>QXTE01000100.1:3727990-3880473 GCA_003942145.1 Platysternon megacephalum | reverse complement strand
GGGGAGTTTGGCAGCGACAGGAAGTAACTGG
Source organism: Platysternon megacephalum (assembly GCA_003942145.1). Taxonomy (NCBI): domain Eukaryota; kingdom Metazoa; phylum Chordata; order Testudines; family Platysternidae; genus Platysternon; species Platysternon megacephalum. The sequence continues at coordinate 3,880,442 of QXTE01000100.1, read as the reverse complement.
GGGAGCTTGGTGGGCCACAGGGAAGAGCCGCGTGTTTGAGACCCCTGATATATACAGACCAGGCCCTTGCTATTCAGTGGGGAAGCTTACATGCCCCACCAGGCTCTGCTAGACTCAATTCCACTTGATAGTGTCTCAAATGTCCTTTCAGGCTTCCATCATCCACTCTGTCCTATTGGCTTCACAGGTTAGTTAAGGATAAAAAAGTCTGGTAATCTCCCAAATGCTGCTCATCTGTGGCACCAAAATGAAACTGCAGTCACAGTATGGTTGAACAGATCTTTAAAATATTATCATCTCTCCCCTTTTCTATATGCTGTGATCAGCAGAGAAATGGTTATGGGCAGGAAAATAATTGGCATTTAAATTATTCTAACTGAAAATTTGAGTCAATATCCCTTTCAGGTGAATACGGTAGTTTACACTTCTTAAAACTACTGTCAGGCTCTTTGCAGACTCAGGCACTACTGAATCTGTTTGCATTCAGTTTACATTTTAACAGTGTTCTTCTTTACATCCATAAGAGAAAGATTTACTAAAATAAATTAAAACCAAGATGCTTGAGAATCTGATGGCAGCCTCAAAAAAAACAAAACCCCACACCACAATACCAGCCCAATTAGAGCCCCAGTAGTTTAAAAAGGAGAGAGATGATAACCATCTACAAATATTTAAGGGATAGAAACACTAAGGAAGAAGAGGAATTAGCATAAGAGAGGGTATAAACAGGAGCCTTGGATTAAAGTTAAGAAAGGAAAATTTTAGACTGAATGACAATAGAGAGATCTACTACTCTGTAGAATAATTTCCCAAAGGAAGCATTGGGAGCCCAAACACTTGGCATACTTAAACCTAGACAGGGCAAAATTCTAATAAAAGTACAAGATACAAGAGAGCCAGATCTTTTCTATTTCTAGTGTGAGATGGCATATGACCTCCACCCAAAAACAATGATTGGCTAGAGAGGCAAGGGTGGACAAAGAGAGGTACCACCCCATGAAGTTCCTGCCAGGTCCATCCCCCTATTGTAGTGGTGGAATGGCATCAAGAAATTGGCTAAGAGTCCAACAGACTTGCATTGGGAGTGGAGGTGCAGTAGTGTCACTTTTGAACAAAGACAAGGTGTTGGTTACCAATGAATGGATTGTCACTGGAGGGGAGGGATGCCACTACAAAACCATTAGCTAGGTTTTGCTGAGGGTCACTGGATGACTTGGAGCCAGTCACTGGCTGAAAAACCACTATTCTAGATTAAAGTTCGTCATTTTCTATTCTGCCAAGGCCTTTCAAGCCTTATGGCCCACTGTCACACAAATCAAGGCCCTGTTTCAAGGTGTGGCACAGCAAGCAACATACATTGGAGAACTGCCATCCCGATATTGAAACTGAGAAACATACAGCCATTTCAAACTATGGTACTCAGGAGCTAGTGTCACTCCACACTTCAATCAGTATAGATACTCTTCATACCAAAGAGCATAGTTTACAAGCGTGCATTAAGAGACTTGTGTGATTCAAAACCATACACAGTCTTAGCTCTCAATTGTAAGGGTAGAGAAACAGTGAAGACGGCTGTCTGCCTTCGTCTGGGTGCTCTATCTGCTATGGTGCTCCTACTTCACATGATGTAGTTGCACAGTATATAGGGAACTGTTCTGACAGTTTATATGCCCAGTAATCTCTGTTCTATAGGTCAGCAGTTCTCAAATTGTGGATCAGGACCCCAAAGTGGGTCACAACCTCATTTTAATGGGGTCACCAGGGCTGGCTTAGACTTGCTGGGGCCCAGGCCTGAAGCCCGAGCCCCACCATCCAAGGTCAAAGCTTGAGTGTTTCAGCCCTGCGTGTTGGGACTCAGACTACAGGCACCATGCCTGGGGCTGAAGCCCTTGGGCTTCAGCTTTGCCCTCCCACCCAAGACGGGTCAGTGGGGCTCAGGCGTGCTCAGGCTTCGGTCCTCCCTCCTGGGGTCATGCAGTAATTTTTATTGTCAGAAGGGGGTCGCGGTGCAATGAAGTTTGAGAACCCCTGCTATAGATCATAAATTCATTGAGGGGGGACAGTGTCAACTGCAGGCAGAACTTAGGTGACAAAAAATGCCCATTAGGCCACAGGAAAAAAGTGCTCCTTCAGCAGCTGGCCCAAATTGTAACGTTCCAAAAGAATCCAAGCATAAACACAGTCTAATTCTCATTCATTCAAGAACAATTTTCTTGTCCCATGAGAAAAGAACATTCAAAATGGGGAGTGGGTCCAATAAAGACAGGTTTCTAAATAGCAACAGGCTGACCTAAGAGCGTGCATACACTGGTGATCGGATGTCGTCAAGAAATACAGGCAGTAAAGCACTAACAAGAGTAGCTCTGCTGCCACAAGTGCAGACTGAAGCACTTTTATTAGACTCTAGGAGGAAGCCTGACCTTAAAGCTTGTTACTTATACAGCAGTTGGGATCTGGTGAACGTGTCTTTATGTAGCTTCGCCTGTTTGTGCAATAGATGTTATGGATATGCTAATGACTCTGAATTTGCTTCAGGTTACCACTACACCTTAATGTACACCATAGCATCAAAATAGCTTCAATCTGCCAGCACTGCCAGAAACACATCATATGCTTTGTGCTGAAGCCAGTGCTAAATTTGTAATAAAAGAGGTGCTGGGGCTCAAGCAATTTTATTTACATTCATAACTGATGCAGAAAGCCCAGAGGTGTTGGGGCTATGAATTGCCAAACCTAGAGGTGCCAGGACTCGGCCTTGACAAGTCCTGGTGTTTAATTCGTGACCGACATCGTGTTCCTCGTTCTCCAGTAAATTTTGTAGTCCAAACCTGGGGAAAAAAAAACTAACAAACAGAGCAGAGCAATAAGAGAAGCATTAAAACAAAGCAAAGCTGCACAAGAGAGCTAGACAGACGTAATACAGAAATACAGCTATGTCTCTAATTGAAAGTTGCTGCCTTAATAGCCCGCATTTAAAGAAATACAGATTATTTGTAAATAGCCAATACTCAAAAAAATAAGGCAAGAGACTCAACAGCAAACAATAATAATTTTGAGAGGAGCTCATAATAGAGGGAGAGACCAAAGGAAAATGTAACTGAGCTGTCAAAGTAAAAGTAAAGAGAGTCTCGAAAACAAGTACTGGAGTTGCAGTAGACAATGTTCAGTGCAGAGCTCTTGCAGGGAGTTCCTATATAGGCTCTGGCTAGAAAATAACTGACAAGATCCTAGAGGGAGCTGAGGCAATGGAAGATGGAATGGAACATAGGAGCTGTTCCTGCTCCTACCAGTGTTTCACACGCTGATAATTTTAAGACCTTGTCTTGCACTAGAAAGCTGAGGCCCAAGAGTGAAAATCCTGTGTGCATAGTATTGTTAAAGAATGATATTTAAAAGAAAAAAATTATATTGACAAGGAAAGTGACCGAATAATTTAAATGATGTTCAGTTAAAATGAAATGAGAAAAGGAAGTTAAAAAAGCTGATTCACTCTACTACTTTCATCTCATTCAGCCTGCATTGCTGGGTTCTGGAAAGCATGGCAACAGAAGCTGGCTTCTCAGGCTCTCAAAAATTAGCGCCACAAGATGTCACACTTTTTAAGTGAATTGTTCTGCAAGTAGTGCAAAAAGACGTATCAGTCTGTGATGTTACATCTGTATGTTATAATCTCCAGATAGAATAGGATGAGTTAAGAAGCTCACTCTATAATACGACAATACCCTGCTGAATAGAAGATTTAATGATTATATTACTGCATAATGTTTCTCTAAATAAAAAGCTCACTGTTGCAATGATTCACATTTTATTTTTTATGTTCATATGGCCATGATTTATAAACTTGTAAACTTTCAAAATCAAATCAGTCACCCTCAACTTAGATTTTTTCTTATCTATGAGCTTAGTGCCAGTGAAATTTAAATGCTCAGTCCAGATGAATACACACACAAAACAAAGATAAGTGCTCCAGAATTCCTTCATTATAACAAATGTAATGTGTTTCTCTCGGATAGTACATCAGCAGTATGTTAGAGGTTGTCACGGGCTAACAATTACGGAAGTGGCTCAAAAATAAAATGATCGCAAGTTCAGGACCAATTTTTATAAATGAAGGTTTTTTAAAAGTGTTTTTATTTATTTATGTAGGTGTCCAAAAAAGAGGGAGTCCTTTATAGATATGATTCTTAGTTTGAACAATTGTGTAATTTTTAAATAGAAATACTGAACATCAGTGTTCACAATCTGGATTGTGTCTTTTAAAAATATTTCTAGGGCCTTTAACATGTCTAATTATATTTTAGTAAAATCTCCCTTTTTATAGTTCACTATTTTTATTACATATGCTTTATATTTGCCTTGCTGTTTTACATATTTTATATATGTAATATGTATAAAAATGCATTAATAAAATTCAAACCAATGGAGGTATTAATATTGGAAAAGGCTAGCTTTCATGAATTTTAGTGATATTTAATTTTAAAACAGTTAATATTTTACCAGTGAGGTGGAAAAATCTGCAAATGACAAAAACATATTTTTGTTAGTCAAAACCAGAGACAACTAGGAAGATCTTCAGAGGAATGTGATCTCTCTCTCTCTCTCTGGAAAACTTGTCTAACAGAACAATTCTATGTTGCCCATAACTTGAGCATGGATAGCTTAAATGTGGTTCAGTAAAGAATAAAAGCAGTTGTTTTTCAGAGATTGAGGATAATAAAGTTTTTGCCAAAAAATATCTATGACAAGTAAATACTTAAGAGAATCACTGGAAGATAAGATTGCCTACCATTGGGAAGTCAAAACTGGCATTTCAGTAGTTAAAAACCCCCCATCATCAATCCACCAGTTTTAAATTACAATTTAACTAGGCAGTTGCTTTGTCAATAGGTGCATCTTCCGAAGGTCTACATGCACATTTTATGCTGGAGGAGCATCTGATCACACTGGAGTGAAATCTCTAAACAAGGCAACAAGAAATCCAGGCACAAATTGAAAAGGACAGTTTGGATTTTTTATGCTGGAGTTGGTAATTGTATTTGGTGGTGGTATATTTCCCCAATATATTATACTGCATGTGCACATCATACATATACACATTATTAATGGGAAATAAAAGATGCATATAAAATCTCATTAGAAAATACCCAACTTTATCTGACAAAGTCTTTCTTTTCAGCACCTCCTATATACCAACACATGACACTGAGGCTGAAAAGTGTGATCTCTGTTTAATACAAAATTGGTAAGTAATCATCCACACTAGATACACTTGGCAAGTTAGTGAACACATGATCACCTGAAAGTAATATTCACGCAATGAGGCATACATACACCTGTTACTAGTTCAAAGTTAGTAAAACCTCAGACTGAACACAGAGCCAATTTCGCATAAACTAAAACTGACATTTTTCAAAGGATGGCCCACAGCAAGATCAGAGTTACAACCAAACAAACTATGTTCATTTATGGTAAAAATGAGTGAGATGACTTCTTCTTGATAAAATAAAGACTGACAGTTCTAGCAGTAACAAGAAAAGAAACAACCACTAAGACCCACAGCATTTTGGTACTGAAACCTTAATCAAAAGGTAAGCGATTTTGTTTTGGCCTGGGATTGTAATACATGTATAATTGCTTCCAAAAAGCACAAACAAAAGAGCTGAAAATGGATCAAGTCCCAGAGAGACCATGGCAAAATCAAGGAGGATTTATTTGAATTCAAAGAAAACTAATTTACTATTGATTGCGACTATAGATTTGTACTTTCAAAACTAATCTATATCAAATCTGTAAATCTTTAAATCAAGACTTGGTATCTTTCTAAGGGCTTATCTACATATGGGGGAAGGAGGAGTGTATGCCTGTGGATTAGGTTTGTGTTCACAAACTGTTGCAGAATAAATATTCCAAAATAATTGTATCCACATGGCCGGGTTTTATCTGCATTGCTCTGAATCAGTGCATACACATGACAGTGACTTTTTTTCTAAGTAAGCACTCAGCATTCTGGGCAGGTATCCATAGCGCTTTGTGCCCCAGCTGTGACACAGCACCCCATATTCATCATAGTTGTATCATTATATGATTATGACATAGTTATGATGCATCTTGTACAAAATGTGCCATGTAAGGTGTCTATGAAAAATTTTGATTTTTGAATATGATTATCCTATTTGTGTGCATGTATCATTTTTATATCTGAAGTTATGAATATTGACTATGTATCTGTATTTCAAATGTGGTTACACCTGGGTAACACCCACTAGGCAAGATGCTTCCAGTCTAGACAGCTGGTTGTGAAGGGCCTTTTCAAGGTAATGGGCCATTAAAGGAAATAGTAGGCCTTAGGAGAAGCTTATCCCCCACCTGGTGAGCCTTCCTGAGAACGCTCCAGACAGCCTATGAGTAATGGCTGCTATGACTCAGCACAGCATGCAAGGGCATGTGACCAGACCACATGACCTTGAACTGCATTTTGGTATCTGTATTTTTCCACAAACCGGGCTGGAAACTTAGCTTGGAACAAAGGGTTCCTGCCATATGGAAAAACTATACAAGGTGGGGAGTGACATCATCTCTTAGCCTCACTCCCCACACAAGAGAACTCTTGAGGAACAAAGACTGCTGGTCCCAGGCTAAAGCGATTTCTAATCTATATATGGAAACTTGGTGGACTCTTGTATCATCAATCAGGGTGAGAAATTGCTAATCCAAATCCTTTCTATCTAGTATATTAGGATTAGTTTGCAGTTTTTGTTTGTTAGATAATCTGCTTTGATCTGTTTGCTATCACTTATAATCACTTAAAATCTATCTTTCTGTAGTAAATAAACTTGTTTTATGATTTATCTTAACCAGTGTGTCTTTAAGTGAAGCATCTGGGAAAAATCTCAGCTTGGTGCATATCTTTCCCACATCGAGGGGAAAGCAATCTATATTAATGAGCTCACATTGTACAGATCCCTGTGCAGTGCAAGATGGTATAATTCTGGGTGTATATCCAACAAGGCTAAGGAGCTGGGAAATAGCTGTTGTCTTCTGTTTGTCCTTGAGTGGCTTAGATAAAGCACTCAGGTTGCTCAGTTGGGTGTTTGATGCCACCTGCTGTCATTTTGGGTGATAACAGGGCCTGGAGAGGCTAGCTGAATCACCAGCAGAGCAGTGTGAGAAGGAGCAAAACAGTAGACTGGTTAGGAGGCACAGCAGTTCCCACGGCTCCCAGACTGCACCCCTGGGGTGACAACCCATCACATAGTGCACACACATGGCAGACTTTTTTCAAAGCAAGCACTCAGCATTCTGGGCAGGTATCCCAAAGTGCTTTGTCCCCCTGCTGGGCTCTACGAATTCTGGAATTTTTCTCATGGCACATTGTGGGATACCTACCACCAGAATTCTGGGACTTAAGATCAAACTAAAATTCCCATGATTCTTCTGTCTTTTGCTGCCAGCCAGGAGGGGAGGGGGGGAGACACCTCACTCAGTTACTTGCCACTGCCCAGGCACCAATTAATACACAATACCTGATGAACACACATTTGTAATCATGCACCAAGGCAGATTTGGAAACTAGTTGCCATGCTGCTGAGCCAGATTTGGTAGAGGAAGAAGTGGAGGAAACTGGACAAGTACCCATGGATACAATTTTTCTGGAGCAGCTTCACTTGATTCAATGCCATTTCTGGGCTTGCGGAACCAGCATTGACTATTGGGAAAGGACAGTGACCTGGTCCTTGGATGGGCAGCAAAGGAGGCAAAATTTCAGACTGACACATGTCATGTACATAGAGGTCTATCCAGAGCTCACCCTGAAGCTGCACTAGCATCACACCAACATGAAACCTTCCCTCAGTGTGGAAAATGTGTGGCCATAGCCATCTGGAAGCTCACCATCTCCAACCGATACTGATTAATAACTATGCAATCTGGTGTTGGTAAGATCAGTTGTCAGGGCTGTTGCCATGGAGGCGTGCGCTGCTATAAAGAAGTTGTTGATGGAATGAGTTGGAAAGCTTGACAATGCACAGGAGATTATTGATGGATTTGCACTGGTTGGGGTTCCTGATTTATAATGAGGCCAAACAGAAAGGGGTATTTCTCCATGCTGCTCCAAGGCATGGTTGATCACCAGTACTAATGTGAGGTAGCCTGGAAAGTTTCATGATGCTCCTGTTTTATTTAACAAAAATTTTTGCTCCCAGGACTTCTATGTACCATAATGGTGTTGTGATTCCCACTATCACTCTGGGATAGCCCGCTTATTTTTAACTTCCCTGCCTTACAAAGCCTTTTATTGGACACTAAGGATGGCAGAAAGGACCTTTATAATTATATTCTGAGTAGCTACAAAATGACAGTGAAGTATGTATTCATAAGGCTGAAAGGAAGATGACCTTGTCACATAGTGAGGCTGGAGACTCGTGTCACAACTGCTTGCTGTGTTTTGCATAACATCTGTGAGAGGAAGAGAGAGCACCACACTGACAGGTGGGAAAGAGAGATGCAAAGAGTTTCAGGCAGCTATGAACAACCAGTGAGGCTTCCTTTGCCAATTACAGCAAATCATCAGGGCCACAGGTCAGGGATGCCCTGTGCTCCTTTTCTGAGGCTAGGAGTTGAGGTGTTGCAATGTAATTTTATTATGCACTGTGGCATGGTTTCATAACTCTGTATACGGTTTTACTCAAACAGAAGATTATATGGTTTTTAAAATGCATTTTGGGGTTTTTATCATTTATGGGCTATCTGGTGTTTTATGAGACTTTAGTGAACTTTTGTGAAAATAATTTTTATTGATCAAATAGCACCAATAATAAACACCATTTATAGAACAAAACTGCAAACATTTATTGATTCCAACCACAACATAAAACAAAGCAAACATTATACAACATTACAGTAAAGATGTGTAACAAATGCCTAGAAGTTCTGAGTGTACAAATGTTTGTGATGTACTGGTCACACGCATGTGTAGGTATGAGATTTCTGCCTGTTGCCTTTGCCTTCTGGGATAGGACGGTGTGGGAAGAAACCATCATTTGTGGGTGTAGGAGTTAAGGAGGGCTCCCAGCATTCATTGTTTTCAACATCCTGGGTGCTGGTGGAGGAGGGAAGAAAGTGCCTGTTTGAACTTTAGAAATGGTACTCCTGCTCCCAGTACACATTGTTCTCCATGGGCTTCAGGACATGGTAAGGGCTTTGGTTGCGGTGCTGAGCCAAAACATTGCACCAAAATGTTCTCCATCAAGACTAATTTTTTACATCAGGTCCAGAAGCTGTTTTTGCCCATCCCTGTCTTTCTCAGTGGTTTCCCTTGTCAATTCTGTGTTGTCTTCTCTCTCAACAATGACAACTTCTCAGTCCTTCTGTCTCTCTGCAAGGAGAACATCCCTCCACTCTTCTGTTTTCTTAGCCCTCTTCTGGGATGCTGACAAGAGTTCCCAAACATTTCAGTTTTGGTCTTTTTTTTCGTGCCCCGGAGATTTGCTAGGCATTTTGCAATTGGTGACAGTCCTGTCCTTGGGTGCCATGCACCATCAGGCACAGGAGCTGGGGAAGCTGAGAAACCAAAGAAATATTTATTGTAGTATTTTAAGTCTCCAGGCTTCAATGATAAACTGTTGCTTTTGCCTCCGTTTTGGAATACTATTTTCAGAGTCTCTTCCTAGTCTGGGGAGAACTTGCATATAGTAAGACATTTTCCATCTTAATTGCCTTTTATATAGTAACCCTACTCCTATGTTGTTGTGGAGATTGGCTGGGTGTGCAGCACAGTTTGGGGATTAGGGCTGGTGTTTTATGTTCAGCTACCAGGCTGAGTGGACAAACAGCAGCATTTGAGATTTGCATAGGGTGGGTGGTTGACTGGGAATGTGCAGGGGGAAGGCTAGTAATTGCACATGCACCTGTGCCGTCAGTCCTTCTATTGGAGGATGTTATCCTGATATGAATCACCAAGAAATAGACAAAGAGATTGTTAAAAAGGCAATGGGCAGACCAGAAAGATAGGCAGATATGTTATTCACCAGAATGGTCCCCTGCCCTGCCTCGCCTCAGAAGTGCTGCATGACTGGAAGGGGAACCCTACCTATACAGGAAGCTCCAAGAAGGCTGCTTTACCTTGAAACATCATGCCAAAATAGAGCATTGTCTTTGCCTTAACTTCTGTTTTATATCACCTGCCAACCTGCACAAAGCGTACAGCAAAATAAATAGCGTTCTGCTGTAACTGTTCTGAACTTAAGGAGTTAATGCTGAGAGTCTTATTTCAGCTACCCAACTGTCTTATGAACTCTATGCATTTTTAGTATTTCACTTTGGGAAATATATCTCATAAAATGCTAAGATAGCTGAAATTTCTGGGTACTGCTCAAATTGTGAAGCGAAGTGTTTATTGTGGGGGGCGGGGGGGGGGGCTTTTGCATTTTTCTTCCTGTAACTGACATTTCAATAAACATGCCTACATTACAAGGGCTTTTTAAAAAAATATAGAATGACTGCAGAGCAATAGCTTGACCAGGGGCAGAGGGTCCAGTGGTCAACCAGTTGGGAAAAGGAACATGAACAGCACAGGAAAGGAGTGTTGGGGGTGGATGCCAGTAAAGCAAATAGCTGTGGGAACTGAAAATATCAAGGAATAATCCCCTTCAGATCTTAAATTCCCAGGCACAGATACCAATTTTTAGAACACAGCATGGTGGGGAGGGAGGGCTGGAAGCTGGCAAGGTTTGGAAAGGCTCTTAACTCCTGGTGGTGCCCACTGGACAACCAGAACAAAAGATTTTTGAAGTTACCCATACAATTTTATTGTAATATAGCATAGAATACTTACTGGGAGAGGTCTCCTTCCCAGCACTATCATGCTCAGTGTCCATCTGGGTTTTGGGAATTGTTCGCTTCTATGGGGTTGCCTTAGGTTTTCATGTGGGGAAAAGATCCTGGCTTCCACGGGAAATCTGGTCAGGGTAGGAGACTGTGTTCTCTTTGATGCCTTCAGAGCTGTCCATAACATACCAGGGTTAGGTGGTGGCCTTCCTGGAAAAAATCTGATCCTCAAAGTAGGGGTGAGTACTTGGAGCACTGCCAGAGGTCCTGTTTCTGTTCTTTGTGGGGGGTTTTCCCCATAATTCTGCAGCTGCCCATTCCCAGTGTTGCAGCAGTGAGAAGTCCAAATAGTGAACCCTCTTAGTTATTTGCTTTGATATACACTAGTATCTCTTCACATTATGGTATCTGTTGTTAAGGCAGGACTGAACTGTCTCCTCTCCCCAGATCACAAGAAAATCCCTGACCCTCTGCATGGCTCCATGCTCATGTAATGCTCCAGAAGTGCGTCATCACAAATGGGGTGGTTCCTGGCTAGCGGTGAAATCCAGCCAACATGACCCCAGAGAAGTAGAGGGGACACAGGCAAACACACTATGGTTCTGGTGTAAAGCAATGTAGTATGGGATGGCAGTGGGAGGACTGAAAAATTCATCTGATACATAGATTGAATTTAATCTATTTTCAAAGTGGATTATCCAATCTGCACTAATTGGCCAGTTAATTTGGAAGAAACTTATGTCATGTGTACGCAGGGCATTTTAATTTAAAAAAACAGAATGAAACACCCGACCCAACCGTGTGTGTATGAGCCCTAAATTTTAATAAAAGTTATGGGCTTGATGCAGATATTACTGGGTTAGGTTCAGCGCCGGCTCCAGGGTTTTTGCTGCCCCAGGCAGCAAAAAAAAAAAAAAAAAAAAAAGCCGCAATCGCGATCTGCGGCGGCAATTCGGCGGGAGGTCCTTCGCTCCGAGCGGGAGTGAGGGACCCTCCGCCGAATTGCCGCCGAATCGCTGGACGTGCCGCCCCTCTCCCGAGTGGCCGCCCCAAGCACCTGCTTGGTCAGCTGGTGCCTGGAGCCGGCCCTGGTTAGGTTCTATGGCCTACGTTATGCATGAGGTCAGAACAGATTACCACAGTGTTCCCTTCTGGCCTTAAAATCTATGCAATTACAATTTGCAAGGCACAGAATACCACAGAGTCTGATTACTGCCAATAGATCCAGCAGGAATCCATTAGGGCCTACTCTGAGGTGTGTACACAAACTGGTAACAGGCTAGACAAATGAGCTACTCACACAGGAAAAAAATCTGACAAAGATTTATTCCTTGCCCCTTTTGGATCACAAATACACAGCAATAGAAGGAATGAGTTTGCCAGTACGCATGTTAATGAGCAAAGATTTTACTTCACAACATCTCAGTATCCCAGCAAAGCATATACCAACACTACATATACCATTGGAAGAAAGGCAAAAAACAAACACCGTAACAGACATATAAAGCTGTTGTGCAAACTGACAACTGGATAACCAGTCCAAATGAGAATGAATGTTAAAAAGCTGGAAGCCAACAGAATCATTATCCCCATAGAAACATCAGGATTACATATTGTGGAAATGAACAGTGGAAGGTGCTAGAGAAATGTTCATGTTACTAGGAATAAGAGACATCCCAAATCTCTACTGATACAGGAGAAAGGTGAAAGCTTGTTTCTCCATGGAACAGATAAGGCAACAAAAATCTGCATCACTGCCAGCAGACTCATTACTGGCACTAATATCAACAAAGTCCCCAAATGCAAAATAAATTCAGTAAATAAATTTCAGTATTTTTATTCAGAAATTAAATGACCTATGTAATAAAAACATATTTGTTAGTTATATTAAAATGTTGACAAATACAAAACAAAAAGTTAGGCTCCAGAGCAATAAAGAAAGAGGACAAAATTGCAAAATATTACTACTGGACAGGGGCAGCTAATTTTTCCCCCCAGCATCTTTCCACAGGTCAACTTTCCAAAATTTACTGTATGAAAGCTGTATCATGAGATCAGACCTCTGGAGATGCAGATGACCAACTGTGTCACACATTTGCAAGAGTTACCAAAAACTCGCTAAATGGAGGGCAGAGTTGTTTGAAATTCAACTACATTTCAAATATTTCTTAAAAAACAGAAGAAGAATTTGCCCATCACCAAACAAAATGTCCTTATTATAACAGCTCAAGCAGTATTTAAATGTGTAGTAAACCTCAATTCCAGAGATTCCAAGTGAGATTAAATTTAATCCATACTGTACATTCCTATGTGTTGCATAGTATTAATTTAATTTCCAGGAACCTTAGAAATGCACACATCAGCCACTGCGTTTCATTTCATTACTCAACATTCCATTTCAAAATTGGGTGAGGCAATTGTCAGTATGGTTAGCTGGATATTTTACTTCAACTCTCATCAATGTACAGTTTGATAATAGATTCTTTGAAAATGAAGGGCCAAATATTTAGAAGAATGCTGAAGCTTACTGAACAGAAACATATATAGCTTTTAAAAACAAAACTAAACCAGTTAATCAGGATTATAAAAATACCCTGACAATCCTTCTCTGTCTGAAATTCTAATTGTTTCAACAGTAATTAAGCACTGGGGCAGGGACTGTCTTTTCATTCTGTGTTTGTACCACACCTAACACAATGGAGTCCTGGTCCATGATTAGGGTGCCTAGGCGCCAAGGCAAATAAAATAAACAAACAAAAACAAATAAATAAAAAGACTTGGCCCTATATATGGGTATGTATTTCTTCATAAACCATTACTATATACCTCCCATTGTTTCTTGTGCTGATGCCCTGTTCTAACTCTGACATATAACAGAGTCATAGAAACTAGTTATAAATAAGAAGTGAGAAATGATCACTTTTACTGTGACACCAAGGGAGTCTATTTCCTCACAGAGGTACTTGATCACACTTTCATAATCATTCTTCATTGTGAACACTATTTTGCTTACCTTGCGTGGCTGAAAATCATACTTCACACAATGCTGAAAACCTTTTCCTTTTGATTTCAACGATGTAACTATTAAGCAGTTGCCAACGAAATGAGCAGAGTACCCAACTCCTTTGCTAGTGCGAAAACTGAAAAGAAAGAATAATTAAGGACAAAGTAGCATAAAACTCTCTGGGACAAAGGGAATTTTGGGCACAACACCCATTAAATCTTTACAAGCAATACAACTTTTGAAGCACAGAGCAAAATATTTTCCTTTCTTTTAGATAATTATTAGCTGATGTATCAGGGAAAATAGATTAAATACATCTACACACATTAATCTAGGTATTTAGGCAATATTAAATCTCAGTGTCTCAAAAAAGCAGTTATTCTCATAAAACTGCTGGGAGGTAGAAAATATCATCTTCACTTTACAAAGAGAGAAATGTCGCACAAAGACATTAAGGGCCAGATTTTTTCAAGAATTTAGATACCTAAAAATTCAGATAGATGCCTACAGGTAATTTCAAAAGAACCTAGGCAGCTAACTTCCATTTTGGGAGTCAGGCACCTTAGTGCTTTGAAAATCCCATTAGGTGCCTAAATTCCTCTAAAAATATGTCCCTAAGTAACCACTAGGAACTGAACCCAAATATCCCGAGTCCCTGTTCAATGCCACAATCACAAGATAATTCTTCCTCTATGTTACATATTATGTATCATATCATATATGTAGGTCAACAATTAGGTGCCTAAAATTAGGTTCCTAATCCATATTCAGACACCTAAACAGAAGTGACCTGATTTTCAAAAGTGATGAGCATCTACTAACCCCTCAATGCGCTATGTCCTGTGACATTATCTCCTCCCAATTCTGATTTCTCTGACTCCCTGTATCATCCTGTCCCCTACACATCTCATCTAATTTCTTTTCCCCTTTGCTTTCTAACATGACTGAATTACCCTATCCTAAAAAAGCCTCTTTTACCCCCATCTGCCACTCCATCTACCATCCCTTTTCCTCCTCCCCTTTAAATCCAGGTGCTTTGACAATAGTGTTTTTTCCTTTGCCTTGACTTCTTCTCCCCCCGCACAGTCCTCTTAAGACTTACCATAAGAATACAAATGACAGTGCTTTTTAGGCATTTCTATCTTCATCTTACATTCATCCCTGTGCTTTCAATTGTCATTTGCTCCCTCTTTGGGCTTTCTCATTTTTATATTCAGCCTACTGTTCTACTTTCCACAACTTTGTCAGGAGCTCTTCCGTCTTCTGCCCTTGCCCGCTTTTCATCAGTGTCCCAATGGATTTTGTCCTTGGTCCTCTCTTCTCCTACAATTTATTCCTTGGGATTCTCAACTGCCCAGTCCCACATATGCAATTCTGTCAACTACCAACTCAAGATTTAACTCAGTGAAAATCTCTATTTCCTCTCATCCAAACTCTCTTCTGTCTCTATCATTATCAACAGCTCAATTATCCTGTCACTCATCAAGGCTCACAAGCTACGTGCCATATTCCAAGACAAAAAACTATGTTAAAATGCAGTTAAGGTTGAGACTACATATCAGTAACTTAAAAGGGAAAATACATTACGGGGATTAATTATCCCAAATGCAAGCATTAAAACCCAAAGAAATTCATTGTTAAGGTTATGCTTTAAAAGAAATCCAAACATATTAAGGTATGGAAATACACAGTTCAGGCAACCAAACTTCACTCTTCCTGATAGCAATGCCATGACAGCAATACAATTATGAAAACACATTAGTTTTTGTGGTCCCAGATTACATTAAACTGATTTTTAAAAGACATTTTTTCATATATTTTAACCCCATCATGGTGTTCACTACAGGACAGAGTCAAAGTTGTTTGGTTGCCTTTTACTGTGCAAAAATACGTCCAGTCTTCCTCATAGGGCTGACTCGTTACAACTAATAAAATCGTTGCATGCAAGATAGTTCCTGACCTGATCCTAACTGTATTATAACAATTAGTCATTAATAAATTAGCTTAATTACAACCTACTTTAATCAAATATGGCCTAAGCACAAAATTTCAATTAACTTTAACTCTGTGGAAAGTTTGAAGAGCCTATGTTAGTCTGTTAAGAAAATCTGGGATGACTAAAATTTAGAATCAGTGTGTCTTTTTAAGGATGCAGTTTTTAATTAGTTTTTAAACTAATTAATAGCTTTGCTTTTCAATTCTTAGAAAATTCATTCTGTACTCAAAGAGTAAGTGTTGTAAGTTTAGGGAGGATATGCTACATTTTCCATGCATAATGAAGATAATGAATCCCTGCTTTAAGCGCAAAAGATCACTCAACCTTTACTACAGAATCACAACCAGCCCCTACACAATTACAATTCATTCTCTCTCCCTTATATACTCATAGATTATTAAGGCCAGAAGAGACCATTGTGATCATCTGATTTGAGTCTGATCCCCTGCATAACAAAGGGTATAGGATTTCCCTGTAATAATTTCTGCTTCATGTCCAATAGCTGTGCTTGCAGTAAAGCAGCTCTTTTAGAAAAACATCAAGTCTTGATTAAAAAATGTCCAGTGATAGTGAATTTACCACAACCCGTAGTAAGTTGTTCCAATGATTAATTCTCCCCACTGTTAAAATGTGGATCTTATTTCTAGTCTGAATTTGTCTAGCTTCAAATTTTTACTGGTAGACTGGTTGGCTGCTTTAAGCCTAATGCATTTTTTATAAAGGACAGGACTGTGTGTTGTTTTGAGTTTCCTCCACTGAGCTGGCAAGTTCAGATTCTGATAGGGTGATCTCTTCCACACAGAATATGCTTGAGTATGCTCAGTTTTGGCATTCAAATTTTTGTGAGATTGCACTCCCCACTAGCTCATGTGTGTGGGGTCTTTGCGTAGGCAGCAGGAAGAAAGGAATCTTAGCTCCATTAAGGGCCCTCCCCTTGGGTTGGGAGAGGGGGAAGCATCACCTGAGCTGGTGAACTGCCCAGAGGGGCTCAGATAAGCCATTGGCCCCGGACACTTTGCTGGGGAAGGTATATATGCCCTGACCTCTCCTGTAGTATACTGTGGTACTGTCTCTTGGAAATTAATCATGCATAATCACCAGAGGGCCTCCCCACATAAGGGGTCTCTCACATGATGCAAGCACACTTAGAGGTCTGCAATGCATGCTCAGAGTCTATAGGAGCCATCTTGGTAACTATCTATTAAAGAGGGTTGTGGTTTAAAAAGACAGTTACCTTTTCCGTAACCGGTGTTCAAGATGTGTTGCTCATGTCCACTCCATATTAGGTGTGTGCGCTCACCACATGCACCAGTGCCGTACGTTTTTCCCTTAGCAGTATCCATAGGGGACCATCTCTGGTGCCCTCTGGAGTGGCACCCACATGGCACAAGGGGTGCTGCCAGCTCTCCCACCCTCAGTTCCTTCTTGCCAGAAACTCCGACAGTGGGGAAGGAAGGCGGGTTGTGGAATGGACATGAGCAACACATCTCGAAGAACACCAGTTACAGAAAAGGTAATTGTTTTCTTCTTTGAGTGCTTGCTCATATCCATTCCATATTAGGTGACTCCAAAGCAGTATCCCTGGAAGTGGGTAGGAGTTCACGGACATGTAGATTGCAACACAGCTCTGCGGAACCCAGCGTCGCCCCTGGCCTGCTAAGTGATGGCGTAATATACCTATCTCATAGAGCTGGAAGGGACCCTGAAAGGTCATCGAGTCCAGCCCCCTGGCTTCACTAGCAGGACCAAGTACTGATTTTGCCCCAGATCCTTAAGTGGCCCCCTCAAGGACTGAACTCACAACCCTGGGTTTAGCAGGCCAATCCTCAAACCATTGAGCTATCCCTCCCCCCAATGGATGGTAAATGTGTGGACGGAGGACCACGTCACAGCTCTACAGATGTCCGGGATAGGAATGTGCACCAGGAAGGCCGCCAAAGACACCTGCACTCTCGTCCAGGGCCAGCTCCAGGTTTTTTGATGCCCCAAGCAAAAAAAAAAAAAAAGCCGGAGTGCCGCCGCCAAAGCAAGAAAAAGAAAAAAAAAAGAAAGAAAAAGCCGGCCAAAATGCTACCCCTTGAAAAGTGCCGCCCCAAGCACATGCTTGGAACGCTGGTGCCTAGAGCCGGCCCTGCTCTTGTCGAGTGGGCTCTAACGATCGGCGGCGGCGGAATCCCCGCCAGGTCATAGCAGGTCCTTATGCATGAGGTAATCCAATTCAAAATCCTCTGCGAGGACACCGGGTGTCGCTTCATCCTATCCACTGTAGCAACGAAGAGTTGAGTCGATTTATGGAAAGGCTTGGTACATTCTAAGTAAAAAGCCAAGGCCCTACGGACATCCAGGGCATGAAGACGTCTCTCTTTAATGGTCTTGTGCACTTTGGGACAGAACCCCGGGAGGAAGATGTCCTGGTTCATATGGAAGGTGGAGACCACCTTTGCCAGGAAGGCCGAGACCACCTTTGCCAGGAAGGCCAGGTGGGACTGCAACTGAACCTAATCTTTGTAAAAGACGACCGTGTACAGCAGTTCTGAGATCAAGCCTTTAATTTCTGAGACCGGTCTCGCCGATGTCACCACCAACAGGAATGCGACCTTCCATGATAAATGGGAAAGGGAGCAGGAACCCAGTTGTTCAAAGGGCGGGCCAGTGAGCCTAGGGAGGGCCAAGTTAGGAGCCCGCACCTGCGGAAAGAGTCTCTCCAGCCCTCTCAAGAATCTGACCGTCATGTCATGGGAGAACACCGTCTGTCCTTGGATCCGCAGGTGAAAAGCAAAGATTGCCGCAAGATGCACTTTAATGGAAGAGTGTGCCAGGCCCTGGTTCCTCAAATGGAGCAGGTAGCCCAAGACAGCCTGTATGGAGGAATGGGGGAGACACGCCCCGTTCGATGCCCAGCAGGAAAACCTCATCCACTTGGCCAGGTAAATCAGTCTAGTTGAGGACTTCCTACTTTCCAGGAGGACCTGTTGGACTCCTTCCGAACAGGTCCGCTCCTCCGGGTTCAGCCACGCAGCATCTATGCCAAGAGGCGGAGGAACCCAAGGTTGGGGTGTAAGAGCCAACCGTGGTCCTGCGACAGCAGGTCTGGTCGGCTGGGCAGGGGCCAGGGACGGGCCGCTGTCAGGCTCATGAGCACGTCGAACCAATGATGGTGAGGCCACGCTGGGGCAATCATGGTAACCTGTGCCTCATCTCTCTTGATCTTTGCCAGGGCACTGCTGATGAGTGGAATCGGAGGGAACACGTACATCAGGCCCCCTGACCACGACAGGAGGAAGGCATCGGAGAGGGAGTCCTTGCTCAGACCCTGTCGAGAACAAAACCGGTGGCATTTCCTGTTCTGTCTGGTAGCGAAGAGGTCTACTTGGGGGAGTTCCCCACCTTTGGAAGATCATGCAGCCTACCTCTGGATGGAGCGACCACTCATTGTGAGAGGAGAAGTCCCTGCTGAGCTGGTCTGCCAGCATATTCCTGACACCGGCAAGGTGACAAGCTTCCAGGTGGATTTCGTGGAAATCCCACAGGTGGAGCGCCTCCTGACAGAGAGCCTACGAGCACGCTCCCTCTTACCTGTTGATGAACATGATGAACATGATGTTGTAGAACATCGAGGCTGTGTTGTCCGTCAGGACTTGTACCACCTTGCCCGACAGGTGGGGCAAGAAGACTCTGCATGCCAGCTGGACTGCTCAGAGTTCTTTGACATTTATGTGTAATCACACCTCCTCCGGGGAGGTTGCCAAGATGTGCCCCCCCAGCCGAGGTCCAAGGCATCTAACACCAACTCGATGGAGTGAGGAGGGCTGTCGAACGGAACTCCTTCCAGGACTGTCCTGTGGTCAGTCCACCATCTCAGCGAAGTAAGTATCGCCTGGGGAATGGTAACCATCTTCTCCAGGGGGTCTCCGGACTGGGAATAGACTGACGCCAGCCATTGTTGCAGGGGCCGCATCCAGAGCCTGGCATGGCAGAACATGTAAGTGTACGCTGCCATGTGGCCCAACAGGCGCAGACAGACCCTGGCTGTAGTCAGAGGGAACGCGGAGACTTCCGCGATGAGGTTCGCCAACATGTGGAACCTTTCCAGCGGCAGGAACACTCTGGCGCAGGTAGAGTCAAGAATCCGTCCAATGATCTCTATCCTCTGCACTGGCACTAACGTCGACTTTTTGTTGTTCACCAGTAGGCCTAGTGAACGACATGTGGCTTGAAGCACCACAACGTTCATTTGGACTTGAGACCTGGAGCCACCCTTGACGAGCCAGTCGTCGAGGTAGGGGTAGATCTGGATACCCCAACACCCGAAGTAAGCTGCTACCACCAACATGCACTTGGTAAACACCCTCGGTGCTGTCACCAGGCCGAACGGGAGGACTGTAAACTGGTAGTGGTGGGGTTCCACCGTAAACTGGAGGAAGCGTCTGTGTCCTTGAAAGATCGCTATGTGGAAGTATGCGTCCTTCAAGTCGAGAGTGGCATACCAGTCTCCGGGATCCAGGGAGGGGATAATAGAAGCCAGAGACACCATGCAGAACTTTAGCTTCTGTAGGTACTTGTTGAGGTGTCGCAGGTCCATGTTTGTCTGCAGACCGCCCTTGGCCTTTGGGATTAAAAAGTACCGGGATGGAACCCTTGTTCCTGTATTTGAGAGGAACTTCTTCCACCGCACCCAGCTGTAGTAACCCCTTTACCTCCTGCGCGAGGAGACTCTCGTGAGAGGGGTCCCTGAAGAGGGACAGGGAAGGCAGGTGGGCAGGGGGGGGAAGAAAGGAACTGGAGGGTATAACCCCCATTCTACTGTGGTAAGGACCCAGCGGTCCGAAGTTATAGCAGTCCATACCAGATGGAAAGGGGAAAGGTGGTCGGAGAACACTGGGAAAGATGGATCCGGGGAATAGTCTGGTAGGTCGCCTTTGGACGCACCCTCAAAATGACCATTTGGCCCCCTGCTTATTACGGGTCGAGCCTGACTGGGCAGAGGATGGAGGCGGGTGGTTCAGGTGGCTCTTGTAACCCGGGGCTCATTTATGGGGCTGGTCCTGCCGAGGCTGGCTCCTGTGGCCCTCAGGCTGCTGCAGTTTGAACAGCTTAAATGCTGAGACTGGGATGTAGAGACCCGGGGTTTTCAGGGTGGTGCAGGAATCCTTAAGGCCATGCAACTTGCTGTCTGTTTGCTCCAAAATAGGGCCCCGCCGTCGAATGGCAGGTCCTGCAATGACTGCTGGGCCTCGGTGGACAACCCAAAGAGGAGCAACCAAGAGACTTGCCGCATGGAGATAGCAGAAGCCATGGTGCGGGCAGTAGCATCAGCAGCATCCGATGCCGCCTGGAGGGCCACCCGGGCCGCAGTCGCGCCCTCATTGAGGATCACTCGGAACTCCTTCTTGGAAGCCTCAGGGAGCAACCCTTCGAATGTGGCCATGGCTTGCCACATATTCAAGTCATATCGGCCAAGGAGGACTTGGTGGTTGGCCACTCTCAGCTGAAGGCTGGAAGACTAATAAACCTTACGTCCAAAGAGATCCAGCCTCCTCGAGTCTTTATTTTGGGTCCCGGGTTGTCCTTGCCGCTCCTTGTGGTTAACCACCTCAACCACAAGGGAATTAGGGGCTGGGTGGGAGTATAAGTACTCACGCCCTTTGGTTGGCACGAAGTACTTGCATTTGGCCCTGTTAGAGATAGGGGCCAGGGAAGAGGGGGGTCTGCCATAGGGCATCAGTGATTTTGGAAACCCCTTCATGAAGGGGGGAGAGCCACCCTGGCAGGAGCTGAGGAGCAGAGGACGTCAAACAGAGAGTCTGAGGGCTCTTCCAATTCATCTGACCTGATGCCCCAGGTTAGAAGCGATCCTCTTCAATAGTTCCTGGTGCACTTTGGCATCATCCTGAGGAACTGGGTGAGGGGGGCCCGGGATAGCCTCATCTGTCAACAACGAGGACGATGCCAGTGCCGCGGGAACCTCCATGTCCATTGGTGGTCCAGCAGCTTGCTCCCCTGGGTCCTCCTGGACCTCTGGGGACTTACCCCCCGAAGCCTCGAGCACAAGAAGGAGACGGAATACCAAGGCCACTGGCCTCTCCGAGGTGGCTCTTGTCCAATCAGTGCCGGTTGCTGCGTCCCAAAGCCGAGCTGTCCACGCGAGACTGATTTGGTTGGGGTCTCGGGGACAGACAGTGTTCGGCAGATCTGCGGCGGATACCCAGCAATCCACGCCTCATGCTACTCGACCGATACCGGGACATCGAACGGGACCGGGAGCTACTATGGGCCGGTTGCTGGGAGGATCGTCCTGAGTAGGGTGACCTCCTTCTTAGAGACAGGCGAGGACGGCCTGGCAGGCGAGGACGGCCCCACAGGCAAGGACGGCCCTTGGAGAAGGTCGGGGCCAGTCCCAGAGTTCTTGCTGGGTGGCACGTGCCTCAGAGGGTCTGTGCCAATCTACCAGCAAGGTATGCCACGAGTCCCTCACGAGTGCCCCCTGTGTGGGGACTGAAGAGGGCGCCGCTGAGCCTGCCTCTCCAGTCCTGAGGCGTGACGACTTCAGGCAGGCGAACACTGGCAGGACGTCCCTCTCGATGGGGATCAGTACGGCTGAGGTGGGGACACACGCATAGGTCCCAGCGTGGGTTTTCCCCAAGATGGGTATTGCAAGAGCTGGTGTGGACGGCACCATGAGCATCAGGATCTCTTGAGATGCTCGAAGAGCTTTGGGCATCGACAGCATCTGATGCTGGCTAGGGCCTGCACCGCTATCTGTGGCTGCACCACTCAACTTGAGGTGGAGCCCAAGTTCCCAATGGGGGTGTTGAGCTGCCCGGCGTGGGTCGTGGCTTGCCCCCAGCCCTCTCCTTTCCCTTACGGGAGGTAGGAGATCTTCCTCTCCCAGTCTTTTTCGGCTTCTTCACCGGAGCCATGGAGGGGGACTGATGCCGGCTCGTGGCTGGCGCCGGCGGAGCACTGCACACAGAGGCTGCGGTTCTCAGTGCGGAGTTGGACCACTGCTCCAGTGCCGGAGTGAGTGCTGACTCCATCAGGAGTGCTTTCAGACAGATATCGTGCTCTTTCTTCATCCTAGGTTTGAAGGACTTGCAGATACGCACTTGTCACTTATGTGCCCTTCGCCCAAACACCTTAGGCAGCTGATAGGTGGATCACTGATAGGCATAGGCCGTTTGCAATGATCACAGGGCTTAAAGCCTGGGGACCGGGGCATGCCCCATCCCCTGGCTGAGTCCTGTTCAGGACTAATGAAGAGTTGAGAACTACTACTAAAGATAACTAAGAACTACTAACTACATACAAATACATTACAGGTTTTCAAAGTTTGCAAGAATTGAGAATGAAACAACACTAGCCGAAGCAGCAGAAGTTCCAGCACCGTCACTGGCAGCAAGAAGGAACTGAGGGTGGGGGGCACCGGTGGCGCCCATTATGCCGCGCCATGCAGGTGCCACTCCACAGGGCGCCAGTGCCAGTCCCCTATGGATACTGCTAAGGGAAAAACTTCCGGCACCAGTGCATATGGACATGAGCAAGCACTCGAACTTTATATTCCTAATCTGACTTGGGGCTCCTGAAGTACAAAGGCTGCAGCATACTCACAAGGAAGATACTCTCAGCTGCCTGGTCGTGCTAGAAAACACAACATGGTGTCAGAAGTGACCACATTCTGCAAGCAGTGGCTGCTTTTGTCAGGAGCACGGTGGATTTGTACATTTTGTAAACTGCTACACACAGACAAGAAATGCAATCCACAGACCAGCAGGAGCCAAACAGAAGGTACAGAGTACTGAAATACAGAGAATACACAAACATGAAACCAAAAATAAAGCAGTTAAACTAGAAAATAGTATTTTAAAAATCTGAACATGGAGGGTTGCAAGCCACTCTGACCTTTATCTTTTAATTGGTAATCTTGCTGAGAATTGGAAGAGACAGGAACAACGCTACCATGTCTTTATGAAAGCTTCAGAAGCAAATAAAAAAAAGAAGACATAAGTAGCCATTTTACTGCACAGAGTGGGAGAAGGGGCTCTGAAAGTTTAACAAACACATTCTTACAGCAGCCAACTGAAAATGCTCCCACTTTGGATGAGGTATTAAGAATGCTTAGGAACTATTGTAACTGTAAGAAACATATGATGTCTAAACAATACCAGTTCTGGTCTCACCCACACCTAGGAAAAGAGTAAATAAGTAAGTATGTCACAGAGCTGAGGCTATACTGGGCCAGTATTATTCCATCCCCACACAAGCAGATGTTCAGTGCCAACAAGCTCGTAAAAGCATATTCACTACAGTAGATAAGAAAGATGGACATTGGGAAGTTACATTAGCTGAAGAGTCATCTCAATGGTTCACCTTCAGTACACCGTGGCACAGATACAAGTTTCTCCATCTACCTTTTGGAATAAAAGGCAACTTGTGAAGTATTTCAACAAAAGAGTAGTGATACATATGGAGCTATTTCAGGAGTCCATATAATAGCAGATGACATGATAGTAGCAGCATCAACTCAGGCAGAACGTGATCAGATACTGAAGAAAGTGAAGGCAAGTGTCAGAGGGCTCACAGCACATTAAATCCAGCTGTGGGAAATACAGAAGAAATACTATGACTGGACAGTAAATCCACTATCTGTGTTCCATCATTGAGATCTGATATGAACTGAAACAACACAAGGATGGTAATCAGCAAGGGTGGTAGCTACAGGTCCAGAGCCATGGTCATAGCACACAGATATCTACAGGAGAAACGTACAGATGTAAGAGAAAGCACCTAGACACCTGACTGTACCATACCAGAAATGGATATACAACAGACATCTAAAAAAGAAGAATCATATGAGCAGCAATTGGTAACTGCACAAGAAGACGAGCAATCAGAATCAAAACCAATGTCTTCTGAGACATGTTGCATCAGAACCATCAGAAAATAAATTCACAAGAAGTGGACATTAGGTGCGCATGCCAGCGCAATACTGTGACTTGTGTGATAATTATATACCAGAACTATACGAGCAGAATAAGCCAATGGCAGGGTCGGTGTAACCACTAGGCGAACTAGGCGGCTGCCTAGGGCGCCAAGATTTGGGGGCACCAAAAAGCGGTGTCCGGTGTCACGGGAGTCAGCTGAGCGGGACAGGGCAGGGAGCGAGGCCTCCATAACAAACTCACCCCCGCAGCAAGGGGCGCCGTGCAGGACGATCAGTGGGAGTCTGCGGCGGAGCAAGGAGGAGACAGCCGGCCGGGCGCAGCGAGCAGCGCAGCTGAGGGACGGAGCCGTTGGGGGAGGCAGGACGCGGTCCTGAGCTCAGGTGAGCTTCGCCTTCCAACGTAACGCACCTGGGGCCAGGCGCAGCTGCCCCCTAGGGCAAGGGAAAGTGAAACTAAACCCCGCAGCACGACGGAGGGGAAAGGGCTGGCGCAGGTGACGCTTCCAAACACTGTGCCAATGCGGGGAGCCGGCCCTGATCCCCAGGGAGGCACTCACCTGCTCCCTGGGAGAGCCCGGCTCTGCCCTCCTTGCCCCTGGGTCCCCCCCGGAGGGCAAAGTACTCAGAGCCTGGGAACGTTTAGAGACCCTGTGAGCTGGGGGCATTCTCAGCCTCTTCCTTGCTCATAGGTTCCCCCAGGCCAGAAAGGACCGTTGTGATCATCTCCTCTGACCCCCTTGTATTAATTCTAATGAACAATGCCACATTATGCAGTATTCATTTTTGAAAGTTTATAATAAGCGATGCTCAGGGGGAGGAGGGGCGCAAAGTGGAAGTTTCGCCTAGGGTGCAAAATATCCTTGCACCGGCCCTGGCCAATGGTAAAGTCTAAGATCCAACAGTGTAAGTATTAACCTCTAATCTGTACAGATGAAGATTAAGCAGCAAGCGGTCAGCAGTGTTGTAAGAGTCTTCTCATGCCTCAGGTCTCATGCTGAGGCCATTGTTTGAGAAGTTGTTTTTTGGAGGAATTTTAAGAATTAAGAAAGGGAGAAGTGGTATATTGTGGTACAGTCTCTTTAATACTAGCCACGCATAATCACCAGAGAGCCTCCAAGTGCAAGGGGTCTCATATGATCACATAATCATAGCAATGTAGCACTAGAAGGAACTTTGATAGCTTATCTAGTCCAGGGCTTCTCAACCTTTTTTCTTTCTGAAGCCCCCTCAACATGCTATAAAAACTCCACGGCCCACTTGTGCCACAACAACTGTTTTTCTGCATATAAAACCAGGGCCAGAATTAGGGGGGTAGCAAGTAGGGCAATTTCCCTGTGTCCCATGCCACAGGGTGCCTTGCGAAGCTAATTTGCTCAGACTTTGGCTTCAGCCCCAGGTGGTGGAGCTTTGGCTTCCTGCCCTGGGCTGCTGCAGGTCTAATGCCAGCCCTGCTTGGCGGACACGCTGACACCGGCTTGCGGCCTCCCAGTGGGCCCCAGACTCCTGGTTGAGAACCACTGATCTAGTACAATCCCCTGCACTGAGGCAGGACTAAGTATTATCTAGACCATCCCTGACAGGTGTTTGTCTAACCTGTTCTTAAAAATCTCCCTAAGTAATTTGTTCCAGTGCCTAACTACCCTTACAGTTAGGAAGTTGTTCCTAATGTCTAATCTAAATCTCCCTTTCTGCAATTTACTTCTTTTCCTGTCCTCAGTGGATAAGAGGAACAATTTATCATCCTGCTTTTTATAACAACCTTTTAAGTACTTGAAGACTATTATATTCACTCAGTTTTCTCTTCTCCAGACTGAATAAACCCATTTTTTCAATCTTTTCTTGTAGGTCATGTTTTCTAGATCTTTAATTATTTTTTTTGCTCTCCTCCGGACTTTCTCCAATTTGTCTACCTCTTTCCCAAAGTGTGGCACTCACAACTAGGCAAAGTACTCCATTTGAGGCCTTATCAGTGCTGAGTAGAGTTGAAGAATTATTTCTCATGTCTTGCTTACAACACTCCTGCTAACAAATCCTAAAATGATGTTCACTTTTTTCCCCAACAGTATTACACTGTTGACTCATTTAGTTTGTGATCCACTACAATCCCCAGATCCTTTTCTGCAGTACTCCTTCCTAAGCAGCCATTTCCCATTTTGTGTTCATGCAATTGATTATTCCTTCCTAAGCATAATATTTTGCATCTGTTCTTATTGAATTTCACCCTATTTATTTCAGACCACTTCTCTAGTTAGTCAAGATCATTTTGAATTCTAATCCTGTCCTCCAAAGCACTTGAAACCCCTCCGAGCTTGGTATCATCCAAAAACTTTATAAACATACTTTCTATGCCATTACCAAATCATTTATGAACATATTGAATAGATCAAGACCCAGAACAGATCCCTGTTGGGCCCAACTCAATATGCTCTTCTCCAGTTGGACTGTGAACCATTGTGAGTAGAGTTTTCCAACCAGTCATGCACCCACTTTATAGTACGTTCATCTAGACTATATTTCCCTAGTTTGCTTATGACAATGTCATGTGAGACAGCAACAAAAGCCTCACTAAAGTTCAGATATATCACACTTACTTACTGCTTCCTTCCATCCACCAGGCTTGTTACTCTAACAAAGAAGGATATTCAGTTGTTTTGACATGATTTGTTCTTGACAAATCCATGCTGACTGCTACTTATCACCTTATCTTCTATGATGCAGGGGTCTACATGCTCAGAGTCTGTAGGAGACATCTTTTTATGCATCTAATAAAAAGTTAGATTCCAACTTTGATCTCACTCAAGGTTTCTGCAGACAGAGTCTCCAGTATCACTCAAGGAAGATGCTATTGGCTGCCTATCTGACCTAGAAAGCACTATACTTTTGGCTAGAGCCCTCTCACACACCTAGTCCACTGCTTTCCCTTACCAGGGAAACTGTGGCACAGCTGAGTGCTGCTGCAGCTAAGACCCCAGCTGACTACGAGAAAACTGAGGCAGTTCAGGAGTATTGCATAATATGGGATTCCTACCCATGCATGGGAAGGATACGTACTACCACCTATACTAGAGGACCCTTTTCAGAAGGTGGCCATGGATACTGAGGAACATCTTAGTCAAGGAACTCTGATTCACAGTCCACACTGAAGTGAAGCAGAGGGAGGAATCTGTCCGTGGGGAAGGAACATAAGATTATTCCGAAGAGGTGAGATGGTTTCCTCATATACAGACAACACAGGGGTGGAAACAGACACCTGCAGAGGGTGTGTCAAACTTGGGGAGGGATACTGTGGGACACCTTAGTCAAGGGTCCATCAAACCTGACACGAAAGTGGGGCAGAGAGAAGAATAAGTCCCTTACTGCTTTGTTAAGACCAGCTTTGCAGGGGGCCCTGGGACCGCCCAAACTATCAGGAGGGTTCTTCTACGCTACGCCAAAGGGAAGCACTACTATCACTTAAAGTTGGAGAATGATGGACAAGAGAGGTGATTCTGAAGTAAAAACCAGGCAAGGGTCCATGTTGGCAACTGCCAGGTCTTCAAGTCACTCAAAGTATGAGATGGGCAGAATTTGAGGGCTGGTTCCTAGGAGCTAGCAAAGACCCCATTCAGGCACAGCTAGACCTCCCTGGAACCTTGGTTCTTAACCAATTCTGTCTTCGTGTAAAGCAACTAGCACCATGAACATTCAGGTGTATACTGGGGGGGGTGAAGGAATTTACTCAACATGGGGCAAATCCTTCTCTGAATTTGACACTACGGGTTGAGGTTGTGCCAAATCCTTAGAGGCTGGGCTTGGCCTATGAAAATAATTTGGCCCTAATATTAGGATGGGTAAACTGTGGGCTGGCATCATAGGTTAATTTGGGTCATTATTGAGCAGCATATTTTGCATGGGGATATCAGACTTCCAGAACCCCAAGAGCAGGTTTTAATTAGGTTACTGGAGAGAATAACAAAGGGTCAGCAAAGGAGGATTTACAAAGGGCTCCGGAGTTTAGGGACCTGCAATGGGGGACAGCTCTGACCCCCTGACCCTCAGAATTCCCAAAAAAGACTTAAGGGATGACAAAGTGAGTCATAACTACTACAAGAGTGATGGAAGGTTGGGATTGGATTGGCCCAGTCAAAGTAGTACAGATTTGACTACTGTAGAGGCTGTTGGTGCCAAGTTTCCTCACAGGGAGGGGAGTTACCTTAGAAAAGGAAATTTAAGTTCATAGTGATATTAAAAGGTGCATATTCTTAGGTGAATTGGGATCCCATTCATTCAGGACTGGAGGAATTATATCTACAGTATAGGAGCCCAATGAATAATGCTCATGGTGGCATTCAAATGCATACAAGGGTATGGAGACCCCTGTCAGGGAAAATACTCCAGAGGTACATATGTGGTAAATTCTTCCTATCTATCCATTGATTCTGGATCAAGTGAAAGGTCACATGAGTAGGTGATGATATATGGGTACAATATTGTTTATTTGGCCCACAGACGAGTGGACAATTCCTCTCGGAAGTTCAGTTGCTGGGCCTCAGCAGTGAGATTGCTCTGTTCAGCATAGATGGTCGTACATGCTCTGGGGGCATGGGAACAGATCAGGATGGTGAGTGTTTGGATCTCTAGGCAAAGGGTTATGCATTGCAGACACAGACAGACAATCAATGCACTTGGAGGGACTCACAGTTGGGCCTTCATGGTGAGGTGATTCTGAGTTGGTATGGCAGGAGGGGAATGCTCTAGGATCAGCTGATGCCTCTCTTACACTCTTTGACAACCAGGAAGTAGCCACTTGAAATCATTATTGTACACCCAGCAAAAATTACTTGGGATTTTGTAAGGGGTTGGCTTAATCAAGGCAAAAAACAGATTTGGGGCAGATCCCGGACCTTTCCCCAAGTATGATTGTAAACTGCTCTAAAATAATGCAGGGAAGGATATGGCAAGGACCTGATTGGCCTGCATGATGCAGGAAAAGGACCTCTGCCATTCTGTTTGTACGGTGCCTACCATAATGGATACCCATTCTTGGTTAGTCTTTAAGCACTACGGTAATAAACATGATTAATAAGAAGAATTTGGGTGAATTGGTAAGAGGCTAAATTTGAATGCGATTATATTTGGTACCTGAATTATTCAAGGGAGATGGGGTGTACCTCTCCAACAGGGGAGCAGATATATTTTTGAAGGAGGAAGGAAATTGTGAACTATCTGGGAACACAACTGGAGGGTGGAGGGAAGTCAACCAAACTAATAGCTGGTGCCTCCTTGTGGCAGATGTCCACTGCCTGGAGCTAGAAGTCAGGATGTGACGGAGTGTCTGCCGAGACTGATCAAGCCCTTGGACCACTACCCCTTCCTGCTTCTCCACGTGGGCACCAATGATACTTAGAATGACCTTGAGCTGGTCACTGCAGACTATGTGCCTCTGGGAAGAAGGATAAAGGAGTTTGAGGCACAAGTCGTGTTCTCATCCATCCTCCTTGTTGAAGGAAAAGGCCCAGAGCTCCACTCTGAAACTGGAGAAAAGCCTGTTGAGTGTCTTTGGGTTAAGTTTAGAGGTGAGAGCAACAAGGGTGATGTTCTGGTGTGCGTCTGCAATAGACCACGAAACCAGAAGGATGAGGTAGACGAGGCTTTCTTCGGACAACTAACAGAAGTTTCTAGATCGCATGCCCTGGTTCTCATGGGGGATGTCAATCACCCTGACATCTGCTGGGAGAGCAATACAGCAGTGCCCAGACAATCCAGGAAGTTTTTGTAGAGTGTTGGGGACGATTTCCTGGTGCAAGTGCTGGAGGAACCAATTAGGGACCTTGCTTGCCTTGACCTGCTGCTCAGAAACAGGGAAGAATTTAGTTTAGTTGGGATTGGTCCTGCTTTGAACAAAGAGTTGGACTAGATGACCACCTGAGGTCTCTTCCAACCCTAATCTTATATGATTCTATGAATTGGTAGGGGAAATAGAAGTGGATGACAATCTGGGCAGCAGTGACCATGAGATAGTCGAGTTCAGGATCCTGACAAAAGGAGGAAAGGAGAGCAGCAGAATACAGACCCTGGATTTCAGAAAACCAGATTTTGACTCCCTCAGGGAACTGATGGGCAAGATCCCCTGGGAGGCTAATATGAGGGGGAAAGGAGTCCAGGAGAGCTGGCTGTATTTTAAAGAAGTCTTATTGAGGGCACAGGAACAAACCATCCCGATGTGCAGAAAGAATAGCAAATATGGCAGGTGACTAGGTTGGCTTAACAGAGAAATATTCGGTGAGCTTAAACACAAAAAGGAAGCTTAGAAGAAATGAAAACTTGGACAGATGTCTAGGGAGGAGTATAAAAATATTGTTCGAGCATGCAGGGGTGTAATCAGGAAGGCCAAAGCACAATTGGAATTGCAGCTTGCAAGGGATGTGAAGGGTAACAAAAAGGGTTTCTACAGGTACGTTAGCAACAAGAAGGTGGTCAGGGAAACTGTGGGACCCTTACTGAATGGGGGAGGCAAACTAGTGACAGATGATGTGGAAAAAGCTGAAGTACTCAATGCCTTTTTTGCCTCAATCTTCACAGACAAGGTCAGCTCTCAGACTGCTGCACTGGGCAGCACAGTATGGGGAGGAGGTGAGCAGCCCTCAGTGGTGAAAGAACAGGTTAAGGACTATTTAGAAAAGCTAGACATGCACAAGTCCATGGGGCCGGATGCAATGCATCCGAGGGTGCTGAGGGAGTTGGCTGATGTGATTGAAGAGCCATTGGCCATTATCTTTGAAAACTCATGACGACTGGGGGAGGGTCCCAGACGATTGGAAAAAGGCAAATATAGCACCCATCTTAAAAAGCGAAGGAGGAGAATGTGGGGAACTACAGACTGGTCAGCCTCACCTCAGACCCTGGAAAAATGATGGAGTAGGTCCTCAAGGAATCCATTTTCAAGCACTTGTAGGAGAGGAAGGTGATCAGGGACAGTCAACATGGATTCACCAAGGGCAAGTCATGCCTGACCAACCTGATTGCCTTCTATGATGAGATAACTTGCTCTGTGCATATGGGGAAAGCGGTGGATGTGATATACCTTGACTTTAGCAAAGCTTTTGATACGGTCTCCCACAGTATTCTTGCCAGCAAGTTAAAGAGGTATGGATTGGATGGATGGACTATAAGGTAGATAGAAAGCTGGCTAGATCGTCAGGCTCAACAGGCAGTGATCAATGGCTCCATGTCTAGTTAGCAGCCGGTATCAAGCAGAGTGCCCCAAGGGTCAGTCCTGGGGCTGATTTTGTTCAACATCTTCATTAATGATCTGGATGATGGGAGGGATTTCACCCTCAGCAAGTTCACGGGTGACACTAAGCTGGGGGGGAGAGGTAGATATACCAGAGGGTAGGGATAGGGTCCAGAGTGACCTAGACAAATTGGAGGATTGGGACAAAAGAAATCTGATGAGGTTCAACAAGGACAAGTGCAGAGTCCTGCATTTAGGATGGAAGAATCCCATGCACTGCTATTGGCAGGGGACCGACTGGCTAACAGCAGTTCGGCAGAAAAGGACCTGGGGATTACAGTGGATGAGAAGCTGGATATGAGTCAACAGTGTGCCCTTGTTGCCAAGAAGGCTAACGACATATTGGGCTGCATTAGTAGGAGCATTGCCAGCTGATCGAGGGAAGTGATTATTCCCCTCTATTCGGCACTTGTCAGGCCACATCTGGAGTATTGTGTCCAGTTTTGGGCCCCCGACTACAGAAAGGATGTTGACAAACTGGAGAGAGTCCACCGGTGTAGCCCATAGGATTATTTTGCTAGCTATTATATCCTACTAATCCAGCCAGCCGTATCAAATAATATGTTTCTCTTTCTGAATTAATCCATTTTATTCTTCTATTTTATCAGTATTAATTCCTTTGGATTTATGTGTTGAGGCATATGATATATGTTTCCTAATAATTATACATAGTTTTGCTGAAATGCAAGAAGCCTACCGGCCTGTATCTGGTAAGATCCGCTAAATAGCTAAAAGTATAATCAGTTAAGAGTAAGTCAGCATAAAAGCTGGTAACCTTTGGCACAGATAGGAATGGTCCCCAAACTTTGGGGAACCAAAGGGAGGAACTATACACAACACTGAACAGGTTTATCCGGCATCTACAACCAGTTGGTAACCATAGCATATACCAGAACCTGGAAGTCGCCAAGAGAGCCTAGATTGGCAGTTTTTGGAGTGAGATAATCCTTATTAATATATAGAGAGTAAGTGTCATAATCCACTAACCTATAGGATAAGGGTACCCATAAATTTCTTAGGGTATGGAAATAAGATTTGGGTATAGTAGGTTGGGCCTGAATTACATAGCGTCAGGATCCTATAAAATACCTTGTAAGGAAGAAGTCTAGAGCGCTCTTTTAGTCTTTAGCTCTTCTATCACGCTATCAGCTCAGCTTGAGCAGTATAGTGTAACTACTCAACATTCCTAACTATTGGGGAAGCCAGCACCATCATGTTATCGGGCATGCCAGGAGTAAGGCTGGTCCTTCACCTCCTATTACCGGGTCCTCAAGGAAGGGTGTGAGTATCTTAAGTTAAGGTACTTATAATAGGAATGTTACCACCAGGAGTTTTGGAATTCTTTTACTGTTTTGCAGTCCTAAATTTCATAGCATTTATTATACTTTTGTTAATCTCAAAGTTTTTATTAATTTGGTTTTGTCCTCAGTGTAAGAGTTTTTGCCAGGCACCCCGACAGTCCTCTCCCGATATAGAACTCTCTGAGTTCTCATACCCTGGAGTCTGAATTGGACAAGAACCTATAAATCTTCTGGTCGGATGCGTTCAGTGACGAGCCATAACAACTAACCCATAAAATACTGGTCAACACCAGAGTGCAACGAAAATTATTAGGGGGCTGGGGCACATGACTTATGAGGAGAGGCTGAGAGAACTGGGCTTATTTAGTCTGCAGAAGAGAAGAGTGAGGAGGGATTGGAAAAGAGGAGACTAAGGGGGGATATGATAGAGGTATATAAAATCATGAGTGATGTGGAGAAAGTGAATAAGGAAAAGTTATTTACTTGTTCCCATAATATAAGAACTAAGGGCCACCAGATGAAATTAATGGGCAGCAGGTTTAAAACAAAAAAAAGGAAGTTGTTCTTCACACAGCACACAGTCAACCTGTGGAACTCCTTGCCTGAGGAGGTTGTGAAGGCTAGGACTATAACAGGGTTTAAAAGAGAACTAGATAAATTAATGGAGGTTAAGTCCATTAATGGCTATTAGCCAGGATGGGTAAGGAATGGTGTCCCTAGCCTCTGTTTGTCAGAGGGTGGTGATGGACGGCAGGAGAGAGATCACTTGATCATTACCTGTTCGGTTCACTCCCTCTGGTGCACCTGGCATTGGCCACTGTGGGATAGACAGGATACTGGGCTGGATGGACCTTTGGTCCCAGTATGGCCATTCTTATGTTCTTATGATTTGATAGCAGCCTTCAACTACCTGAAGGGAGGTTCCAAAGAGGATGGAGCTAGGCTGGTTCTCAGTGGTGGCAGATGACAGAACAAGGAGCAATGGTATCAAGTTGCAGTAAGGGAGATCTAGGTTGGATATTAGGAAAAACTATTTCACTAGGAGGGTGGTGAAGCACTGGAATGGGTTACCTAGGGAGGTGGTGGAATCTCCATCCTTAGATGTTTTTAAGGCCCGGCTTGACAAAGCCCTGGCTGGGATGATTTAGTTGGGGTTGGTCCTGCTTTGAGCAGGGGGTTGGACTAGATGACCTCCCAAGGTCTCTTCGAACCCTAATCTTCTATGATTCTAAGTACTTATTCTACAGAGGCTCCGGTTCCCTTATAAATTGGAACTGGAAGTGGATTTAAGGGAAGGCATCCACTGCAGAATCTGAGGAATGGGGTTGGGGCTCCTAATGTCTAGTACAGCAAGAAGACAACCCCATTTCCATAGTCTCTTAACCCAGCAATGATGACCTGCACTTTATGAGTTATTGCTGGATAGTTTCCAGATAAATTCATAAAGTTGCTGCCTGATTAACCACATTCCTTTTATGTTGTGTTTCTTCCTGCCTGTGAAGGACAATTACTTTCTTGTATGCTCATATGAAGAACTTGATGGGCTAATAAATGTATAAAATTAAAGTTTTCTTTCTTTTCCATTCATGATAAAATCCACTGGTTTTATTAATATCTTCAGTGAGAGATGACAGAAGAAACCGAGGACCACGCTGCCGCCCTGCAGATATACTGGGTAAGGACCTGGGCCGGGAACGCCGCTGAGGAGGCCTGCACTCTTGTGGAATGTGCCATTAGTGCTGGAGCCGGTACTTTTGCCAACTCATAGCATTCCCGGATACAGGACGTGATCCACAATGAAATCCTCTGTGACGAGACCGGGAAGCCTTTCATCCAGTCTGCGATTGCCACGAACAGATGGTTCAGCTTACGGAATGGCTTTGTGCATTCAATGTAAAAGGCCAACGCTCTAACGTCCAGGGAGTTTAGCCTTTGTTCTCGACTGTCTGCATGAGGCTTAGGGCAGAAGACCAGTAGAAAAATGTCATGGTTGGAGTGGAATTGGGACACAACCTTTGGGAGAAAAGCCAGGTGAGGCCTAAGTTGCACCTTGTCCTTATAGAAGATGGTATACGGAGGGCCAGAGGTTAAGGCTTTAAGTTCCAACACTCTCCTTGCTGAAGTGATGGCGACTAGGAAGGCCACCTTCCATGATAGGTAGAGCAGTGAACAAGTCACCAGGGGTTCAAACGGGGGTCCTATTAGCCTGGAAAGGACTAGGTTGAGATCCCACGCTAGGATTGGTTGCTTAATATGCGGGTATAGCCTGTCCAGACCTTTCAGGAAACAACTGACCATTGGGTTGGCAAAGGAAGAATGGGCAGCTGCCGGGTGCCAGGTGGACCTTGAGAGACGATACCAAGAGGCCCTGCTGTTTTAAGTGTAGTAGGTACTCCAGGATAAGCGGTCTGGGTGCCTCCATTGGATGAGCACGACCCTGAGAACACGAGATTAAAAACCTTTTCCACTTGGCCAGGTAGGTAGCCCTGGTGGAGGGTTTCCTACTACCAAGTAGAACCTCCCTAACAGACTCAGAGCACATGAGCTCCATCGGGTTTAGCCATGAAGCTTCCAAGTGGTGAGGTGAAGAGACTTGAGGTCAGGATGATGAAGCCAACCGCACTCTTGGGTGATCAGGTCCGGAACTGCGGGCAATGAGATTGGAGCGTCCACTGACAGCTCCTGGAGCATGGTGAAACACAGCTGGTGAGGCCAGGCCAGTACTACCAGTATGACCACTGCCTTGTCCCTGTGGATTTTGAGCAGAATCTTGTGGATGAGTGGAAACAGCGGGAACGCATACAACAGATGGTCCGTCCAAGGGAGGAGAATCGCGCCCGCAAGAGAGCCCAGACTGATTCCAGAAGGAACAGAATCAAGGGCATTTTCTGTTGCTCTTTGTGGTGAACAGGTCAATTTGGGGAACTCCCCACCTCTGGAAGATGTTGTGTACTACGTCCGGGTGGACAGACCACTCGTAATTGTGGAAGGATCTGCTGAGGTAGTCCGCCAACTCGTTCTGAGAACTGGGAGGTAAGCCACTTCCAGGTGAATAGAGTGGGCTATGCAGAAGTCCCACAGCTCGAGGGCTTCCCAACATAGGGGAGAGGAACAAGACCCACCTTGCTTGTTGATCTAAAACATCACAGTCGTGTTCTCTGTCATGACACCCATGCACTTCCCTCACAATTGGGCTTGGAAAGCTTGACATGCCCATTCGACTGCTCTCAACTCCTTGATGCTGAGTGAGAGCTTGTCCTGCGACCAGAGACCTTGGGTCTGTAGTTCTCCCAGGTAAGCACCCCATCCCAGTGCCGATGCATCTGTCACCAGGGATACAGCGGGCTGGGTCTTGTTGAATGGGACTCCCCCACATACATCCTGAGGGTTGAGCCACCAGTGTAGAGACTCGAGAACCTGCATAGGAATGGTGACCACCTTGTCCAGGCTGTCGCGCCCCGGATGGTAGGCCAAGGCCAGCCAACCTTGGAGAGCCTGAGCCTCGCATGCTGTACCACATATGTACATGCTGCCATGTGGCCGAGGAGCCTTAAGCAACCCCTTGCTGTGTTAGTAGGGTACTGTCTGAGGCTTTGTATGTCGTCTGCCATTGACCAAAAATGAGCCTCTGGCAGTGATGCCCTGGCCTGGCCCAAGTCCAACACTGCTCTGATAAACTCTATCCTCTGTGTCGGGGATAGGATTGATTTGTGCTCGTTGAGTAGGAGATCCAACCTGTCGAAGGTGGACCTTATGAAGCTGACCTTTCTCTCCACTTGGTCCCTGGAGTGTCCCCTGAGCAGCCAGTCATCGAGGTACAGATTCACCTGCACCTGCCTCCGGCATAGGAAGGCGGCCACGACCAACATGCACTTGGTGAACACTTGGGAGGCCGTTGACAGGCCAAAGGGGAGGACCGTGAATTGGTAATGGCTGTAGTTGATCATGAACCTGAGGAATCGCCCATAGGCAGGAATTATAGAGATGTGGAAGTACGTGTCCTTGAGGTCGAGGGCGGCGTACCAGTCTCCCGGATCCAGAGAGGAAATAATTGCAGTTAATGAAATCATGCAGAACCTCAACTTTTTCCTGAAGCTGTTGAGGCCTTGCACGTCGAGGATGGATCTGAGACCCTCTTTGGCTTTGGGGATTAGGAAATAATGGTAATAGAATTCCTTGCCCCTTAGCTCCTGAGGAACCTCCTTCAATGCTCCTGCGGTGAGGCACGTTTGGACCTCCTGTATAAGGCGATGCACGTGAGAAGGATCCCTGAAGGAGGACGGGGAAGGTGGTTGAGAGGGAGGGGAGGACCAGAATTGGAGAGAATATCCCACTTCCACCATGTGAAGGACCCACCAGTCTGAAGTAATCTGTGACCAAGCACAGTAGAAGTGGGACAGATGGTTGAGAAAGGAGGATCCAGTTTGCTGGCTGGTGCGTCAACACCGGGCATGTCTTCAAAAGGCCTGCTTAGAGCCCGATGATGGTCTTGTCGAGCCCTGGCCCTGGCTGGGTGGAGGATGAGGAGGCTTGCACCTGCCATTCCTGCCCCGCTTCCTGGAGAAGTCCTGCCTGCGCCGAGGAGAATAGAAGCGCTGCAGGGGCTCGGGCTTAAAATGGCAGGGATATGCATGCCCAACGATTTCATTGTCACCCGTGAATCTTTTAGGCTGTAAACCCTGGAATCTGTTTGCTCCGCAAACAGGCCTATGCCATCAAAAGGCAGGTCTTGAATAGTTTGTTTAACATGGGGGGGGTGGGGGGGGAGTCCAGACACCTGCAGCCAGGAACTCCTACTCATGGCTATGCCAGAGGACAAGATCCGTGCGGCTGAGTCCACAGCGTCCAGTGAGGCCTGTAAAGAGGTCCGTGCCGCCACCTTGCCCTCCTCCACTATAACCGCAAACTCTGCCCTAGAGTCAGAATGCACAAGCTCCTTAAATTTCATCATGGAGTCCCATAAATTAAAATTGTATCTGTTGAGGGTTGCCGGCTGTTTAGCGATCCTCAGCTGGAGCCCTCCAGTCAAGTAGACCTTCCAGACAAAGAGATCCATCTTTTTGGAATCTTTTGGTTTTGGAGTCAGCCCCTGTTGCCCCAATCTCTCTCTCTCGTTTACCACCACCAGTAGGGCTGCGGGTGAGAGAATAAGTACTCCTACCCTTTAGAGGGTACAAAATACTTCCTCTCCTCCGCCCCTCCTTGGCTGTCGGGGGGATGGAGGTAGGGGTTTGCCACAGAGATTTTGCAGTGGCTTGAATGGTTTTTATAAGGGGCAGTATTACCCTGGATGGCCCTTCAGGAGCTAAAATATCAACCATCGGGTTCTCCGACTCAACCACCTCCTTAGCCTGGAGCCCCATATGGTGGACAATCCTGTGCAGCAGGTCCTGGTGTGCTCTATCATCAATAGGGGGCAGTCCACAGGAGGAAGACCCCGCAACTTCTTCGTCTGCAACTGTACAGCCTTGGGTCTGTTCCTATCTGAATAAATTACTTCCCATTCTGATGCAAAGACTAATTCTCAGACTAATCGGACTACTTAAGTCTGTTCTATTTGCAAGGGTGGAATCTGACAGGGATACATTAAGCATGTTAAGTGTCCCTGCTCCTATTTATTAGTGTTTTGTATGTGTGTGTTTATCCCTGGCTGATTGAACAAAGTAAAAGGTTGATAAGCCCTCTCCATGGCTTACAGTTTAAAAAGAGTTCAGTTGAGTAGAAGTGATGAGTCCCAATGTTAAACTGCTTCTAATGATCAACAAGAAAGGGAGGTTGGGGAATTAAAGGAAATTTCTCATCCAGAGTGTGATTGGGAAAAGTGCCCTAATCTCTTCCTCAAGATCAAGCTATTCCCCATCCATCCTACTCTGCATCCCAAAAAGGACTCGATTTGAACTAGTCATCCTTCCTTCACTTGAGCACTCCCACAAGTTTTTGTGCCCCAAATGACTACATGCAGTTTTACTAGATACGTCCACATAAATATCAATGTTGCTTATGGTTACACTTGTCTAATGTGCCCTCTTCTGTACCTGATTTATTGAATATTGTTACATTTCTTCTATTTTATAAACTTACGGAAAGTCAAGACAGATAGGAAACAACTTTAAAACTTCCCTTTTATATTTATCCAAAATATGCAGAAGATTTAAACATATAGTAATATTTGATACATTGATCAGCAAGGAAAACTATAAAAAATACATTATTTTCAGATACTGTGTAGGAGC
The DNA here is from genome assembly GCA_003942145.1 of Platysternon megacephalum. NCBI lineage: Eukaryota > Metazoa > Chordata > Testudines > Platysternidae > Platysternon > Platysternon megacephalum. The sequence goes on along the minus strand of QXTE01000100.1, from coordinate 3,840,870 downwards.
GGTCTTTTTGTTTGTGTTTGTTTGGTGGGTGTGGCGAGATGGGGGTGGGGAAACCCCCATACCCGGTGAAATTATATGTACATTGCTGAATGTTCTATAACTTAATAAGAAGTTTTTGTGATTTAAAAAGAGTAGAAGCAGAAAGTAAAATGGAAAGATACAATGTACAAGATAATGAACTAAGTAATGCAGAGAATTTGATAACACTGTGGATCTTTCACTAACACTGAGGCTATTTCTCCTATTCATAGATTTACTGTCTCCTATCTTTTTCCCATTCCAACTAAGGCTACCTAGTTTGAGCAAATACCCAAACTGATTTCCTCTTCCTTATAATGAAACAACCCATGTTTTCACCACCCAGATGAAGCACCATCATCATTTATCTTTGCGATAGTACTATTAATCCGTAGTGCTTTACAAAGGAGTCATCATTTTCTTCATAGCAGAGATAGGGAAACTGAGTAAAGATGTCTCCTTCCATTTTCAGCATTCATTGTTAGCATACTATTAGGAACTACTGCTTACATTTCTCTTTAATGGGACCTGTTTGGTGGTGGAGCAGGCATTTTCCTTTTTGAGATACTTTATCATTCCATCATCAATACCTTAAAGAAGCCTATAATAAATGTGTAAAAAGCAGCGCTGGGAGCACAGCAAATTTCTCTCATAAGGTCATAGAACTATGAAGATCAGTGGAGCCTTAAATGTCTCTAATGAGAAAATATTACACTACAAAAACACATCCCCAAATTGTATTGACAGGAAATAATTTCTTTACAAATTAATTCTTAAAACACAGTACATTTTGTTTTATGGTTGATCTAAAAGGCATATTGCTTGCATTGTTGCATTTCAAATCTTAAGAAATAAATAGCATAGACAACCTTAGAGAACTTTCTAACCAAGTAAAATTTAGTAAAATCTGGAAATGGTGGCAAAAAAAGAGCTTCAACTACTAATTTGTATTTTACAATTAACTATATATAAGGAGACCAAAATAAAATAATATATACGAGTTACTTACCAATAGAGATAGGGCTTATCCTTATCTACATTAATATTGTTTAATGGATCCATACGAAACCAGGTGTTAAGAGTAAACCCATTTTGGTAAGGCCACTTAGCAATAGGAGGTAACGCAATTGCCTACAGAAAAGGAAACAGTAAAAATTACTAATGTAAGTATGTGGATTTGCAGTGTTTAATCAAATACAACTATTTTGAAAGGACCCACAAAAATGACCATCACTGCCCTATAAATGCTTTAATGTTTAATTACTCTTATGAGATTTTCTTGTTTTCAGTTCTCCAACTACATAAATTACATTAATGGAGGACTTGAGGAGATATTAAAAAATCAATTAAATTATATATTGAATACCTTACAGAAGGGGTAGCATTCTGAGTAGAAAATGCCAGGGAGTAAATTACTTTTATGGGTGTTAAAACAAAGTTCAACTTTTGACAACTGCAAAATCCATTTAAATGCCAGGAGCACATTATTCATACTAGATAACAAGACAAAAGATTCAATAAGTTAAAAAAAATTTAAATATGCCCTGTAAGGATTTGAAAACACTATACTGCTGTTTCCATGGCATTTGAATTGATGTTATATAGTGAAGAAGTGGAGAAGTTTAATAACTGACTCTGAGGATAAAATTAAATAAATGATAGAGAGTGGCCTGTGTGGAAATCAAAGGATGTGATTTGATGCAGTGCCATGATGTTGGTGTTTATGAAAAATTGTTTGATTTTCTAGGCTGTGACTGACTGAAGACTTTGGCTTGTTGTATAGAGATAATTAATACAAGATATAAAACCCTTCTTTTCTCAGTATGGTACCCATAACTAAAGTAAATCACTTTAATGGCTTTTCGGAATTAAACGTTTATGATACTACAGATTATTATGGCAAAGCCCCAATTATGAGTGCTTTCTTCAAACAAAATTTAGCATATTTCTAGATAATTGAAATTAGGGAACATCAGCCTTCTGTACAACTATCTGCACACAACATTTTCTCACTTTTTGTACATGATATAAGAAAGTATATAGAAGGAAGTATTTTGCTAGGTGATTAGGACAGTTTAATTCAAAAACCAAACAGTCTACCTTTTTCAGTTCTATCAAGGTCTTTTTAGGGAGTATGTTAGTCAAACAAACATTTTTATATTGGTTTTATTTAGTTTTTATCACTGATCATTACTAGGCTTTCCCCCTGCCCACTCCAAAGCAGCCCCACCTTGGTGCATTTTCCCAAGGGACAGAAGAATGTGTGAAGAGGGAATGAGCAACAGCGAACAAATATGTATTACTGAACAAACTAGAATAACTAGGATTCCCTGAGCAGGGAAAGATTAATACATTTCAATAATTTAACAGAGAAAGTTCGCATTTGTGGTATCCTAATTAGGGAATATAGAAATGAGCAGCAACTTGGAAGACTGCTTAAAAGCAGAATAGGTTAATCACACGTGACACTCCTCCTGGGAAAGATTTAGAACTGCCACAACTCCGACATAAGCTAGTATGTAATAAACTCAGTTTGCATGGGGGATTGTAATTTATTTTCCTGTTTTGAGGGGATGGAGGAGGAACATCTGATACTACAAACAATAAGGGAATAAAGTAAAATATTATAGTCAGACAGAGTGGTGTGAAACTGTACTGAGTTCCTCGGGGCAGGGAGTGTTTCTTCTTGTGTATCCAGAAAGGCTCTACTATACACAAATACAGAATACCTACCACCTGTTATTTACATAGCATCAAAAAGCATGCTATGTGCACACCTCTCAAATGTTCTCCATTTTGAGTGGTGTCACTCTTTTTAGTCCCGAATACAGTAACTCCTCACTTAACGTTGTAGTTATGTTCCTGAAAAATGCGACTTTAAGCGAAACGATGTTAAGCATCCAATTTCCCCATAAGAATTAATGTAAAAGGGGGGGGTTAGGTTCCAGGGAAATTTTTTTCACCAGACAAAAAACTATATATTATATAGATATACACACAGTATAAGTTTTACACAAACAATTTAATACTGTTCACCGCTATGATGATTGTGAAGCTTGGTTGAGGTGGTGAAGTTAGAGGGTGGAAGAAGGTAGGATATTTCCCAGGGAATGCCTTGCTGCTAAATCAGTGATTCTCAAACTTTTGTACTGGTGACCCCTTTCACATAGCAAGCCTCTGAGTGCGACCCCCCAGTAAATTAAAAATACTTTTTTATATATTTAACACCATTACAAATGTGGGAGGGAAAGCGGGGTTTGGGGTGGAGGCTGACAGCTTGCAACCCCCCATGTAATAACCTCGTGATCCCCTGAGGGGTCCCGACCCCCAGTTTGAGAACCCGTGTGCTAAATGATGAACTAGCACTCGGCTGAGACCTCAAGGGTTAACACATTGTTGTTAATGTAGCCTCTCCCTCTACAAGGCAGCAGGAATGGAGGGGAGGGGAGATAACATAGCAGACAGAGACAGACACACACCTTCTGTGTGGGAGAGAGAGAGAAATGGACACTGCCCCTTTAAGTAAGCTGACCCACTCTTAAGTGCATTGTCTTTTTAAGTGGATCAGGAAGTTAAGACAGCAGCTGCTGCCCCAGGCTCTCTCTGTCTCTCTCCGTCCGTGTCCCCACCCTGCTCTATATGGAGAAGGGGTAAGTGGGGTGTAGGAGCAGGGGGGAGGGGGAAACCCTGACATTAGCCCCCCTTCCTTCCCCCTACTGCCTGCACAGCAAGCAGGAGGCTCGGGGAGCAGCTCCAAGGCAGAGGGCAGGAGCAGCACATGGCAGTGGGGGGAAGGATAGCTGCAATTGCTAGCCTACTGGGCGGCTGCAGCTCAGGGAACTTAGGGGAGCGGGGAGCTGATAGGGGGGCTGCCGATCCACCCTGGTTACAAGCTCCCACCAGCTAGCTACAACAGGCTGCTCTTCCTGCAAGCAGTGGACAAAGCAAGCGGCTGCCAAACGACGTTAGAAGGGAGATTTGCACAACTTTAAACGAGCATGTTCCCCAATTGATCAGCAACGTAACAACGAAACAACGTTAACCGGGATGACTTTAAGTGAGGAGTTACTGTATACCACTAAAGTTTAATTCTATTGTTGAAAATTCACAAATTCATAGAAACGTAGGGCTGTAGGGGACCTCAAGTAGTCATCAAGCCCAGCCCCCTGTGCTGAGGCATGACCAGATATACCTAGACCATCCTTGACAGGTGTTTGGCTTAGAAACTTCCAATTCCACAACCTCCATGCGAAGCCTATTCCAATGCTAACTACTCTTGTAGAATTAATTTTTTTTTCTAATATCTAACTTGAATCTCCTTTGCTGCAGGCCATGGCCATTGCTTCTTGTCCTACTTCAGTGGACATGGAGAACAATTGCTCACCATCCTCTTTATAAAAACACATTTGAAGACTTATCAGGTTCTCTCTCCTTTTCTCGAGACTGAACATGCCCAGTTTTTTTAACCTTTCCCTCATAGGTCAGGTTTTCTAAATCTTTCATCATTTTAGTAGCTCTCCTCTGGACTCTATTTTGTCCACATCTTTCTTAAACTGTGGCTCCCAGAATTGAATACAGTACTTCAGCTGAGGCCCCACCAGTGCCAAGCAGAGCAGGACAATTACCTTCCACATCTTACAGACAACACTCCTGCTAATACACCCCAGAATGATAGAGGCGATTACTTGTAACTGGAGAATAGTCAAGATGTATGGTCCTTATCTGTATTCCACTGTGGGGTTACGTGTTGTGACAAAGTCAGGCCAGATGTCTGCTGGAAGGTAGATGTGTTAGCCCTAGAACTTTAAAGGTCCTCTTCCCTACCAGCAGAGACAGAGTCAATTAGGGATACCTGAGTCCAATTAAGGGCTGCCTGAGGCCTTTTAAAACCCCTCCTCTGGTGAGAGAAAGGGGGAAGAGAGAGAGACAAGCTGCTGCCAGGCTAGTGGCAGCAGGGAAATAAGCTGCTCCAGGGTGAGAGGCTGTGCTCCTTGCCATAAGGGAAACAGCCAAACCTGATTGCCTGCTAGGGGAAGGACTGACATCCCAGGGCAACCAAGAGGACAACACCCTGCACCAGCAAGGAGGCAACGAAAGGTATCCCCTTGGAGTTTTTTGTTTACAAAACTGTTTCCTTTTTGTTTGGTGGAGGATCACCCCTTAGGCTGACCCTGAGGCCTACCCTGAAAACATGACCAAGAGAGCACAGAAGGGGGAAGGCAAACCCTGCCCTGAATGGGGCAGATTACACCAGACCCACCATCGCCAGAGGGGGAAGTGCTAAGTCTGTCGAGACGAAGGAGATGCCTTGCCACAGTATGTATATCATGCACCCGGAGACGGAGAATTTGAACATAGTATCTGTTGGTCTGCGCATGTGCCCTGGCTCACCTCGTGCCTCTGACTGACAGAATAAATGGAGAGGTGGACTGACTCTTTCCAGATCCTTCTCTACCATGAGTCAGATAAGACCTGAAGCAAAGGAGGAGAAGGGCAGGTAATGCAAAACAGATAGGAACCACTAATCTCAAAGAACCTCCAGTTACAGGTAAGTAAACTTTTCTTCAAGTGATGGTCCCTATTGTATTCCACTGTGGCTAATTGACAAGGCTATCTAAGGAGGAAGATGATGCAAGGATGTAGACAGTAAGGCTGAACAGAGTACCACCATCCCAAATGAGGCATCAGCAGAAGAGTCCTGCACCAGGACATAATGTCTTGTAAATTTGTGAATGGAGCTCCACATGGCTGCTTTACAGTTGTTCAGGAGGAGTATTTTCTGAAGAGATGACATAGTTGTTGCTTGCACTCTGATGGAATGAGCTCTTATCCCATTGGGGAGGTGGGGGAAGCTGACAGAGTAGAATGCAGGCAGAGATCCATTTGGAGATTCTCCAGGTGGAGATTCTCCAGGTGGAGATGGCATGGTCTCCAACTCTTTCTGCTATAGTGATGAACAGCCTCAGGAATTTCCTGATTCGTCTTAATCCCTGTAGGTAGAAAGCCAAAGCCCGCCGAACATCAAGGGAGTGGAGTCTTAGTTTCTATGTAGAAGCATGCAGTTTTGGGAAGAATACAGTAAGTGAATAATTGGTTATGGTGAAATTCTGAAGCTACTTTAGAGGTGAATTTGGAGTGCAGACATAAAGAAACCTCATTCTTATGAAGATAGCGTGTGAAGGATCTGTCATCATCGCTCCAAGTTCACCAACCCTTCTTGCTGAGGTGATGGCTACAATAAAAGAGAGATGAAGCAAGTAGCTAAAGGCTAAAAGAGAGGGTTTTGTGAGTACTGACAGAACAAGGTTCAGGGGTGTAAGCTTCTGAATAGGTGGGAAGATTCTTATTAGGCCTTTCCACAATATTGGTCAGTGGATATGCGAAGACCAAGTAGCCCTGGGAAAGCAGATGGTATGTGCTGATCGCCATTACGTGGACTTGCAAGGAGCTGATGGACAAACCTGATGTCTTTAAAGATAGTATATAGTCCAAGACAGGCAGAACATCCGTAGTCTCTGGAAGAATGCCTCTTTGTTGGGCCCAAGAAGAGAAGCATTTCCATTTAACAAGGTAACATTTTCTAGTAAAGTCCTTTCTACCATTGGAGAGGAAGTCTTATATAGCTGAGAAGCATGAACATTCTAAGGATGATGTCTATCCAAACACGATGCCCTGAGTTGGAGGTGGCAGATCTTACAGTTCCACTGGGTCAGGAGCTTGGGGAACATTAACATGATGATTGGTGGTAGGGATGACATACCTAGGAATTTGGGAAATCAGAACTGTCTGTGCCAGAAGGGGGCAATCAAAATGACCCTCACTCTGTCCAGCCAGATTTTGTGTAGAACTCATGTCAGGAGCGGTAGCATAGGGCAGGCATGGTTGAACTGGTCCAGCATCACCCTGGGAGTAATGACCTAGCGCGCCTCTGGAGCAATATGTAATGCATTTCCTGTTTGCTTGAGAGATCCCTGGTTGGGGTTCTCCATAGGGTGAAAATATTGTGCACTATCAAGACGTGGAACTCCAATTATGGTCGACTGCAAAATGTCTGCCATGGGACTCTGCAAGCACATTTTGCTTCCCTGGTAGGTAGGCTGCCATTAGAGTAATTTGATTGCTGATATAACACTTCCAGAAACTGGCTGCTTCTGCATACAGGGAGGCAGATATTGCTCCTCCTTGCTTGTTGATATAGAAGACAGTCGTAACATTGTCTGACATTATAAGGACATGGTGAACGCGGATGAATGGAAGGAACGACTCACATGCCTTCTGTATGGCTCACAACTCCAATATATTGATGAGCATCCTGACCTCGTCCAGGCACAGTGTGGCTGTTCATGTGGATTCCCCAATCTAACAGGGATGTATCTGTAATGATGGTCCTGTCCAAAGAGGAATGGAGAAAGGGGATATACATGCATACCTGATGAGGATTTGTCCACCAGAGTAGGGAAGACAGTACCTTGGCCAGAAATGTCACCATGAGGTTCACAAAAAGTTGGCTTAGGGAGTATACCAACTACAGCCAAGCTTGAAGGCAACAAAGGTGGAGTCTTGCAAACAGGGTGACGTAGGTGCACGCAGCCATCTGACCTAAAGACGGGCATGGCTTGACTAGTACTCGAGGGTTGTTTGTGATGTGAACTATGATATTGTTCATGGACTGGATCCTGTCTGTGGGCAGGTATGCTCTTGAGGTGATAGAATTTAAAGGATGCCCCAATGAAGTCCAGAGATTGTATGAGGGTGAGAACAGATTTTTCTATGTTTACACTGATTCCCAGTAAGACCGGAGGTGTAGCATCATGGAAATTGATGCAGAGGCCTCCCAGCAGGACTTGGCAACAAGGAGCCAGTTGTTGACACAGGAGAAGACAATGATACCATGACGCTATTCTGTGGAGAGAAACTCTGTACTGAAAATGGTCAGAGCCTACCATGCATCTGAGAAAGCATCTGTGGGCGGGATGAATGTCTATGTGAAAGTGGGCATCTTTCATATCAAGAGACGTGAACCCCTTATTGCTGCCAATGTGACCATGCAAAATCTGAGTTTACTAATGAGATGGTGGAGGTCAAGGACTTGTCTCCAACCATTCTTCTTTTGGGGTAGCAGGAACCCTCTCTCTTGTTATTGCAGAAGGACATGTTTATAACTCCTTGCTGCAGTAAAGAGTTCACTTCCTGTTTGAGAATACTCATGAGAATGGCCCCTGAAGGAGGAGGTACGGGGGTGTTGGAGGAGATAGGGATGCAAACTATCTTATAGCCAGAGTGTATGACATTCATCACCCACTTCTCTGTTGTAACCACACTCCGGTTGTTGAAAAGAGTGCTAGACAACCCACAAATGGTGGTGTGGGGGGGGAGGGTCAGGAGGTGTTGGACTTAGAGTTTCACGGCTTGAGTGCCCATCAAAAATAACTTTGAGATGGAGGCTGACACAGAGATGCTGAGACTGTTGCAGAGGGTGTTGGGAAGCGGAACTTTTGAACCCTCTCTCTCTCTCATCATGATTCGTAGGGTCTCTGACAGAAGAACTGCTGAGCCATATATCAGATTTGGTCGATGGGCTATGTAAACATCCCCTTAGAGGCAGGCATGTACATCCCCACCGAGCAAAGAGTAGCCCTGAAATCCTTCAGGCTATGGAGAGATTCATTCGTCTTCTGGTTGAAGAGGTGCAATTCATCGAAGAGGAGGTCCTAGATACTGTCTAGGGAACCCTGATTCATGGAGCCATGGCTCCCTGCATATGACATAGCTCTAGAAGAGGTATCAGTGGCATCAATTGCAGATTGGAGGGCAATCCGGGCTATCAGTTTTCCGTCATGAATCAGAGCTTGAAAATGAGCTCTGTCCTGTTGCGGAAGGCTGTCAGTAAACTCTTCAAACTTGGTATTGTTCAGTAGCGCCCAGTAACTGGCTATCCTGAACTGGAGGCTGGATGGTTGGACCTTCTTCACAGCAGATCCAAGCATTTGCCCTGTGTCAGCAGGAGTAGACTGGAGATCTTGCTGTCTAGCCCTTTCAGAAGTGACATGGACTACTAGTGAATTGGGATCAGGATGAGAAAACAAAAATTCTGCACCTTGGCCAGCACCTAATAATACTTCGCTGCCTCTTTGGGGGTCGGCATGCAAGTGGCAGTGTTATGCCAAAGTATCCTAGCTAGCTCCAGTATGGCTTCATTAATGGGGAGAGCTATTCTGTTGGGTCAAGAAGCAAGTAGGATGTCTAGGAATTTGTGCTGAGAATCTTGGATCTCCTCAAGGGGAACCTGCAGCTCTCCAGCAACTCTGCAGAGAAGGTTCTGGGACTGCCTAAAGTCATAGGGGAAGGGATATGGAAGTCACCATTTCATCCAGGGATGACAATGGGAGTCCTGCTGGTTCCAGTGCAACCACCGGATCTGAAGCATAATGTTCCTCTTCCTCTGTCAGATCCAGGGGCAGACCTGAGCATCCCCTTAGAGGGGAGGCAAGGTGTGACGCCCTGGAAGAGTGGATCAATTCTGCAGGGATTACTGGTTCCAAGGCCCTCAATATGGCAAGTAAGAGGGATCAATAGGTGGTTGCAGTGGTCCCCATAGCATGGGGTACCAGCAGCTCTGAGTTAGAGGCAGCGGAGGTTGGCCCCAAATGTGTGTGGGTCTTCTGAGTGGTGGAGAATATGTAGGGTAAGGAAAGAGCAGTTCATCCAATGATTCAGAATCTCCCAAGGAGAAGGCTGATTCCAGTTCCAGTGGTGGTACTCTCAATGCCATTGGAGGGGAGGTATATTCTGTGTATGGGAGGGGTGATAAGCTCCTTCCAGAGGTTGATTCTCTTGGTGGTGATATTGTCTCCCCAGAAATGGAGGGGCTTGATGAAGGAGGGGATTCCAGATCCGGGAGAGCGAAAATCTCCTGTGGGGCTGAAACAGATTCAGATCTCCATGGTGTGAGAGGGGTTCTGCTGTCTGACCCATTGGAGCCAGTGATAAGGGTGGTATCTGAAGTTGGCAGTGATTTGACTTAGTCAGTGCTGATGCATCCTGGAGTTTGGGAGTAGCCAAGGATGATGGTACCAACAGAACATGGTTCAGTATTGGACTTTCTTGTCATGCCTCTGGGACTTAGTACATCCTAAGTCCTCATGGGCTGAGCTGCAAGGCTTGCTTACAGCTGAGTCAGACTTCTTTGAAGTGGACTTTGAGGAAGAATTAATATCATGCTTATGAGAGTGTTTCCTAGCTTCCCACCATGGTGTCTGTGGGGGTAGATACGCCCACAGCAGAGCTGGACTTCACAGCAGGAGGTACACTCCTTGATGAATCAGGCAAATGCACAGGGGGTGGGGGAGTTTCCCTGGCCTGGGTTCAGCTGAGGTCTCGTGGCCTTCTCCATGAGGTATTTGCAGAGACAAAGTCCCTACCTTTCTCGGGTATGGCTGGCAAACAATTGGCTGATACTGCACCTTGCCGCAATGAGAGCTTTCCCAAGGGAGTACAGGCAGCTCTGTTGGTCGTCGTTGATTGAGAAGGATTGCAGGCAAGAAGCACAGAGTTTGAAGCCCAGAGACCTGGGCATGGTCTGGTACCCGGAGTATGGATGGGGAAGGGTGTCCCGCTGGAGATTAATCTCATTTTAAAGATTAAAAATTATTAAAACTATTTAAAAACTAGATTATTTTTATTTTGTTGGATGAAGTTGAAGCTGTGGACACTGACCCAGACTATGTGGCAGTGAGAAGGAACTGGAGAAGCGGTCAGTCCGCCCATCCATTTAACCCCTCAGTCAAAGGCACCAGGTGAGCCAGTGCACATGTGCAGACCAGTCGATGCTACTTTCCAATTCTCTGCCTCAGGGCACTATGGTGCGCATGCATAAACCCACAGTCGAAAACAGGGACCATCACTCGAAGAACTAGCCTTTTTCCATCACATTATTTCCATCAGAAATAAAGAAAATTATTAGCACCAAAAGAATAAATCCCACACCATTTATAGGTTCTCCATATGAATAATTTTTGTGTGTCTAATTTTGGAGTCTGTCATACATTTTGTCCCACTTTTGAGCCTTGGCAAGTTGGGAGTAAAGGCTATGTGTTTTACATTTCTATAACAAGACAGGTGTGTGTCCTGAAGAGTTTACAACCTGAGTGAGTGGTCCTCCGAATACTGCCACGCATTGGGCTTATTCTCTTAAGTAAGCCCATTGACTCTCTTAAGTAAGTCCGTATTGTCCCTAAATAAGACAATATGATATATGCAGAACAAAGATTTTAATTTTGGTCTTACATTTTTTCAAGGTGTTTTTTTAATCCCATCCTTTTATCTTTCTATATTAGGAAATATAATATCCTCATTTTTATTTATTTATGTACATGAGATATATATACAATCTTTCCTAATTTTCCCCATTATTATTCATACTTACTATTCTTTTATCCTCCTCTGGCCTCATTCCAAATATTATTCAAAATGCATCAAGATCGTGTGTGTTTATATATATAAATATATATATAAATATATATATATATAAACATATATATATATAAATAAATAAACATATATATATATAAATAAATAAACAAACAAAAACACAGAGAAAAACCCACTGACAAAGGTGTGTGTTCTCTCTAGTGCTGGTTCACATGGAGAACAACAGCCTACTACTGCTATCAGTTATTCTATTAGCTCAAGTGGCAGATGACTGTGCTGTGGATCTAAAGGTTCCAACAGGGTGGATAATTTAAAAAAAACAAAACACAGATTTTTATTTCAATTAATTTTTTTTTTTTGGATTATTTAAATTATAATATTTTTCTTTTAAAAAATAAACCTGTTTAAAAATGAAATCTGAATTTAATATAAAATGCATTAAGACCTAAACTTATTGTAATCTCTTACAACATTTAAATACAAAGTAAATATGTTGAATCCATGACTGCGCCTCGGTCAAGAGAGTTAAAGGCTGTTTTTCTGTATAAAGAATCAGAAGAAAAACAACTAACTTTTGAGGTCAAGCTTTATAAATATGGCACAATGGGTCATGTACTGTATATTAAGGGCTTGTTTTGGTTAATAAAAATAAAGTTTATATGCTGTTTTGTGTGCTTAATTAAATTCCAGTTAACACCCTAAAAGAGCTTGATGCAAATCAAGAGCAAAAAGTTAATTATGTAGTAAATAAGCAATATATCATTCAACATATGATTCATCATTTTCTAACATACTAAAAATGTACAATTAATAAGAATGTAAAAATATTAAGTTCTCTCATTGCTTAAATAAAAGCTTATAGTTATAGTGTTGTACCCTCCTAAATAACAAAAAGATGTACCAAACCTAGTGTAAAGACTCTATTTAGTTATAGCCATTAAAATGTAGTGATTTACATCAACCAATGAAAATATGCTTTTCTTTAGAAGCTGAGTTACAAATGGAAAAGTTGATTAAAATCTATTATTTAAATTGAGCCTTTTCACTTGGTGATTTAAAGCATCCCACCCCTGGTTCTAACCCTGATCGTGAACAATGTGTGTGTCAATATCATTCCATTTGAGGAAATGTGTGTTTGTTTTCAATTTGCTTTTTAAAAAATCCACTCATTGAGTAAGGCAGTTAGATCTACGCAGGGGACAAATCAGGGTTCCGCAGTGAAGGAGGCTGCTGTGCACAGGATCGCTGCTTCATCTGTTGCAGAAATTGGAAGGTGTGTTGTGTCTGAGGCAAGGGTTTGCAAAAAGAGAAAGGATGTCTCATGATTGGGACAGCTGAATGCTGCCCTGGTGAACTGGATTCTATCCCTGCCTCTGTTACACAGTTCCTGTGTGATGCTAAGCAAGTCAGTTAAATTAAACTTTTCAGTGATGGTCACTTATTGTGTGATCCTCATTTTCTGGGTGCATAGCTTGAGATCTTGGAGCCTCACAAGTGCTGAGCTCTCATAGCCGCAATTAAAGTCAGTGTGAAATATGGTTTGAACATATAAAGGATTATATAATGCTGAGCAACTGAAATATCAATTCTTAGGCATCTCAAACTGGACACCCAAAATCAGGGGATATTTCTGAACTTCACCTCTTTCTCACCTCTTCGTCTGTAAAATCAGGATAATATCATCCATCTCACTTCACACAGGTTTTGTGAAAATAATGTTTGTGAACCACTCAGATACCATAGTGGTGAGCACCACAGACAAGCCCATGAACAAATTAATACATTCTGTATTTAGAGCAGGTTAGTAATAAGGCCTAGGACAGACATTGAATGAGAATAAAACAAAATATTGAATAACTGCTCATTTATTGAGTACCACCCATTGTGTGCACTGAATGAGGCAGGGTTCTTGTGGGAAAATAGTATACGATCATGTAATTAGAGACTGTATCCCTAAGGGATATACACAAGGGGGCCAAATTAAGGTTGCATAGGCTACCTTAATTCTGGCATTTCTTAATTTTTGAGTGCTTGATTTTACAAGCTTGCTAATTTTCTTTTAATGTATTTTTGTGGGTAATATTACAGTATTTTATATATACAATATATAATGTGTAATATATGTACAAACACACACACACAGAATGAATGAGTATACATGATGGTGTAGAGCAGGATAAAGTGTTTATCATTAGAGATTTGGATTGGGCATTACTCTCAAAACTGCAAATGAGATATGCTAGTCGTCTCAAACAAGAGTTGACAGAACTTTTATACTCCACATCACAACATACTTTAATTTTTCTGTATCATATATAGCATACATATGTTAAGAGTTTATAAAAAATACTGCTGGTATTGTTTTTCCTATTCTTTAGTCTATAAAGGTATGTACCTTAGTTACCATGAGTCCAATTTACAGATCTCAGAGAGCCAAACCTGTATAAATGAGCTAAAGCTCCTTTTCTTGAATAAAAGTACCACATTTTGAGGTCAGAAGCGAGTGCCTGCCCCAGCTGGTTACTGCGAATCATCTCTTTTCACCAACATACAGATTCCAATTTAAGCCATGATGGTGCATGAGATTTTCTACCTTGACCCTGTCCAGAACTGAAAATTGCTTGTCCTGGGACTCAGGCAGATGTATTTTGGAGAGTGTGGGAAAGTACACAATGTGTGTGTTTGCGGGGGGGGGGGGGGGGGGGGGGAAGGGGGGAAATGAGCATAGCATTTATCTGGCAATTTGCTCTTAAAAACATTGGTGAGGCAGTTAAAGGCACATGACAAAAATTTAGAACTGGGCTATCACCATCATAATTGTTGCCCCACAATACTTCTCTCCTAATCCATCTCATGCAAAAAATCTCCTTTTACTTTTGACATTAAGTACCTTGGGGTATGGTATCACCTCAGTATTATGTCAGTTCTGCCAAGCTTCCCTGAACATCCAAGACCTAGTCTATTCTGGAAAAATTATACTGGGTAATGTTTTCCTCATTTCTTTATTAAGAAGGATATCCAAACCCGATAAAGTAATGCATGCAAGAAAGTTATTTTATTGTTCCCAGAAATAGAAGCATTTTGGTTAAAAACTTACTGCAGCACTACAGCCCGGGAAGTTGAAAAAGGTATCAGGACCATGTCTCTGTGGCATCTGATTAAGGACTGACAATAGTTTAACTGCATGTCTTGGCTGTTAAAACAACAGAATTGTAGAAATGTCAATGCAACCAGTTAATAATGATATTTTATAGCTATATTAGCCACTGGATAGTTTTCAAACAAACCAGTAAATTAATTCTAAAACGGTTTTTAAAAACTTTTAAAACAGAAATTCAATTAACATAAAAAAAATCAATTTCATATGCTGCTAGAGACCATTTACGTTAACCTCAGGCACTAATGCACTGACACTTAATACTTTATCTGGCCACAGCTTACCCAGATTCCATTTTCGCCTCGAAGCATGCTGAACAAAAGCTTCAACTCCTTGACAGTGATGCTGTAGCTGGCAAGAACCCCCAACATATCAACTAGAAGATCTTCAAAGGAAAATAAAGTTATTCTGAACTCTGAATTACACTGTTTGTCCAAGAAATTATTTGCAAGTACAAGCTGAAAATGGCAATTTCATTAAAAGTAAACTTTATTCACCAATATTAAAATCAAATTGTTTCCTTAAATATTGTATAACAAAATATGAATTAAAGAATGTCCATCTTTCCCATAAAATCATTTATGTTTAAAATACACATACGATTACATGCCCATTTTTAGAATTACCAGTTTTTAACAAAACAGTAAATAAGTACCCAAAAACAATCTTTTATGTTTGCAGTTTTATCACAATGGGCTAAGAACCTATTGCTGAATATTTATCGCCTTTGTATTGCACATTTTAGGATGTTTCCTCATTCTTCTTGTAGCATGTTTCTAGCATGTGAGAGTTAAGATGTACACATCAACATTCTTTGAACTGTTTGCTACATCATCTTGCAATTCAATTTCTCTGCATTCTTCTTAAATTTGGTACCCAAGTATGAAAACTTTAGATTTGACCACAATGCAATGCCAAACAATGGGGGGGAAAAGAGGCTCTGCTAAAGTCCATCACTACAAGTGACAAAAATTACTATAGAATAATTAATAGACGACATATCCTCCATTACAGCATTTCAAAAACCAAGAAACCTATATAGATAATAGGAACAAAAAAAATCACTTTTCAGAGAAAATAGCTTTCAAGATTAACAGATTTTAGACTTTTTAAAAAAAACTGAAAAAAATATGCTCATTTTAAGGTTTTGGATAGTTTGGGGAATCCTGGTTCTTTCCATGCTCTCTTTGCTTTCCCTCAAAGCCCAATACTTCTAAGAATTGATATTAGTGTCCTCAGATGCCATTACAGCAGGAGGAAGGATAGTATAAGTTGTGGCCCTCAGAGAGAAAACACAAAAGGCAGTTACAATTTCAAGGAGCAGCTTCCAATGTACAGAGGATTCAGACCAAACAGATTAAGGCAAACTAGGGCCCTTATCCACCAATATTTTAGACGTGCTTCTAAATCCTGAGGGTCATTCACCAGCCAGACATCTCCTTCTCCATAACATTCTTTGTTCTAACAAAACTCAGAATTTTCCTCTTCCTCCTCATCTTCAAGGAACACCTCTCTCCTACTCTGTTTCCATGGCTGTTTTGGGGTCATAAAACTGCCTGGGAAATAACTTTTCAGCTGCTAAGGAAGTTCACCATATTTCCCTTCAATTTACGAGAACATTTTGCATTACAGCTGGAGGATATAGGACGAGTTATAGCTAAAAGACGCCTAAGTATTTTCTCTAACTAGCCTTTTTCAGTTGATCGTAACTACTAAACTTTCACTTTCTGAGCTGAAATTTTTCAGATCTTGTATCCAGGATTTATTTTTTCTGAAAATGTGAGTGAACATTTTTTAGTCATTTAGTAGTCTGTAGACAGAAAAAAAAAACCTTCTCTTTTAAAAAATGTGGTTTTGTCTGTTTAAAACTGCTCTTATACATCAGCAGGAAGGCTTAGAAACTTGAAATCAGTCTGGGAAATGGTGAGATGTGTGATTTCACAGGTCTAATGAATATCTATTTGATTTGTCTCAGTTAGAATAGTTTACATATTGTACTTCAAGCATGTTTTTTTTTTAAATGATTTCCTAATGTTCTAACAGCACTGACACGTGCACACAAGTACCTTTTAAAAAACCTTGTCTTATTTGATGCACATATGCATACTAAATGATGCAGGACTCTGAAGGAAAGCCCCTAGACAGTTTTCAGGAGACAGTTATCGGACTGTAACCTAATTACAGGATCACACACTGTTTTTTCTACAGAACCACTCCCTCCTCCTGTGTGCTGGTTGAATGGTACATGGGTGCATAGTAATTAGGAATAGGGTCCTCTAGATCCATGCATCACTTTGAAGTGAATTCCATTTGTAATTCCCACAGTATGCACTATGAGTAATCCACTAAAGCCAATGGATTTGCTCTGAATTTGTACCACTGAAAAAGCAGATTATAGCTCGGAGCATGCAGTGAATGAGGCCTCATTTAGTGCACAGGTTGCATGATGGACAATTGATGGTGCACAAGTTCACTCACTGAACAGTGAAGATAAAAAAATTTAAAAAAATCCACCTAGGCACTTATGGCCACTTTCACCATAGGGTCCAAGCGCCTCTCAAGTATTTAAATAAAGAAATAATAATAATGATCTCTCTTTCCTTTCCCTGACTGTAGGATAAATCACTTCATTAGTTAAGAGGGTTTTTGTAAATGTATCCTGCAAGAGTGGGTCTGTGGAGTTCTGCTTGTGAAGAGCTTATTGAGGGAAAACAAAAATCAAAGAAATATTTTAGTTTTAAAGTGATGACGTGTGTGGTCTCTTCATCTTATGGGAGTCCACATCCATTTCCTATCAATGTTCTGCCTCATTCACTGCATACCATCCAGCCTGCATCCTGACTGCAGCAGAAGTCCTGAGGAAACAATAGTATTTGATCTGGTAATTAAGGACTGTAACACGCTGAATTTTCAGAAAGGGGCAGAGTTGAGATTGCAAGTCAATTTTGGCCCTGACTTTTGAGTACTCCACTTTGCAACCTTAACCTTCTTCTAAGTTTGTTTCTTTTTTTATTATGTGTGTGTACTTTGAGGGTTTTTTCTTTAAATAGAAAAAGAAATTGTGTAATATGGATGTATTTGGTAGAGAGCAGAAGATCCCTCAAAAATTCCATTCATCTTTGATACCTATGTTATCACACTGCCAACAGAACAGACACACATTTTAAAATTATTTATCATTCAAGTTACTACACATGTGCAGAGTATATTTTTAATAATCCTTATGATTGCAAAATTAAAACAGATCTTCACTGGACCGTCAAAATACATGTTCTAGCCACGGACACACTCCATGGCAAATTTCACATTTCTGCTCAAACTGCTGCTGACTATAGAGCTTTTCAAAAAAGTTGCTTTTTATAATAGCAAAATTATTTTTCACCACTCCCCTTTTACTCAAACTGGGGTGAAGTGTTTTTATTCAAACTTTAAAACACAGCAACATCACATACACACTGAGCAAAAAACACTGAAAGGTTCAAGCCCAGGACTTTGTAAGTAATAAGCAAATGAAGAATGCCCTTAAAATGTAAACTCTTGGGCCACTTTTAATTATTGGTATTGCTACATGCTCCAGTTACAAAGAGTTAGATTAAATTAGATTCATTTCTTCTTTTGATATAATTGAAGTTAGTTTAAACTTTTTTATTGCTTGGTTTTTGATTAATAAATTCTGGTACTTACATATCACAAGTCTTGTTTGAAAAGATTTAATCCATACTTAGTATAACCATACTAATCCACTCACCATATAGGAATGGCAATGTCAAAAAGCATGGCTTTTCTGAGGTTCTTGTCATTTTATGTGATACTAAGTCATAATAAGAATACCACACAGGTTTAACATGTATCTATAGTCTCATTTTGTAAATAAGACTATAAAAATGAAATTATGGGGGGAGGAGAGAAACCTTTTCTCCTTATTTTAAATGCATTTCAAACAATTAATGTAACAGGTTTTACTTGCAGTAACTGCCACCTCATGTATACTTGTCAAACTGTACTTAGGGTTGCCAATTTTGGTTTAATGTATTCCTGGAGGTTTCATCACATGACAATCTTTAACGAAAGATTCATTTTTAATTCCTGGAGACTCCAGGGCAATCCTGGAGGGTTGGGAAACCTAACTGTACTTAATATTTTATATTTACTCTATAAACACAACTGAAAGAACTTTAATTCAGTCATGTAAGGAACAGCTTAAAACTTTAACATAGCTCAGTTGTCTCTGAAGTAACATTGAGCATAGCATCTGGACAAGAGAGATAACATGGCATTTCCCTTCATAGTTCATCTGCATGGAAGGCATTGGCAACACAACTTCAGAAGGAACTAACTTGTGCTTCCTTAAGTTTAGTAACCAAGCTTTACTAGCTGACTGTGAAGTTTAACTTTCACTTAATAAGTCAATCAGGTTTTCCACTGTTTTCAAATGGATACATTTCCAGGAACAATTTCTGTTAGCAGCCCAGCTGCCTCTATAGCATTATTTGGTGGGAGCAACTTTAGTTTAACTTTTACTTTAAAATAGCAACTGTTTCAGTGCTCAAAATTCAGTTCAAGCAACTTTCGAGCAGCCTGACCACCTGCAGCATAACAACTAAGCTCCTGGAGGTGAAATGGGTCTCAAAGAAGGAAAGGCAACTATAAATTGTACTTTGCATGACAAGTTAGGCTAGCAAACACCAATTCAGATTTTGTTGTTATTACTAATATACTATCCATAGAAACAGTTGGGTCAGAAGACTTGCTTCATTAGTTCTTACCCAAAAAATTAGGGACTCAATTTTCAAAGTTCTCTGAAGGAAAATACTTTATAGCTGTTAAGGCCATCCGTCAATCATCTATCTGGTCATTATAGTATTCTTTTGCCCTCAACTACTGATAAAATGGCTCAACATCCCTTCCTGTAGTATAATCTTCAGAATTGTCAGGGCATCTAGATGACCTGTGACAGAAAGCTTCTGGGAAGGAGACAAATACCAATGGCAGTCATCCCACTTTTCAATGCAATTGATTGCAGAGAAATGTGTTCCTATGCAGAAGCTGTCATGAAGATTAAGATATTATTTCCTCTGCCACAGCATCTTCAAAATCTTAGGACATGAAATGGTTTACGTAGATGGCAACCTCATGTATCTGAATTGCCTCCACTCAAATGATGTCAGCTTTTTCCCACTATGAAGTATTTTCTATCCACTTTGTATATAGAGAATGGACTGGGACTTACTGTAGATTGCTGTCTGAACATGACACAATGTAGACAATCTTTTCTACTTGATTTACACCAACTTTGATCACAGTATTTCAGGAAGTACTGAGAGAGATAGAGCCATAGTTAATGAGTTGCAAGGAGGATACCTGTACTTTACAAGCCAGGTTAGAATATTAGGCCCACCACTGACAGATTGTGACTATTTTGGAAGAAAGTGGTATCAACGTCCTAGAACTAAGCAATGGTTTGGCCCTTTTGTTCAAAAGATCCTCACTGAATGCTAGGAAACAGACATTTACTATACCACCACATTTTTCACCTCACCATTTTGGGAAAGTGGATAGGAATGATTGTAGCAAAGCAGCTCTGGCACCATCTGGAGTCCTCCTGTCAACCTTGATCCCTATACATCAGGCTAGCTTAGGGCATTCGTTATTGTTAGGCAATAGCCTCCTGGTGATGATCAGCTATTAGGTACCCATGTTCATTCATTTTTGATTTGTTAGTAGCCAATGTCACCATTGACCATGAGGTGATAGTGATACATCTGCAGAAGCTGGAGAAGTAGAAGCAAAGCAACTAACTCCGGTGTGTCTGTTCCTTTCTTTCAAAGGTCCAATAGGTGACTCATCCACCCATATGGCTCTCTCATGAAGGGTCTATCAGAGTTATTGTGAATAGGAATTAAACAGAACATACATGGGGGGTTTCTAGTGACTGGCATACATTCTCAGCTGCAGTGCCATCAGAATTCTGATACTCACTTTGTCTTTTAATCAGATCTGTAGAGTAGTTTCCACTCTTCCACTTTCATAGGAGCAGAGATAAAAGCAAACTTGCCTAAGCTCTCTCTTAAAAACCTTCTCTGAAATGCTGCTGATAGGCAGGAAAAAGCATTCTTAGAAAAATTAATGGAGTAGGTATCCACTCCCTTTACTGTTGAGGTATGCCAGCCTTTTATCAATACTTGCAACCTCATGGGTCTTTGATTTCCAACTGCTTCTAGATCCTAAATATTACACTGTCTTCTGCCATCTTCAGTTACTTAGGCTGTTTCTACTCTTTCCCTATGATATTGGCATCATCATAGTTATATGTGCCTCATCAGAGTTACCCTTGAGACTATTTGGAAAGTGGAGAACTCAATGGCTAGTGGAGCAGGGTTTTGTGAGCACATTACATTTACTGCACTCGTTTCTTATATGTTTCAGTCTAGAAACCAAAATGTTAGTTTTTACAGAATAATGCCCTTTACAGGTAGAACTTGACTGCCCCTTTCCTTGTGTACCATTTTAACACTTTGAAAGGTTGGTCACAGGGCATATGTAATGGTGTATCTTTGGCCGTGTGACTATATTGATCTGCTACTGCTTGAGTTTTTGGTTCTTCACACACAGAATGTCATCTACTGGCTTAAGCATTTACTTGAGGGGGCACAAGACTGCAGCATGTTTCTCAGGGATGTTAGCAATGGGTACCTATTACTGCTACTTAGTAGCAATATGATTTGATGTATAGTCTTGAATTATGAGCAGCAAATTCACTCAGACTGAAAAGAACAAATCATTTACTATTTTAAAACATACTTATAAGGACCCACAATGTGCTAAGCACCTCACAAAGGCACTTACTCTAAACAGATTAAATGGGGCTGTTTATGAAGATTTGGTATTAAATTCAATTTTATATTTACTAAACCCACCAAGATTCACAAGTCTCAGTAAACACATTTTCACACTGCTGTTACCATCATCCTTTCCCCAACTCCTCTCGATTTAGATGAGTCCTTCACTTAAGGACTCATCTAAATTTAGAATCAAAATTCCTTTTGGCAGATACCATATTTTTACTTCTTCTGTAAAGCAGCTAGCACATATTTGGGCACTAAAAATAAAATAACCACCTATATATCCCTTCACTTGGCAACTATTTGTAAATCGGGTAGAATTTATGGAAAGAAAAACTATTCAACCCTTCAAAAATTTCACTATTTTTAGGTCAAGTACACTACTCTCAAACACAGTACTAAAATACATAAGATCAAAAAGTAAGTTACTGAACCCTAAACTGATGAAGACAAGATGGCCTTTTGAATTTCTCCTGCACCTCCCCAATAACTGTAATGAGTGAAAAATTAGTTCTGTAAATCCTACTGATCACATTCTGAAAGTGGAAGCTTAGTCTACCCTTCTAATCAGAGTATCTCAGATTACTTTCAACTAAGAAAACAGAATAATCTCCAGATACTGAGGGTATGAATAAATTGGAAGCCTCAGACAAGCAACATCTTCTGTAATCCCAGACTCTCATAGATGTGCAAATAAAGTATGCTATGTTTTAGTAGAAGAAAACATAGGGAATACTCAAAAAAAATAGACAAGATTAAAAACGGATATAAGCCATCTGACATGAAAATTAAAGAGAGGCTATAAAGAGCACAGATGTTTTAAAAGACAGGCAAAAATTGAAGTATAGAAACTAAAATAAAAATGCTTAATACAGTCCAAAAATACAATATCCAATAAATATGAACATTTCTAGTGTTCTCTTGGTTTTTATCACACAAAGAATTGTACTATTTATTATTTAAGTGGGCTATAATAATGGTTCAATTCTTTTACTATATAATAATTCATAGCAATTAATATTGTTTTTAGAAACTGAGAATAAGTGTCAGCGATGCTCTTATGAGATATATTGAAAGTTGTCTTATTTTATCACTAAGATCAGGCAGTCATCTATTTTCATTTTAAAAGAATTGTGCATACTAACTACCGGTAAATTATTTCAACATTAGTTCTAAAACCAGAGTATTTTACAATCTTTGCCCATTACATTTCGATAAAGTTGATTTAGTACTGTTGACTCAGTATCAATACTAATCAAATAATTTACTGTTTTTGAAATGTAAATAATGACTATGCTTGCAACACTTGAGTGTACAAGAACACTGAATTTATACATATCAATCAGTAATTTATACCTGCAATCATGTCGTCCACCGTACTCATCTTCAGCAGTACCTGTTCAATTAAGCCAACTTCTGTGCTGGTCTGTAAATTACGGACACTCTTTCGTAGAATGGCTGTGAACATACTCCAGATTTCTGCTTGGCATGTTACATCACAGTGTTCTAAAAGCTCTGACATACACGTTATGCTCTCTGCATCCTGGATTATAAAGTTCATCTCTAGATCAAACTCTCCACCAACCAGCTAAAAAGAAGAAAACACAAATGTTAGTATGTGTAATGTATAATTTCAGTATTACTGAGGAGTTGAGCAGTGAGTCTGAACTGGCTGGCACCTTTTCAGATCCTTATTTCAACCAATATTGACTACTTTTTGAGCATTAAGGGAGACAATCCAAATAAATTTGATATCAAAACTCACATCTCAATGGCAACAGATCAGGAAGATAATCAGGATGGCAAAAGCACAGTGGCCACTAAGATCATATAAGAAATTAACTTAAATTTTCCCTCAGTATTGGATAGCACACTTTCAGAAATAAAAATCTCTCTGCAGTCCTCCTTACGCCAACTAATTCAAAGGGCAGATTGACTCCAATGAATACAAGAATAGCAGCATCTGAATTGGCTCAGAAATCAAAATATCTTTGCAATCCTCTTTAGACCAACTCAATCAAAGGGCAGGCTGACTCCAGCAAAGTGCACTAGTAGCAGCATTAGAATTGGCTCAAATAATAGCACACACCTGTCTACAGCTCTTGGAAAATAAAGTTGCCTACTCAAAGGATAAAGCTGGAGATATGTCAACTCAATGTATTACTTCTGAGACTCCCTGAAGTAGAAAATTCCAATCCAATGAGTTTTCTTTCTGAACGGATCCCAAAATTACTTGGCGTGTAGGTAAAACTGAGTTTACTGAAATGCTAAGCTACCATTTGACACTGTTAACCTCTTCTACAGGTGCAGAGAAAATGTATTCTTCATTTCAGTTTCTTCAATTCATTCAGTTCAATGATTAGCTCATTCAAAGTTGAGAAACCAATTAGGAGTTGAAAAAGCAGGAAAGCTTGTTTTCCTCTTCCAATTTATGGACAAAATCTAGGTGTGAAAGGATCAGATCTACTAATTCTACAATGCTGAAGGACATGACAGAAGCCATCTGTCTAATTCACTAACTACAGATATTCCCTTTTTAGATAAGTCAGTCAGTTTTAAAAGCAAAACTTGTTTTGATAAATTTATTTTCTTATGTATATACATTTAAGGTAGTTTTATTTAATTAATAAAAACAATTTTTAAATGAAATTCAATTAAAATGCACAAAGACAGCAATTTCCATCCAAACAGAGCTAAACAAATAAGTAAAAAAAAAAAAATCATCATCTAGCAAATAAGAAATGTATCATTCACCATATTCTAACATAAAAAATTAAGAATATATGAATAAATGTATGTTAAGGTACATAATTACTTAAATGTGCATAGATACAGTGAGTGTATCCTCCTGCTTAGCAAAAAGTACCACCACTTTCTGTAAAGGCTATATTTAGTTGCAAATCAACATGTTTAATTGTTGCCAACCAATGAGAATCAACCTTTCTTTAGGAAAATAAAGTATGAATGCAAAACAAGATAAAAATTGATCATTTAGATCAAGGTTTCCCTGCTTGGTGATTTAAATCAATCCATCCCAGTCAACAGAGGAAAGATACCAAAAAAACTAGCAACACTAAAAATTTATAAATGGGGCATTTAAAAAGGGGGAGGGGGGGAGAGAGAATTTTAAAAAGTCCTAAAGTCAAAAGAAAAAAAAAATCCTGAGATTTGGCATCAATGTGAGCTAAGAGGGGGAAAAAGTCTCAAGAGACAAACACACCTCTACGGGGAGGGGGGATGACGACGACCCAAAAAGTAAACTAGTATGGCTAAAATGGTACGGATCAAGAGGTAATTGTAGCCAGAGACACATCCTTCAGAACATGGAGATTGAACCCTAGGGAAGCCAATAAAAAGGAACATTAACCACAAAAGGCAATGTGTAAGGAGGAAGAGTTAAGATTGGGTATTTATGGAGATAGTGAGACTATCCAGAGTTACAGTGGTAAATAACAAAACCTGAGTTTTGGAATATATAAACCCTTCACTGAGGGATATAAGCCAACCTATAGGGTTCAGAAAAACTTTTTTAGTGCAATTTATACCATAACTGCCTACTGCAGAGTTTCTTGTTTGTTACTCTGAAGCACCTGGTACTGGCCATTTCAACACAGGATACTAGATTAGATGAACAAAATAACTAAAAAACCAGTTTTAATTTGCCTTGAAATAAGTTTCCAGATTTTTAGGGTTTCCAAACATTTTTTACATTTATTCCAGGTTTATATCAAAACAAAGTATTTATATGAAACAACATTTTATATGAAACCAAATATCCTCATTTCCTTCCCTCCCAGTCAAAGAAATCTCCATTAATCTAAACAAAAAGCTCAAAGAAAAAAATAACTATCAGTCAAACCTACAAAGTAATCGTCATTTTTCACACGCTCCAGAAGAGAATTTCTGCAGTAAACCAAATATCTTAAAGTATATCCCAAAATGCTGGGACAAACTCTTATAGAAGATCAAATGGTACTACAGGTCTGTCATCTTACGCTGGGGTTACGTTCCGCAGTCAACGCGTAAAGCGAAAACCGTGTATAGTCAAAATTACATTAAGTGTAATGGCGGGCAGAATCGCCCGCACTACAGAAACAGTATTTAAATTGTTATTTTTCTCTTTTTGGGGTTTTTTTTCTTGTTTTTGCCGACCGTGTAAAGCTGAAATCGCACATGTTAAATGCGCCTAAGATGCGACAGACCTGTACTATAAATCATTCCTGTTTTTATATCATATGTAATAAATTCCTCCTTCTATGTCAAACCTACAATTTTAATTTTGATTCTTGATTGAATAGTCAATATCCAATTTAAGCCAGTGCTTTAGTTTCTACTAACAAGCCTCTTGAAGTCTATCAAGGTCATGTATCACTGTTTAATAGTCTCTTATCCTACTCTATAAAATAGTAACAAATGAGGAAGCAAACTAATTCCCAGATTGTGGTTCTGAGACAGATAACCTTAAGACCACACAATTCAGAACTCTTTGGCTATGCTACTCAACCAATGTTATTTATTATTTCTGAAGAACTGAACAATGTGTTCACTGGTGTTCAAAGCATACACAAGTGATCTGTTCTGTGCCTCTCTAGTGCAGAGAGATGAGGGGCATTTGCACTGGTAGGACTGTTGCTTGAATACTGTGTCCAGGTCTGGAGTCCACAATTCAAGAATGTTGATAAATTGGAGAGGGTTCAGAGAAAAGCAGTGAGATTGATTAAAAGATAATAAACCTTGCCTTATAATGATAGACTCAAGGAGCTCAATGTATTTAGCTTAATCTTTTATTTGTTATGCGGTGCCTTGATTACAATTTATAAGTACGTACACAAGGACCAAATAGTTAATAATGGGCTCTTCAATCTAGCAGACAAAAGTATAACATGGTTCAATGGCTGGAAGCTGAAGCTAAACAATTTAAGATTGAAAATATGGATTACATTTTTAACTGAGTGTAATTAACAATTGCAACAACTTATCAAGGGTTGTGATGGATTCTCTATCGCCGGCAATTTTAAAAATCGGGGTTGCATGTTTTTCTAAAATATATCCTCTAGGACAGGGGTGGGCAAACTACGGCCTGCAGGCCAGATCCGGCCCACAAGCTGTTTTAATCCGGCCCTCGAGCTCCCACTGGGGAGCGGGGTCTGGGGTTTGCCCTACTCCAGCGCTCCAGCCGGGGAGTAGGGTCATAGGCCACTCCACGTGGCTCCCAGAAGCAGCCGCATGTCCCCACTCCGGCTCCTACGTATAGGAGCAGCCAGGGGCCTCCGCTCTGCACGCTGCCCCCGCCCCAAGCGCCACCCCTGCAGCTCCCATTGGCCATGCCTCCGTGTAGGAGCCAGAGAAGGGTCATGCCGCTGCTTCCAGGAGCCGCTTGAGGTAAGCGCCACCCAGAGCCTGCACTCCTGAGTCTCTCCCTGTGCCCCAACCCCCTGCTCCAGCCCTGATCCCCCTCCTGCCCTCTGAACCCCTCGATACCAGCCCAGAGCACCCTCCTACACACCAAATTCCTCATCCTCAGCCCCACCCGAGCCCGCACCCCCAGCCGGAGCTCTCACCCCCCCGTAGCCCACTCCCCTGCCCCATCCCAGAACCCTCTCCCACACCCTGAACTCCTAATTTCTGGCCCCACCTCAGAGCCCACACCCCCAACCAGAGCCCTCACCCCCTCCCACACCCCAACCCCAATTTTGTGAACATTCATGGCCTGCCATACAATTTCTATTTCCAGATGTGGCCCTCAGGCCAAAAAGTTTGCCCACCCCTGCTCTAGGAATTATTTTGGGGAAGTTCTATGGTCTGTGTTATACAGGTGGTTAGACTTGATCACAATTCTCCTTTCTGGCCTTTGAATCTTATGGGTATGTCTACACTATGAAATTAGGTTGAATTTATAGAAGTCAATTGTTTAGAAATCGATTGTATACAGTCGATTGTGTGTGTCCCCACTTAAGACCATTAACTCGGCAGAGTGTGTCCACAGTACCGAGGCTAGTGTCGACTTTCGGAGCATGGCACTGTGGGTAGCTATCCCACAGTTCCTGCAGTCTCTACTGCCCATTGGAATTCTGGGTTGAGCTCCCAATGCCTGATGGGGCAAAAACTGTGTCACGGGTGGTTCTTGCTCAGTCCGCTGCCTGCCTGGATGATTGGAACCCCAGGCAGGCAGTGGGCTGAGTGGGTCGACCCGCTGCCGGTCTGGGGCTCCGTCCGCCGGCTCCTGCCAGCCGGGGTCCCGCTCAGCCCTGCCCAGCTGGCAGACCTCAGTGAGGTTGATCAGGGGTGCCTGGACAGACATGGCTATCCTCCGCTTAGAGCACCGAATGGGAGTGACTCCAGGTCATTCTCCTCTTTAAGTTTCGTCTCATGGAGATTCAGTCCTGCCTGGAATATCATGCGAGCTGGAGGCTTCTGCCTCAGGCTGTTCTCCCAGCCGGCATTACCGTGCGATCGCACCTACCTCAGCCTGCCCCTTGGTCCCATGTCTCATGAATCCTGGACAGTAGTAAGGAGCAGTTCAACTTGTGGAATGACAAATCCAGAACGAAGGATTGCACTCTATGGGCGACGTTAAGATTATTTCAGAGTCCTAGATAGCATTAGTCCCTATAAAAGCCTTCATGAAAATTTTCCCAAGCCCCTAACAAAAACGTTAATTTATCAGAGCAGCTGAAAGGGTAAGGAACCCGGGACTATAACAGAGAAAGAGCTTCCATATTATTTAACTCATAGTTGATATAATTCAAAGTAAAATTTCACAGCACGGTCTGTTCTAAGACTAAAAATGTAGGAGGGGAGTCAGAAAAAGGAACAGTGACCTGTTTCCACCCAGTTTTGGGCCGGTGACATTTTGTGTGTTAGGTGAACATGATAACCACTACACTACTGGGCTTCTCTTTTTTTGCTACAGACTTTGCCGAATGCACAGGAATGTTTTCTCTAGCTACAGAAGCTACATAATGCAATGTCCATATCTATGGCCTTCCTGCTCACAAAGCGGTCATGCCCCCGCCCAAGGCTGACACAGTGACCTGGCTCGGGCAGGATCGCTAGCAAGGCATGATACTTTTGCCGTTAAGCAAACACAGCAATTCTTTCCTGGCCTCTGCCACTGAACACCTCCATGCATTACACTGTGCCCTATCAGTGGGGGAGGACTGCATGAGCTCGGAAAACATGTCATCGCGAGTGCGGTTTTTTCGCCTTCTAATCTGTGATAACCTCAGGGACAGAGATGATAGGGGGAACGTAGACACATTCTGGGTGGACTGCATGGTCACCTGTGCTGTTCAGTTAGCTACGCTGGCCAAACAGGAAATTAAATTCAAAAGTTCCTGGGGCTTTTCCTGTGTACCTGGCTAGTGCATCTGAGTTCAAAGTGCTGTCCAGAGTGGTCACAATGCAGCACTCTGGGATTGCTCCTGGAGGCCAATACCGTCGAATTGCGTCCACACTACCCCAAATTCGACCCGGCGATATCGATTTCAGCACTAATCCCTTCGTCAGGGGAGGAGTACAGAAATCGGTTTTAAGAGTCCTTTACGTCGAAAAAAACGGCTTTGTCGTGTGGACGGGTGCAGGGTTAAATCGATGTAACGCTGCTAAATTCGATCTAAACTCGTAGTGTAGACCAGGGCTATGACTCTTTAGTGACTATATTTATTTTGATGTAAAGAATGAAAAAGGAAATGAGAACACCTATTTTATTACTCTGGGCACCTGTAGCATATTTTAGAAATAGACTGATCACAACCCTATAATTACTATAGATCCAGCAGTAGCCAGGCAAAATAGATATCAGACAAGCTTTCCCTTCTACTAGTAACCTCTGTTTTAAGTTTCCCACTGCCTCAAAAGTCAAAAATAGATAAGGCACGCTGAAAAGTCTAAAAGTCAGCAAATTCTACCTATTAAGTAGTGGTATGGGAAGAACAAGTCCCACAGTTGAAGAACCATGCATAGGGCCCTACCAAATTCACGGCCATGAAAAATGCATCACAGACCGTGAAATGTGGTCTCCCCTGTGAAATCTGCTGGGGGGGCTCCTACCATGCACTGGGCTCCAGCCACTAGTACTGGAAGGGCTGCAGAGGAACAGGACTTCCTCTTCACCTGCACGGGCCAGTCCCAGGGCCAGGTCAGATGCACCTCCAAGAGCCTCCCCCAGCTGCAGGAAGCTCCATACCCCCGCCCCGCTTCCCACCTGCATCGCGCCCCAGCAGTAGGGGGAGGGGTCACTGTAGAGGGAGCAGCTGCAGAGCTTCTTGGAGGTAGGTCTGAGCTGGCCCTGTGAGCAGCCCCTGCAGGAGAAGAGGAAGTCCCATCTCTCCCCAGCCCAGCCAGGACTAGCAACTGGAGCCCAGCAAACAGTAGGAGCCCGGGGCAGCACTGCAACTGGGGAGGGCTTAGAGAGCCATTACCCCACCCCTCCCATTTTTAACATGGTTGTAGTTTGGGGGCAGGGGCGGCACTGCCCCCGCAAACTGCAAGCCTTGGGCAGACGTGGAGCAGTGCCGGCAGGGGCTGCACTTTGCAGTGAGAAAGCTGATCACCATTATCAGCTCCGCCACCACAAAGCGCAGCCCCATCAGTACCATCTGCCTGAGACTTGCAGTTTGTGGGGGGCAATGCCACCCCATCTCCCAAACTATGCCCACGTTAAAAAGTGGTCTGGCACCAGTGCCCCCCACACACACTTCTACAAAGGTTCCAGCGCTCTTCCCCAGCCCTGCCCCGCTCTGACTCCAGGCTCAGAACTCGGGGACTAGAGGGCCATTGGGTTGGCTGTGGGGGTGGAACCACAGCACCCCCCTGACCACAGGACCCTGGACAGTCAAAAAGTGATGACCTCCCCCCACCATGCAATCCTCACGTCTGCGCTGTCCAGCTCTGAAGGCAGTGCTTCCATCAACAGCAGCACAGAAGTAAGGGTGGGAATACCGCAATCCCCCTACAATAGCCTTGTGACCCTTCCACAACCCTCTTTTGGGACAGGACTGCCATGGTTATAACACCATGAAATTTCAGATGTAAACATCTGAAACCGTAAAACTGACAATTTGTAAAATCCTATGACCATGAAATTGACCAAAATGGACAGTGAATTTGGTAGGGCCCTTACTATGCAGCCAAAAGCTCTTTTATACAAAGAGGGCTCCCGCTCAAGCATCTTATGGCAAACTAAGATAGAGAGGGGTGGTTTCAGATAGATGTACGCTAACTGGCCTACCTAACACTGCAGTAAAAAACCTGCAGCACCAAGTCTCAGAGCCTGGGTCAATTGACCCAGGACTCCGGCTGTAAAGCTAAAAATTGCAGTGGAGACATTTGGACTTGGGCTGGAGCCCAGGGTCTGAGACCTACCCTCCCTCACAGGATTTCAGAGCTTGGGCTCCAGCCTGAGCCTGAGCCTCCACACTGAAAGTTTTAGCCCCACAGCCTGAGCCCCGCAAGCCCGAGTCAGCTGACTGGCCCAGCCGTGCCATAGGTCTTTTATTGCAGTGTAGATAAGCCCTGATCATTTTATAATACCAACACTTTAAATTCCTATTATATAACTATTTCACAGATAAGGTCAGTAGGTATATGATGAGGGAGTTGGGTAAATTCATCCACTACCCAGTGGGACTGGTACTTATTCATACCGAGCACCCAAAGTTACTTAGGGAGGATGAAGTATACCTATCCAACCAGGAGCAAATATGTTTTTGGCTGATATTAAGGAAGAAATTGGTAAATATTTGGGAACCAGGCTAGAGGTGCAGAGGAGGCAGCCAAGACAATTGTTGGTGCCTCCTTGTGGCAGATGTCCAGGACAGGTACTCGTTACTGAAAGAACACCGTTCTCTGATCAACCTGATTTGGCTGGGGATTTAGGGGAAAGCAACCCCTAAGGAAGCTGGGGAAAGGAGTCTGGGGGTCATAAAGTCAGGTACAGCAAGGAGACAACACACCTTTTTTTCTTCAGCTTCCTTCAACCCTTATATGAAGTAAGAATGGCAGGGTCCCATCACTGGGATGGGACCAGGCTAGAAAGGAGAAGGACTGACAACGGTCCTCCCAAATAGATGGAAACAATTAAGGAAATATCTAGTAGCTTAAGCCTGTGCTGTAATTCATCATGTGTGAAAAAACTTGAAAATGGGGACTCATGTTTCCATGTGCGATGTTGTAGTGAGCAATGCTGCTGTTTGTACACGTTCCTCAAAATATGTTCACACAGCTGCCCCCTGGCTGGAGATGCAACCACCTCTGTTATCCCACATAGTTGATCAGAGAAGGTGGGAGTAACAGCTATCACATTCCAACTGCCACAGAACCTTTAGACTCCAACATTCCATCTGGTTATCCCAACATGTTATCCCAAGACCCACTGAAGACAATGACAATACTGGAAGATTTGAGCAGGTGGCAAATGAAGGGTATGTGCTGTGGTGGTTTGGAGTTAGTATGTGTGCTGGATGTGTTGTGCACGTGGTTTTGAAGAACTGTTGGTCGAAGTAATCCACCATGTGTGCAGTCTCCCTCATAGAGCCAATACAATTTTTGCATACAAATTAGTTGCAGAATAAGGGTAGTTGATTTGTTAAGTGACCTCTGATATCACAATGGTCTAGGACTTTTGGCATGACAGATTACTGTAGCTGTACACTGTGGAGGTGTAATATTGTAAAAACAAAATGGCTGAGAACTTAAAAATGGTATGGCAACATACAATGAAACCCTGTGATGATTCAACTTGGTGATATACTGCACCAGGGGTCGGCAACCTCTGGCACGCGGCTCGCCAGGGTAAGCACCCTGGCGAGCCGCGTGCCAGAGGTTGCCGACCCCTGTACTGCACAAAAAGAGCTCTTAATCATTCCTGTAGCTATTTCCATTGCTTCACACTGACAGACACTTTTGGCCTCAGTGACACAATGAGTGACATTTCTGGAATTATATATTATCTTATTACATGCACTGTACAATTTATTGCTGGGTATTCCAAGATATGATAATTGAATAAAAGTTATGCCTTAATTAAACCACATTTATTGCCTTTATAGTCTTTCTTCCAGTGTGGTCGGAACAATGCCCAACTCAGTGACATTTTTCTTGAAAGACAATGCAGATGAGGTAATACTGGTTATTGGACCAACTTCTCTTCTTCAGGTCTGGGAAAGGTACTCAAGATTCTCACACCTAAATACAAGGAAGAACTAATTGTATAGCATAAGTAGTTAACTCATGTTATAAGACTTCATTCACACTGAACTGACTCATTAACACCCCAGCAACCATAGGTCCAAAAAGGGAGTTAGTAGGTTACAGATTATTGTAATAAGGCATAAATCCAGTGTCTTTATTAAGATGATGATTCTTAGTGTCTCGCAAAGTTATGAATTTAAGCTCCCAGGCTTGTCTTTTGAAGGTGCTGTGCAGGTTTCCTTTGAGGATGAGGACAGAGGTTCTGTATGGAGTGATTCTTTTGTGAAAAGTATTGGCTGACTGGCGATACAGTGTTTTGCCTTAGTTTTCTGAGAGTACATTCAAGAGCATAGCGATTGTCTGGTTTCACCCACATATTCGAATATTTAGTGCACTGAATGAGACAGACCACGTTGTGGTAGGCATGTGTAGGACCTATGGATCTTGAAACGTGTGTTGTAGAGGGTACTGATCACCACAGCAGTGGAGATGTGTCTGCAGGTTTTGCATCGGTTGTTATGTAAGAATCTAGTGCCACTTTGTATTTGTGGGTCCTGGTCTGTGGGGAGCTTGCTTCTGGTGATGAGCTTGGAGAGGCTGAGGGTTTGTTTGAAGGCCAAGAGTGAGGGTTCAGCAAAGATTTATTTCAGGATGTGGTCCCCACTGAGTATGGGTTGTAACTGTTCAATTATATCTCAATATGGGTTCCAGTGTGGGGTGCTAGGTGACAACTTCGGAGTGTGCAGTCAGAGGGGATTTTTTTCTCCTGTATTGAAGCAGGTTCTCTTGGGGTATTTGGGTGGCCTGTGATGTGATGTGGTCCTCTTCTCTCATGGAGTGTCCTTGTTTGGTGAAGGTGATTTTAAGTGTCTACCCCAGACTTTGTCCTCAGAGGACCTTCTGTGGTATCTGAGGACTTGGCTGTAGCTAACAGATTTTTTGGTGTGTTTAGGGTGATTACTGGATCTGTGAAGGTAAATATGGTGATCTGCATGTAGTTGCCTGTCAAGTTCCATTGTTAAAGCTGATCATGGTGTCTAGAAAGTTGATACTGGTACAGGAGTGTTCTAGAGAGTTTGATGGTTGCTGAAGTTGTGATGAAAACCTATTAGGGAGTTTAGGTCCTCAGTTCAGAGGATGAAAATATGAATGTATCTCAAGTATACAATTGATTTTGTGGTGCATTTGTCCAGAAATTCTTCCAAAAGGTGGCCCAGGAAGAGTCTGGCATATTGGAGAGCCATCCTACTACCCATAGTTGTTTCCATGGTTTCAACAAAGTATTGTTGAATGTAAAATTGTAATGAGTGAGGATGAAATGGATGAGTTTAGCAATGTGTTTGGGTAGATATCAATGTTGTCCACTGTCTTGTAGGTATTTGAGCAGGCAGCGATGCTGTCATTTTGAGGAATGTTGGTGTATAGAGAGGTGACATTCATTGTGGCAAGCCTGTCGTTTACCAACAAAAGTTAGTCCGATAAAATATATTACCTCGTCTACCTCGTCTCACTAATATCCTGGGACTAACACGACTACAACATGGCAAACAACACTGTTCTTGAAAGAACTATCTAAGTGTAAATCCATATGATAGCACATAATTCTTCACACTATTATGCTATTATTGTACTTTCTCTAAAAGTTTTAGCTTATGGTACTTTTTTATAGAAATAACTTTCACTGTGTTTGGCATGAATAAAATAGTACAATACTACACAGATATTACATAATGACTTTGTAGAAAAACCTAAATTACTTTGTTTAAGCAAATGTCATGTAATTAAAGGCTTTCATAATGAACATGCATGGAGTATATAGATCAAGTTGCATGTTCAGCCTTAAATTTGGGATTTTCTTACGTGAGCATTTAAATGTACAGCCTTAAAATTGCATTTACATAGGCTTTGAATTTAATTTCTTAGATTTTCTTTAAGAAAAAGTGGATCAGTGTTCACGTTTTCAGAGCTTTCAAGCCCTGCTAGTTTACAAAAAATTATAAGTGTAGGCCCTATTCCCTCCAACTTGTTACACATAGATAGCTGCACCCCACTGAATTCAACAGGCCTCTATTTGGGTTCGGGGGGGGGGGGGTCCCTCTTGGGGACCAAAGTTTGTAAATTGCATTATATCAAATTACTTGGATAAACAGATATGGCAAACCTCAACCAAAGCCACCTGTATCCAGCCAGCATTGACTATGGCCTGCTGAGTTCTCAGAAAACAGCACAAAACCTTTATTTGTCTGTGTTTGTTCTAAAAGATTAGAGCTTAGAATTTAGCTACTATGATTTAACACATATATTCCCTGTTCTGGACAAAGCCTGTGTGTTACATATTTATTACATCAATCAGGGAAGACAGTGTTTTTGTCACCCTTTCTCCATCCCATAAACATAAAATATAAACCATCAGATTTGACCATATGTACATAAGTCAGGGGGGAAAAGATTTTTTTAAATTTTAGGTTTTTTAAAGAGTCATTTGAGCACAATGGGACATGCTAAAGTATATTAATTTTGTCCTCAAATATGTATTTGAAATAATTTGAAGGGAATATAAGAAGTCATGAAAGAACAAAGATTTTATAAGCAACAAAACATTGTAATTATCAATGACCTACTGTTATACTTATCTGCCTCAGGACATTAGCTTTGCTGGGACAGAAACCATGACAGAAAAAACTGTAAAAATTATTACAACAGCTGTCTGCTTTCTACTAATTTCCCTAAGGAAGAAGATCAGTTCTCACTAAAGTCTCCAGGACCAGGAGTCAGATTTTCCCAACACTAGAAATGGGCAAACCAGAAACTCTACCTAGTGCAAAAGGATACTATAGGGTTATTTTTCTTTAAAATCACTATTAATCTGGAATAGAATAATATTGTTTCAATTAACAGACCGGGCCAAACATATCTGACACTTCAATTAAGTCAATATAGTCACAAAAGAGATTAATTTGGCCCATTGTGTTTAAGCCTGTAAAACAATTACTACCAATGCTTAAATAATAACGAAAAGGTAACAAATAAGTATGAATCTTTAAGGGGATTGTCCCAAAACTCTTGGAGAATGTGTGCCCTGGGTTCTCAAACGCTAAAGCTGCAGTAAAGGAATGTCCATTGAATCTATTCACCTCCCCCTTGCTCCAGTGCACCACCAGGTCCTGAGTACGTAAGGCAAGTCCTTAGACTGCAAAGAAGTGGATGGACAGGAAGTGTGCATCAAGATGGGTAATCACAGGGTACATCTACACTGCAAAAATTACCCCGCAGCAGCAAATTTCAGGGCCTGGGGCCAACTGATTCAGGCTCACACTACAGGGCTAAAAATAGCAATGTAGACACTCCCACTTGGGCTGGAGCCTGGGCTCTAAAACTCAGAGAAGGGAGAGGATACCAGAGCTCAGGATCTAGCCTGAGCACTAATGTCTACACTGCTATTTTTAGTCCTGTAACATAAGCCCTGCAAGCCCAAGTCAGTTGACCCAGGCTCCAAGACTTGGTGCCACAGGGTTGGTTTTGTTTTGTTTTGCAGTGTAGATAGACCCACATTTATTTTGGTAAGTAACCATTTGTTCTTCCTTCAAGATCTGCCTGCATGGATCCCCTCTTCCCCTGGAAGATTAGGCAGCATCTGTGGGGGATCTACTGGGGGATCTCAGAAGTATTAACTGAAAAGCTATTACAGGACTGCTCCTCTGAACTCGGCATTAGATCTAAAGCTTAGGTAAAGAGAATAATGCTGTTTGAGGGTGTATTCAGAACTCAAAACAAGCATCTCTAGACATTTCCATTATAGATACACTGCAATATTATATCCTGGAGGCTGCCTAGTACTTAGATGACTGTGCACTAATCCCCACAGTTGGGGGGGGGGGGGAAGAGGGAGAACGGCCAGATCACAGAAGTTTAGTATACACATCATTATCTATTTGGACAGACCTCTGGTTTTAGTCACATATGCCAAAAAGTCTGTCGGACTTCTGGTTTGGTCTGGCCTTGTTTTGTTAACAAAGGGTCTCTTTTACATATAAAACTTGAAGTCTTACGTCTGCTGGATGTCACTGAGGCTTAGAGAAAAAAACAGGAAGAGCTAATGGCATTAATCTCACGAACTGTTCAGGCTACTTAACTATGAAGAATACCTGTTTTACATAGAGATAGTACATAACTGCATTAGCATAAGGTTCAGATCCCATGACAGAGATGGTCATCCACCAGAGGGAATACCCAACATATATTTAAGAAATGTCAATACAAGATAAACCTAGAACAACCACCCATGCACTAGAACTGGAAGGTTGGAAATACACCCAGATCAACTCTGACAGAGCTCAAAGAGTTATATGACTGTTTCACTTGCAAGTATATATGCTAAATTAAAATAAGATGATTGTCTACTTGGGTTTAACCCTTTCTGAGCTGCCCCAAGGACAATCCCTTCCCATTTCATTAGACCACTTTCTGGTAAAGGCTTCCTCTGTTTCACAACAGAATTTTTTTGGACCTCAGTAGAACATGTTTACTCAAGCTATTACTTTGTGAGACTTCAGATCTAAACAGAGACTCTTACCTGAACCTGAGACAAGAAATCTGCCAGACTGATAATCAGGACTTGCACTTGTTATCAGTTCAAGGATGGAGAACCACAATTGTGGTTAGTAACCCTAGACTGGCTCAACGTCTTGGCTCTATCCTATGAGACTTAATAGTTCCTTTTATACATTCCTTCCGATTCTCATCCCAATCTAAAAGAGAGGATGCTGTCATATACTGGGTCCTGCCTGCCCCAAAACAGAGGAAAAGAAACCAGGCATTTTCCTTGGTGAAAAGTGATCTGAGACTTGCCACATCTTCAAAAGAGTTTGAAAAACGCTGTCCTTCCATTACCATCAGGGCATTGGTAATAAACCTCAGATAGTTGCAGGAACCACAGAGCTTGATATCAGTCCCAACAGCCCCAAAACAGATAGATAATAAATAAAAGAAAGACTCTGGAAAGGACCAACACACAATAGAAGGGGAAGGAGCCCATGAGGGCTGAGTCACAGATGCTGCCTGCAGCCATGCACAAACCAAACTTTTTTCTTCTTAATTAGTAGTAATGACTGTTATAAAGGAATGGGAACAGGGAAGGGAGATAAAAACAGAGTGCCCAATGCTCCTTTGGGCAGTTAGAAAGAACTGAAGAGCCATTGGAACCACACCTTTTTATATCCTCCAATCCCAATGTGAGGGAGGTGGTTAGAAAAAGAAGGTATGTCTACATTGCGATTAGACACCCGCTGCTGGCCCATGACATCTGACTCGAGCTCATGGGGCTCAGGCTAAGATGTTGTTAAAATGCAGTCTTGGCATTCGGGCTCAGGCGGCAGCCCAGGCCCTGGAACCCTCCCACCTCAGAAGGTCCCAGAACTTAGGCTGCAGCCTGAGCCAAAACGCCTACTCTGCCAATTAAACAGCCCTTTAGCCCGAGTCCGAATCAGCTGGTACAGGCCAGCTGCAGGTTTTTAATTGCAGTATAGATTTACCAGAACAGCCCCAACAAACACTGCTTGCTAGAAACTTCAAGCTCCCCTACTAACATTTCCAATCCTGAGCTAAGTAGTACTGCCTCAAAGAGAGAAAGGTAGTTTCTGTTTATACAAATCTTGGCTTCTCCAATAAGATTGTAAACAATGTGCCAGTTGAGATAATGGTTTTGTAATGTAGATTCTTCTATTAGTAACTGGGCTGAGACCATCAGCTTGCTAGATGGCCTTATAACTTTTAGCCCCTAAAAACTAATGGGATGGTTCAAACCTGCAAGCTAGATTATCATAGAATCATAGATGATTAGGGTTGGAAGAGACCTCAGCAGGTCATCTAGTCCAACCCCCTGCTCAAAGCAGGACCAACCCCAACTAAATCATCCCAGCCAGGGCTTTGTCAAGCCAGGCCTTAAAAACCTCTAAGAATGTAGATTCCACTACCTCCCTGCAGAACCCATTTCAGTGCTTCACCACCCTCCTAGTGAAATAATGTTTCCTAATATCCAACCNTACCTCCCTACAGAACCCATTTCAGTGCTTCACCACCCTCCTAGTGAAATAATGTTTCCTAATATCCAACCTAGATCTCCCCAACTGCAACTGGAGACCATTGCTCCTTGTTCTGTCATCTGCCACCACTGAGAACAGCCTAGCTCCATCCTCTTTGGAACCCCCTTTCCGGTAGTTGAAGGCTGCTATCAAATCCCCCCTCACTCTTCTCTTCTGTAGACTAAGTAAGCCCAGTTCCCTCAGCCTCTCCTCATAAATCATGTGCCCCAGCCCCCTGATCATTTTCGTTGCTCTCCGCTGGACTCTCTCCAATTTGTCCACATCCTTTCTGTAGCGCGGGGCCCAAAATTAGACACAATACTCCAGATCTGGCCTCACCTGTACCGAATAGAAGGGAATAATCACTTCCCTCCATCTTCTGGCAATGCTCCTACTAATGCAGCCCAATATATTGTCAGTCTTCTTGGCAACAAGGGCACACTGTTGACTCATATCCAGCTTCTCATCCACTGTAATCCCCAGGTCCTTTTCTGCAGAACTGCTGCTTAGCCAGTCGGTCCTCAGCCTGTAACAGTGAATGGGATTTTTCCGTTCTAAGTGCAGGACTCTGCACTTGTCCTTGTTGAACCTCATCAGATTTTTTTGGCCCAATCCTCCAATTTATCTATGTCACTCTGGACCCTATCCCTACCCTCCAGCGTATCTACCTCTACCCCCATTTTAGTGTCATCCGCAAACTTGCTGAGGGTGCAATCCATCCCATCATCCAGATCATTAATGAAATCATCTTCACTTTCCTCACCAATCCTCTTTAGCCCCGAACCCTTTACAAAGAGATTGGATTTTATTTCAGAGGGGGTCAGGGAGTGTTTTCCAGGCGTAGGTGGTCACATGGTTTACAGAGGAGACTGAAGATATGGAAGAGGAAGTTAGTCATGAGGATTTGACGACATATGGCATATAATGTATAGGGATTCAGTACTCTGGTTAGTTTATATAATAAACACTCAGAATACATTCTGCAGTTACATGAGTAGACTTGGCAGAATTTGATTTTTTTAATAATTTTGATGGATATTGACATTTATTTTTAAGCATTTCCTCTATTTCTATTTAAATTTTCACAAGTGCACCAATGTATGGGTTTTAAGCATGTTTTAATTTTTATTAATTTAAATTTTCCATAGTTGTGGGAAATTAAGAGTGGAGCTCAGAAAATTTCAAGACAGATGTTGAGATTCAAAAATGTGTAGCTTTATAACCATTAAAAACACAAACTGTCAACATCACATGTCAAAATATACAAAGTAAATATCCTTAAATCAAACTCAAGTTCTCAAGCAGCATTTTTCCTACTTTATCTATCCACAGATTTTGATTATTATAGATGGAAATATTTTTTCATCAGCTTATGGGTGTTCAGTGAAATCAACATTTACTGACATTTAACCAATAAAAATCTAATCCTTCCCAGACAGCTTATAAGCACCTCAGTAATCATTGCACTAAATGCCTAAAAGTTCACAAGAAGCAATTATTCCTATCTTTTCGCACCACCTAGAACAGTGATGCCCAAACTTTTCTCTCGCACCTCCTCTTGCCAATAATGGAATAATAAAGGGCCGGGAGCGGAGCAGGGGCCAGAGCTGTGGCCAGATGGCACTCCCTCCCCACCTCCTCGTGGGGGATGGCAGAGGCCCACCCAGACATTCCTCCATGACCCCGTAGGGGGTGTGCCCCGCAGTTTGAGGACCACTGACCTAGAACCTCAGACACATAATAGCAGCTTTCAGTCTTACTTAATTTGGGATGTAGATCATCTCAAAAGAAGCAATACTATATATGTAAATAATAATGTCCTATGCTGCCCTTATTATAGACAGGACTGATGGCAACACCTATTATTAAGGTTGCCTGATTCTTCTCATTATGAAACTCTGTTTAAGAGTTGTTTATAACTTTACCAAACTAACCACATGTGCTGAAATTTTCCGTGCTGTGTCTGCCTCAGGCTAAAAGTTTTGGAAAGATTTCACCCAAAATGGTTCAGCTTTTTCGGAGAACAAGGCTAGAGGGGAAATAGTTGTTTTGCCCATGTTAAAAAAAAAGTGGGTTTTTTTAGATTAATGCCCTTATGCTTTGGAGCAGGAATGTGAAATTGGCAGGTTCTGGCCTTTTGCCATCCCATGAAAGTCCAGTTATAAGGCTTTGAGAAACCACATTTCACACATGCTCAGTACAGACTTGCTAGAATGTAACAGCTAAAATCTCCAAAAATTCTGTCCTCACTGAGCACGTTTAAGTCGCCCAGCTCATACTTGTGACCGGACTGTGCATACCATCTCCCACCAGAGCAACTGAGTGTAGCAAGATGAGGCCCTAAAACAAACCCTTATATCAGAGGCCCGGTATGAGGCCTAAGGCCTGACCTAAATGTAATGGTCAAGGCTTTGCTAACATAAAGCAAAGTTAAGCTGTGAGCCAGAGGCAGGCCCTGCTCACAGAAACTGGCAAGGAAAGGGCTGATGCTGCAAAAAGACATACCTAAAAAGGTACTGGACACTAGATATCAGAACATTCGCATACTTGCACATTCCACACAGATAACAAGGAACAGGCTGACCCATCCTAAAGGGTCAAAAGAGTAATATGATGAATCAAGTTGTTTTGTTCGAACCAACATTTACAAGGTGAGAGGCGGCACCTTACTGCGTAGAGGGGTTGTACCTTGCTACGTAGAGAGGTTGCAACTCAATACGTCAGGAGTATTGTATAACTTGTTTGTACCTGTGTATAAAAATGCATCACTGGGGCGGTATCTTTGTCTGGCCTACGCGGCAGTGGAGAGTCCCGCCACTGACTGAGCCGGTCCATTGTCAGAGAGCACATATGTACTAGCAGAACTGTAGACATCCGATCCGGGGAGCTAGAGACTGTTTCGTTTGACAATAAACCTGGCTGGGTGCCCTCATACCTTATCAGAGTCTGTGGTCATTGGGGGTTCTCTCGGGGTCTGCTGTGCCAGCGATCTGCAGAACCGGGGCAGCACACAGAGGGAACACACACATGCAGCCAACTGATATCAACATTGAACAGAGCAGAGCACCACACCGGTGGCGTCTGACAACACTGAACATGATCCATCCCATCATCATGGCTCCTATTTGTGACTGGACTGTGCATGCACCACTGATACCAGTCAGCTCTGTGTTCTTGGGGAACCAGGGCACAGTATCCAGCCTGTCTGACTCATGAAAGGACACTCCCCCCACCCCAGCCTCTGCTGGAACCAAAACCGATCAGAGAAAAGACTTGCAGAGAGCAATGAAGGGCGGTGGGAAACACACCTAGACCCCTCCTGACAAGGGTGACAAGATTAAGGCAACTCCCCTAGCCTCATCTGCATCAAAGAAGGGACAGGGAGGCATCTCCATTAGCATACAGAATGGAGAACAGAGATTCCAAGGCAAGAACAGCACTGAACTCTGGGACCAGAAAAGCAGGGAAGCACTGCAGCCTGGGGGATCTCTGCCCCAGATGTTAATGAACCTACGCCTGCACACACCCAGCTCAGCAGTTATCAGACCAATTCTAGTAATAAATCCTTGATTGATATCCAAAATACTGAAGCAGCCTAATTGCATTGTGAGCTCCCTGAAAGAAACACCACCCATAGCCAAGAGTGATCAGCTCCTATTGTCTAACCTAAAGAAAACCCCTGAGTCATCAGTTTAACCATAAACAAATCTAGTGTTCTCCCTTGAACCATTGAATTTTCCCTACAAAAACCCCTACTCACACTCCAGTAAGTGTTCTGATGCATGGATCCAAACTCTGCATCAGTTCCACCGGGATTTCATCTTCTCCTGACTGATCGTGCTGGGGGCTCTGCCTGTCTCCAGCACTCAGGACCCTGAGCTACCACCATCACCTGGGAACCCTGACCAGTTCAAGCTTCATGGAAGTGATGAGATCCCCCTCTCTCTCTGTTTTCTTTTCTACCTCAGGTATAACTTTCTAACCCTGACTTGTTTAATCAGGTATAGTTTTCTATATATGATTTTTGTAACCTTTAATAGTGTAACTGTTATATTGGCTTAGGCTCTTCTTGTGTAGTTATCACTATTATTCAATAAATAACTTTTATGGTTAAGCTGGTTGCTTCCGTCTCTCTCTGAACTTTACTCTGTTGTGTTTTTAGCTTCCCCATTTACTCTGCAGCAACGCTTCTCTTATCTTCTCTTAGGGGACTTACGGAAGGGAGAAGCAGAGCTCCATATGAAAACACAAGTGACACAAGCATTACATTGATAATGTAATCATTATCCCCCTCCCCCCCAGAAGAGTAACCCTAATAAATGAGCCTCCCCCAAAGTAACGGGCAAATCTAGCAACACTACCTCCCTACTGGAAGGGAGCATGCTCCAGTCCAAGGAGGCTATACAACTTTAAGATTAAATATTTTGAACGCTTGATTTTGCAAGCATAATGTTCTTTTAACATAGGCTGGGTTTTTTTGAGAGCAATATTATTTAAAGTAGTGTATTTTCACACACACACTGCTAATGCTGAAGATTTACTGAATATTATGACCTTTGAGTTTAACATAGTACTTAATGATTGCAGTAAGAACTATAACGACAAAGATTGTGTCTGAATAAACTACTTAATTTTCCTGCAATTAAAAATTCAGATTTTCAAACAAATCCACTTACAAAAGTTTATAAGATTTGGACAGTTTTTCAAAATAATATTTAAACCTTTTGTTCTACAGCTCTTTCAAACACATGCAATGTAACATGTCACTTGATTCATTTTAATGACAAAGCCGGTCTCTCTGCAACAAAATTCAGTTTAATATGATTAAGGTTTTATTGATGATGTCATGCATCCTCAAGAGCTTTGCAGACAAAAAAATTAATCTATTGACCTGGCTGTTTCATATTAGCTAGCTGAATAAGATCGTCTGAGATATAGGAGGGCTGATGAAAAAGGAACATGTAATTATGGAATTGTGAAGGACACAAGCATTTTAATACAAGCAATAAGGTGTTTAGCCAATACAGTTTTTACATTAAAGTCAAGTTAACAAGAACAATTTTTCAGCTGTCTTGCTTGATATCAACTGTGACTATGACAAGCAGAGGTAATTATTACTGAAGTACACAGAGTATTTGGCTTTCAATATGTCATCCTCTAATAGGTAGGTTTGAAGCCTTTAAGATCAGATGACTGTATTCTTCTGACTTTTCTCCCTGTTGGGAAATACATGATCCTGGGTGGTCTCTTTACTTTTCTTGTTCATGGATACAACCGCATTTGCTCCAATCCCTCAGACAGAGACAAACACCTACAAGAGCTCTATCAAGCATTCTTAAAACTACAATACCCACCTGCTGAAGTGAAAAAACAGATTGACAGAGCCTGAAGAGTACCCAAAAGTCACCTACTACAGGACAGGCCCAACAAAGAAAATAACAGAACGCCACTAGCCGTCACCTTTAGCCCCCAACTAAAACCTCTCCAGCGCATCATCAAAGATCTACAACCTATCCTGAAAGATGATCCCTCACTCTCACAGATCTTGAGAGAGAGACCTGTCCTCGCTTACAGACAGCCCCCCAACCTGAAGCAAATACTCACCAGCAACCACACACCATACAACAAAAAC
Organism: Platysternon megacephalum; assembly: GCA_003942145.1. NCBI lineage: Eukaryota > Metazoa > Chordata > Testudines > Platysternidae > Platysternon > Platysternon megacephalum. The sequence goes on along the minus strand of QXTE01000100.1, from coordinate 3,796,518 downwards.
ACTAACCCAGGAACCTACCCTTGCAACAAACCCCGCTGCCAACTCTGTCCACATATCTATTCAAGTGACACCATCACAGGACCTAATCATATCAGCCATGCCATCAGGGGCTCGTTCACCTGCACATCTACCAATGTGATATATGCCATCATGTGCCAGCAATGCCCCTCTGCCATGTACATTGGCCAAACCGGACAGTCTCTTCGCAAAAGAATAAACGGACACAAATCTGACATCAGGAATCATAACATTCAAAAACCAGTAGGAGAACACTTCAACCTCCCTAATCACTCAGTGACAGACGTTAAGGTGGCAATTTTGCAACAAAAAAGCTTCAAAAACAGACTCCAACGAGAAGCTGCTGAACTTGAATTGATATGCAAACTAGATACCATCAACTTAGGTTTGAACAGAGACTGGGAATGGCTCGGTCATTACACTAATTGAATCTATTTCCCCATGTTGAAGCAGCCTCACACTTTCGTGTCAACTGTCCGAAATGGGCCATCATGATTATCACTTCAAAAGTTTTTCTCCCCTGCTGTTAATAGCTTCTCTTAATTAATTAGCCTCTTACAGTTGGTATGGCTACTTCCACCTTCTCATGTTCTCTGTATGTATAAATATCTTCTTACTGTATGTTCCATTCTATGCATCCGAAGAAGTGGACTGTAGCCCACGAAAGCTTATGCTCAAATAAATTTGTTAGTCTCTAAGGTGCCACAAGTACTCCTGTTCTTTTTGCTGATACAGACTAACACGGCTGCTAATCTGAAACCTATACTTAATTTAAGAATCTGAGATGATCCATGTTTAGTTGTGTTTGTCCCCCAGAAATATTCAGGTTGTTAAAATATTCTGTCTTTTTTTATTTATAATAGATCCAGGAATTTCTTGTTCTTGATCTCATTCTAGGCCAAAGGAGCAGTACTGCAGTTTCCCACTTGGTTTGCTTTTCTTCTACACTGACCCAATATATTTCTATGCTTTTCTACACTATCAAATTTTTTATCGCTTGCGGCATAAATTCTTGCCCTCAGTCCTTCCAATCCTATATAGTCAATGTAAACATGTAAGGTCTCGTAATCATCCCACCAAACTTCAGTTATGCCCACTGATCATGCTTTCCATTATTGTCACTTCTAGCTCATCTTGCTTAAAAGATTATTACATCCCTAAAACCAGTATATAAACTGTTAGAAGAAACTGCTACTGTTGCAGGGTTCTGCTTTAACTGATGAAAATAGCTGAAATATTGTAATGGTTTGGCCAAAACTATATCCAAGTGCGGCTAGGCTATGAACTCACCTCCCTAATGTATGTTTAGCATTTGTAGCCACTACCGACATTAAGAACTTCACTGAGCATCCTTGGGTATTCCTTGGCTGTCACAACCATCCTGATTGAAAAGCGTTGCTATCCATGAATGCATAACAAAGCAGTTGCTTATTTCCTGTTTTCAGACAATATCTTATTTATACAGTGACGACCATTGAAGTATCTATGTTCTTTCCTCTACTGTTGTCCTTTCAGCAGACCCTAGGGCTGTCAATCAAGGAATACATACTCCAAGTATTATTCCAGATCCATGAAATTTTGCTTCTACAGGCACTGAATTGAAATTGGAATATCCATCTTACAGAATTGTCTGATCAATTTGTGCACTTTCAAAAAGAGACTAGAGTCAAGATTTTCACAAATGGGTGCCTATAGTTAGCCTCCTACAAACAGGACTAAGTGGCCTGATTTTCAGAAAAAAATGGAGCATCTGTGTGCTCAACAAAGTCAGTATTTTAAGTACATTATTATTGTTATTAAAAAATGAGAAGAGAGGCTGGGTGGGGAAGTGAAGAAAGCATGGACTTCAATGGAAAGTTATTGCTATCAGTTAGCCAACTGAATTAGGCAGCAAAAAAACTGAAGCACTGGGTGGGAGGTAGCGGGCAAAAAGGCTTGCAGGAAGCAGCAGCTGCTGCTATTTGGGGCTCCGAAGCCTCACGAGTTTACTGCTCTACTATTGAAAGACCTAAATATCAGTGACAAATACCTCAAAATGTAGATAAATTGCGCAACAGAGGAATGCACTTGCCATGTGGGACTTCTCCTGTGCAGTTTAGAAGTCCCAAATGCCAGCCACCTCCACATGAAAGCCTCTGCCTGTTTCCACCAAGGCACGGTTTTAGTTTCTTAAAATTCTCATACTCCTGCAATTCTCCCAGTGGTCACTCACTCCTCCTAGAGAATTCCTAAAACAGAAGTGGACGGGCTCAGAAATTGGTAAATAGAAGATAAATGTCTTTTTTCTATGCTGCAGAGTGAGTTATGTGGCCTACTAGCAAAACACTAAATTATACAGCCATTTTCACAACTGCACAATCACATTATACACAAGGCTGTAGGTATACACATTCATCCATCCCTTTAGTCAGTTTTCCACTCCTGCCCATGCTGAAGAAGTGAGGGACAGCAGCCCAGACACTGCAAGTGCAGAATTTTGAATGTATGAAACTTAAAGATCTGCAGTCACTTGTCACTAAAGGAGAGCAATACTTAGTTTGGCATTTGGGAAGTGAGTTGGAAATTGGTGGTGGAGAAGAATTTAGTTATGAAGAAGAATTTGGGAATGGGATTGTGTGGACCCTGATTAATGAGAAATACAAGGAACAGGGAGCTAATCAGAGGGTGGGGTTCTGGAAACATCTGACAGTTCCGGTCTCTTCAGCAAAGGAGTACATTGCAGTTGAGAGAGGACAGAGAAATTGGGGCTTCTGTAACAGAGGAAAGCAGGAATATTTGGCAGTAGAATAAGGTAGTTTGGGTTTACTTGTAATGAGGAGAAAGAAATGGGGCCGTTTCAACAGCTGGTACATCTTAGCGCTTGGTCTATCCCTTCCAGTGCTATGGAGATGAACTACCCAGACAGGGGCTTTTTTCACAGATTCTTTTCATGAAGTTGGCCCTGACAGTATGCTGACATAGGAGGAAAAACTGCAACAAGACTTTTAGAGCAGGGGGAAAGAACCTTGTTCCATCTAAATTTAACCACTTTATGGATTACAAATAAAATGTTGGCATATGAAACAATTCTATTTAATTCTCTGCAGCTGACTTCATTAAGCAACAGCCAATTACTGATTGATGAGAAAAAAATCCTTAGCCAGCATTCCTTCTACAACAAAGCTTTTATAAGAATTCCAGCAAGCACCAAAATTTCTGTAACTGAAGTAAACTCATTCATGAAGCTTTTAGAAAAGGCATTACAGCAGAACCTTGCTAATTCTCATTAATGACTGGAAGACCCATTGTACATTTCTGAATTTTGTGAATTAGTGAGGATGCAAATACACAAAAAAACATAATGCATCTCTAAGTTTACTTTGTTCAGCCGATAAGTGCATTTTAAATTGGTAGCATGCTAGTAAATGTGATATATTTTCTACAACTAAGGTAACTGTATCATAGTAACACAATACAACACTCCAGTATACAGGTCTGTCTCATCTTACGCTGGGGTTACGTTCCGCGGTCAGCGTGTAAAGCAAAAACCGCGTATAGTCAAAATTACATTGAGTGTAATGGCGGGCAGAATCGCCTGCACTACAGAAACTGTATTTAAATTGTTATTTTTCTCTTTTTTTGTTTTTTTCTTTTTTTTGCCAACCGCGTAAAGCTGAAATCGCACATGTTAAATGCGCCTAAGATGCGACAGACCTGTAATTCTATTTGGTCTCTGACCAGAAGTGGAGGAACCACCAGATTGTGTGTATAAAGTGAATTACAGAAGGTGAGGTTTAGCAAAATTCAAATTAGCAAGGCTCCACTGCAACTGTAATGTAACTCCTCAGTTAAGGTATTCTCTGTAAATAACATATGTTTCTAGTAATTATTGTTAAACGAAATTCACATTTTCATGCAAAACCAATCCATACGTTTTCTTTCCAAAACCAGTAAATGTATATTAATCTTCCATTTTTTTTCACCTGAAATCTGATTAGGACTTCAGCAGAGAATTTCTTAACACCTTGAGGGAGGAGAAGGATTCTATTTTTTTAAATGTTTCTAAAATTTAAGACAAATTTTTCAAACCTGCTCATTGCAAGTAGAAGCACTTCTTGAAGCAATGCCATAGATATCGCTTGTGCTCTTGTGGAATTGGCCTTTATCCGATGAGGGGATGGAAGAGCTGATAGAGCAAAATACAGTATATGCCACATTTCCTGTTTGTTTGGGAAGTGAACAGGTTCCTGGTGGGGATCTTCCACAGAGCAAAAATATCGTTCACCAGAGTCGTGTAACTCCCATTCCTGGTCAAGGGCAAAACGTCTTCTGAGACAGTCTGATAGCACATTCTCCGGAAGGTAGACTGCCTATAAGGTGATATGATTGTCAATGCACCAGTTCCACAAACTGACTGCTTCTGCATACGGGGCATAGATCTCATTCCTCCCTGTTTGTTGATGAAAAGATGGTCATGATGTTGTCCGACATCATGAGGGTAGGTGACCTTCAATGAACGTGAGAAAGGCTTTGCAAGCCCTTCAAATTGCTCACTGTTCCAAAATATTGGTGTGTATCCTGGACTTTTGAGATGGTCCAAATGATGTGAGCTCCTCAACCCAACAGGGAGGCGTCTGTAATAATAGTTCTGTCTGGTGGAGAGTCAAGGAAGGGAACACCCAAACATACCTGGTGGGGGTTCTTCCACCATACAGGATGCACATCAAGGTGGTGTTACTTTGGTGGGAATGGTCACTCTGATGATGATGGACTGCTGGTTTGGAAAGGACACTATTTGAAGTCACGCCTACTGGCAATGAGGGTAGAGCCTGGCAAATGGCATGGCGTAAGTGCATGAAGCCATATGACCCAGGAGAGAGAGAGAATTCTTAACAGGTGCTCAACTAAGTTCCCTGTGAGCTGCGCGGCCGCGCACCAGCCTATTTAGCGCCGCACAGGCACTCAGGGTAGTCTTTGAGTCCATGCAGTTTACCGTCCATCTGCTCTGCGAACAGCGCCTGGCCGAAGGGGAGGTCCTGCATTGACTACTGAGCTTTAGTCACCAGACCCGTGAGGAGCAGCCAGGATGCCCTCCGCCTGGAAGTGGCCGAGGCCATGATACGAACCTCAGTCTGCTGCGTCCGAGGCTGCCTGGAGGGCAGCTCTGGCCACCGCTGTGCCCTCTTCAAGGATCGCCTGGAAATCCTTCCTGGTCCCTTTGGGCAGCGAGACCTTGAATTTGGCCATGGTCTGCCACATGTTGTAGTTGTAGCGGCCAAGGCAGGCTTGGTGGTTGGCCACTCTCAACCGAAGGCTGTAAGACGACTAAATTTTTCGCCCAAACAGATCCAGTCTCTTTCAGTCTTTATTCTTGGGTGTAGCCCCGAGATGACCTTGCCTCTCCCTTTGATTAACAGCCTCAACTACAAGGGAGTTTGGGGCTGGATGAGTATAGATATACTTATGGCCTTTAGCTGGCACAAAGTATTTGCGCTGAGCCCTTTTTGAAATGGGTGGCAGGGAGGAGGGGGTTTGCCATGGGGCATTCATAATTTTCAATACCCCCTCATGTAGGGGTAAAGCCACCCTGGCGGGTACCGTGGAACAAAGGACATTGAACAGTGAGTCCTCAAGTTCCTCTGCCTGGAGCCCCAGGTTAGAGATGACCCTCTTCAAAAGCTCCTGATGAGCCTTGGCATCATCTTGTTGAACTGAGTGAGGGGGACCCGTAATAGCTTCATCTGGCAATGATGAGGATGAAGCCGGTGCCGAGGGATTTACCACATCCCCTGGTGGTCCAGCTGGCTGCTCCCCTGGGTCCTCATGGGCCTGGGGGGGATCTTCCTCTGTGGGGCCTCCACCTCCAGAGGAGGGCAGGATGCTGCAGCCGATGGCCTGTCCAAGGTCCCCGCCACTGACCAGATGGCCTGCGAAGGCTGGGTAAACCCCCAAGAGTTTTAAGGGTACCACACCGCTGGCCATTGACCAGGGGGCCATGGGGTTGGTTGTGGTGCCGATTATGTTGATGGTACCACTGATGCTAGTGCTTGTCCTGCTGACAATGACTGCTGTTCAGCGCCGGAGCGGTAAGCAGAGTGGTCACTGCAGAGTGGCCATAACCGGCTGGACTGGCGGCCCTCCTCCTTGCAGTGCCAGCTGCTATGCCTCGACGTCGACCTGTCCGATAACGTGGCAGTGGAAGGAACCGGAGAGGCAGTTGGTCTGTCCCACCCATTCCTTAGTCGGAGGCATGAGGTGAGCAAGGGCACATATGTGGCCCAACAAACACTGCTTTCAAAATTCTCTGGCTCTGCGTGGATGCGTACCCACAGTGGAATACATAGGGACCAGCACTCAAAGGAGAACAAAAGCTTAAAACTCTCCTCTTTGCCATAATGCCTACAAAAAAACGGAAAGTGTTTAGGCTACTGGTGTGTTGAGACCACTGGCTATCATGCTGACCAAAATTGTCTCACTGTTCCTTGTATTCCCCAATCTATATTTTGTCTCTTGTGTTATCCTTAAACTGTAAGGTCTTTGGAGCAGGGACCTTATTTTCATTCTGTGTTTGTACAGAGCCTAGCAGAATGGGGCCCTGGTCCATGACTTAGGCTCCTAGGTGCTACAGTAATACAAATAAATCAATAAAAGCAAACAATGAAGAGCTTTTAAATTAAGGCCAAGGTTTGTAGCTTTCACACAAGATAGCAGCATGAATTAAAGCCTATGGGGGAATCTAGTCATTATCTTGATTGTCTAAACTCGTGTGAAAATTACAAATTGCCTAATCTTCACCAGGATTTTACATGGAGTCAGCTGACTCAAGTTAGTTAATTTGAGTTAACACTTTTTTTCTTTGCAGTAAAGACAAGGCCCTAACACATGGGTGGGCAAACTACGGCCCACGGGCCAGATCCAGCCCATCAGGGCTTTGGATCCGGCCCGCGGGATTGCCAGCCTCATGGCGCCACAGGCCCCGCACCACTCCCAGAAGCGGCCGACACATCTCTGCAGCCCCTGGGGGCAGAGGGCCCTCGCCTGCAAGCACCGCCCGCCGCAGCTCCCATTGGCTGGGAGCGGGGAACCATGGCCAATGGGAACTTCGGGGAAGGTGCCAGCAGGCGAGGGCAGTGCGCGGAGCCCTCTGGTTCCCCGTCCCCCAGGGGCCGCAGAGATGTGGTGCCGGCCGCTTCCGGGAGCAGCATGAGGCAAGGGCAGGCAGGGAGCATGCTATAGCCCCACTGCATGCCGCGGCCACCCCGGAGCCGCTCAAGGTAAGCGGCGCCAGGCCACAACCCGCACCCCAAACTCCTCCTGCACCCCAACCCACTGCTCTGAGCCCTTGCCGCATCCCTCCCGCACCCCAACCCCCTGAGCCCTCTGCCGCACCCCTCCTGCACCCCAACCCCCTGCCCTGAGCCCCTTCCTGCACACCGCACCCCCTCCAATCCCCTACACTCCCTTCCGCACCCCAACCCCCTGCCCTACATTCATGGCCCTGTATGCAATTTCCCCACCCAGATGTGGCCCTCGGGCCAAAAGGTTTGCCCAACCCTGCCCTAACACCAAAACCCTGCCAAAAGGATGTGCATAGATCCATAGGTTTGTAATAAATGTGATGAGAGTTGCACCCTTTTTATTCAGCTTATATTATTTTAATTCTGCATTTAATTCCCCTCTTTCACTCATCTTTTTCTAATTTGCTAATACACGATTAAGTACAAGGACAGGAAAAGGTCGTAAAGTAGTGGAGGTCAATGATGCAAAGCTAACCAGAAGAAGTGAATTTTGAGAAGAGAATTAAGAGAGAAGAGTATGTGTGCATGAGAGTACATTAGAGAGTGTTTTTGCAAGGTGGAACTAGTTGGAACTCATCTGCGGTGACTTTTAATTGGCCCACCTTCCTAAATGGAAAGCTAACCTACTTATCCAGCCTGGACTCTTAACATTTCCTACTACTACTATTTCCTGTCCCTTCTTCCAAGATGTGACACAGCAGGAGAAGCAGCGTACTTCAAGCTAAAAGTACTTATGCAGCTACATACCAGGAGTAATAGAGTTTAGCAAATTTGCTCATCATTCCCTCTAATACTAATAAACTCATCTGGTAGATGCTTACTTTTGCTTCAAAAATATATTATGGTGGGACTGCATTTTATCAATTGCATACAGAATATTACCAACTGAAAAAAAGTATTCCCAACCTTTCTGAAGCTCAGAGCTATGCAGAAATGTAACTGAACTACTGCCCTGGAAAAGACCGAACACAACCACAATTTCGTAAACTTGTGCTGTAATGAAGTACATATTACCAAAGGTGCTCTGATTATCTCAGGAGTTCTCCAGTTTTCATGTGCCTTTTGCTTTAAGTAGTATGCACCATGAGATCATTGAGAAGGGGGTTATCTGTGAATAAGCAGGGTTAATACAGGGTAGTAGCTGTAAAATGGGGTAAAGTACTTTATTACTAATTCACAGTGGACAATATACCTAGTTTTTCATCATGCCCCAAACAATGCCACTTATTCCATGCACCCCATGTCCACATTTGAAAGTAGCTATGTAGGAATAGAGCAAACTTGGAATGAGCAGTTACGCTCCTTTATGAAGGAGGACACAAGTAAACAGTGAGTTGGTTATATCTTCATTCTCATGAGGCATGATCAGTAAAACTTAACTATTTCAAGAGAGCATAATTCCACTGGTGAAGAGTTAAGATATCTTTTTCCCAACTAATTTTAAACAATTACAATACAAATTGTTTCTTAAAACATATAATCTGTTCCTCATTTGGTTTCCTTAATTAACATAATGTGTGTTCATTATTAAGATTAGGATTAAAGAAAGATAATATTTCATTGCAGTAAATTAATCTCAACATTTCACAGACTGACATCTCTCCAAGATACTTTGATGTTGTGTCCATTCAGCATTCACCCATCTTATACTGTCTGAAACTCTAAGGGACACCCCCCGAACAATGCACCTGTATGTTACAGTTTCCATGGCTGGGCTTGAATTTAACAATGATTTTGCTGTGTTCAGGATAAGAATTTTAAACACTCCTATTGGCTGAACTAATGAGATCAGACAGCTCCATCTGTACTGGACATATTCTCTTTAGGGTATCATTGGCCTGGAAGACTCTAGGATGATACATCTTTAAATGTGATGACAAAATTATGGCAAAATATTATATTATTTACAAGGGCAAATATCAGACAATAGGAAATAGTTATTATTCACTATACTGAAATCAAAATATTTCAGATGTTTTACTGTTATCCATCTATAAATGTATAGTTTTCCCAGAAATGCAAATTCCTTTTGCTTCTCTCTGGCTGAAATCTCAATTCTGACTACTGCACTGACTGGCTTCATGTTATTAGCAGAAAGGATGCTGCCTCTGCTTTTGACTTCAGAAGTTGTATACAAAAATACAAAAACAAAGAAAATGGGGATATCATATGACTGAAAGGGAATTTGTACATAAGTTTAAACTACTATCTCCCTTTCTGACTTATTACATTTCCACACCTCTGTTTTCTAGTTTTAAGAGTCTCATCTCTAAAATAACCATCATTTTTGTTTGGATTGTTTACATTTACTGGCACCTAGCTTCTCCCTCCCAGTTAAATTTTTAAATGCAAATGGCACATAACTGTACTGAAATTATTGTGTTGACACATGCCTTGCTGGCCCGTGAATAGGAAGAATGGGAAGGTGAGATGATGTGAAAGGACCAAAAGTCACTTAACACTTTATTCTTCATTACTTAAGTTGGCCCATCATTCTATACAACTAAGTAAAATCTGAAGGCAAAACAAAATTAGTGGAATTAGAGAAAGGTAAACGGGGGGCATGAGTTGAAATCGGCAGTGTATCAGCCTTGCTTCTCCTTAAAGCTTCTAAAATCCACTTCAATTTTTCTATACTTTTTTCTCAAAACTACACAAATAGCCACATTAAGATATCACTCTTAGCACTCAAGAGGATGGTTAGGTGTCTTCTAATTTCACCTTTCAAACCAGTTATTACACAGTGTAATAAATGTTTTAAAAGTAATTTCAGCAGTACTGCATTCTTTTATCAGAAATGTTTTAGTAACCTAAAACAGGAAGAAATGCCATAAAAATATTTTTCTACTCTTCGTACATTGGATAAAATAGGTCCCAACCTGGAATATTTGAAATACTCAGAATTTAAGACCAGAAGGGACTACCAGATCATCTAGTCTGACTTCCTATATATCACAGGACACCAACACCACCCAGACACCCCCATGCCAATCCCAACAATCAGAATTAGACCAAAATAGTACAGATCTCAGGAGACTTAACTATTACACGCCACAGGCAGAGAACAGGAGGTACGAGATGCACCCATGCCCAATGCCTCTGCAATGGAATGGTACTAATTAAGTGAGATATACTCAGATGATCCTAATAAGTGAACCACGCTCCATGCTGCAGAGAAAGGCAAAGAACCCCCAAGGTCACTGCCAATCTGCAGGAAAATGCCTTCCAAATGCCTTACATGGTGATCAGTCAGACCTGAGCATGTGAGCAAGAACAGCCAGCTAAGCACCTGAAAGAGAAAATTCTCAGTGGCACCTCAGAGCACCAGCCCGTCCCATCCAATGCCCCCCTCTCCAGTGGTGGCGCCATCTGATGCTTCAAAGGAAGAAGACAAAACAATAATAAAGAATACATTCCTTTCCTGACCACCTACTGGTGACTGACTGAAGCATGAGATATTATGAACATGAAACACGAATTATAAGGGAATCACAAAGATCTCAAGCCCAGCCTCCCAACACCACAGGCAACCCCATCATACAATCCCACTCAGACATTTGTCAAGTTCTATCTTAAAACTAGTTGTTTGCCCCCACAACTCCTACTGGGAGGTTGTTCCAGCACCTCGCTCCTCTGAGGGTTAGAAATCTCTTCTAATTTCCAGGCTAAATTTATTCATGGCCAATTTTTACCAATTTGTTCTTGGGGCAACATTGTCCTTTAGCTTAAATAGCTCTTCGCCTTACCTGATGTTACTGTCCCTGATGTATCTACAAACATCAGTAACATCCCCTCTCAGCCTGTGTTTTGCTAAACTTAAAAGAGATTAAACTGTTTCTTCTCGTAAGAGAGGCTCTCCGTTCCTCTGATCATCCTAGTAGCTGTTCTCTGCATCTGTTTCAGTTTGAATTCATCTTTCTTGAGAACAGTAGTTTTCCAGGTAAGGTCTTATCAACCAGTGCCTTATACAATGGTATTATTAGTTCTTTATTTTTACTGGAAATACCTCATCTGATACATCCTAGGATCCCAACTGCCTTTTTTTGCAGCCAAATCACATTGGTGGCTCATAGTCATGCTGTGATTGACCAACACACCCAAAATTTCCCCCCTCCTCTGTAGCTTTCAACTGATAAGCATGCAGCTTACAGCAGAAATTCTTGTTAGTCTCTAAGTGTATGAGCTTGCACTTCATATTATTAAATTTCATCCCCTTTCTATTAAGCCAGCCCTCAAGGTTATCCAGTTATTCCTGTATAATATTCTGATTCTCCACTGAATTGACATTGCCTTCCAACTTTGTATCAGCAAATTTCATATGAAGAGCCAATTAAAAGTAAAAAAAAAAGCCACTGAGTTGGCAAAAGTGATTTGTAACAACTAAATTTGCATTGCAAAATTATTTTCTACTTTAAAAATGCACATTTTTTATTTGAACTTACTATTTAAATTTAAAGAATAATCTGAAATCACAAAATTTAACAATAATTGTTTTTGTTTATCTTGCATTGACATTGAGAAAAAATTCCCCCCAAAGGTTTCAGAGTGGTTAGAAGGGTCAATTAAAAATTCCACTGGAAACTAAGTGTCGTTATGCGACAACTGACCCCACCAAAAAAACCCGCTACTTAATAAATAAACCTTGGAGAAATCAATATTAGCCAGCCTAAGAATAAAATTTAGTCAGCTGCTCTTTTTTTTTTTTTATAATTGCTGACAATGAAAAACTAATTATTTTACCTGCCAGTTTTTAAAATGTGAGAGTATACAAGTGAAATATTTCAAGGATGTAAAGGCATTAAAAGTTACCAAACAATCTTGATCATCAGCACTTCAGTTACATGAATGGTTCCTCTAAATAGGGTCATGTCCTCCAATGTTTATTAGAGAATAAACCTTCTTTTATCCATGCTTTATAGAATATACACCATAATATTTGTATAATCAAGATTGCACCGTGCAGACAGTTTCCAATTATTGTACCAAATGACCAAACAGCTCACTATTCATCTAGTTCTACCATAATAACGATATTTCAATTTCAAGAGTTCAGGGCTTCAGGGGTCTATTTTTCCCATCAATGCACACACAAATCTCATTAACATTAATGGAAGTTACACATGTGCATCAACAAGTGAAAAGCATCTTTTGCATTATACCAACGTCCACAGCACCAACCGGATTTTTCCAATTTCAACAGGTAGAATAAATGTTCTGTTTGTATCATTTATAAACACACATTTCCTCACTCTGGTTCTGGTGGGCTAAATCATAGAACAAACTGGCTGCTTGCCAATTCAGGATATATTTGGGAAACACGGCAAAACATGAGAGAGGAAGTACAGCAATGAACAATGACAGGCTGAGCAGACTTCAGAAACCATTCCATGCTGTTACCCCCACAGTCTAATAGGCAATGCTGGTTGAGAGCTAATAATATTATTGTAAAACTGAAAAAGTTACTATCTTAAAAATCAAATGTCCTCCTCTTCCCATCGCCTTTTTTCCACTGGTAGTTCCCTCAAGGCTATGTACCTGGCCCCTATTGTCCTCTGTCTTCCCTTAACCTTTTCCGTCTGTTCTGCCAAGGCTCTTGTTCAGGCCATCACGTTGCACCCGAATTCCTACTCCACCTACATTGTCCACTCAAAACTATTCAAACTCCTGCTGCTAGGATCATTTCCCTCACTCATTTCTTCAGCCACATTATTACCCTTTCTTTGCATCCCTCCCCATCTCCCTCTCTGCCACTGCCTCAAACACAATCTCCTTGTCCTTATCTTTAAAGCCCTTCACCACGTAGCCCCACCCTCTCTACTAGTCATCAATCCTTCTGAGTCTGAACTAGTGAGCCACTGATTCTCCATATATAAATTGCAACTTCCGTTTTGCACAAATGATTTCACTGGTATTAAAGCATGGTTCTCATTAAAACCAATTATGCAAAAAACACATTTTTTAAAAGAAGAGATTGTAACAGACTCCATATCTTCCTCTGTCATCATCCTTCACTGAGAGGAGAACTCTGGGCCTCAGTACTCCACATAAGAAGGGAGCAGGACTTTCAAAGAGCCTTCTCCTTCATGGGTAGAGAATTCCTGGCTTCCCCACAAGTAAGAGAGAACCAAACCTTCCTAGCAACCCCAACAACATAAAAGGAGCAAGAAAGTGCCTCAGTTCATGTATGTCACCTTCATACTGAATTACTGCATCTCACTAACTCAGCCACTGTAGACAAATTAATGAAGAAAATTGGCAGCAGCGGCTGTCCCTCGATACAAGGATGTCATCTGCCAGGGGGAAAAGTCATTGCTGAGAATTAAGATGGCTGAGGAGTCCAATTATACTATACAGGTTTTTCCACATGTGACAGGTGGTTGCTTGGAGAGAGCACAACTGCTGACCGGGATGCTGTACCCTATCCTTCCTCCTCAGCCTCTTGAGCAAGACAATTCTCTTCAAAACAGGCTGAGGCTTGATGTATGATGTGACATCACTGCAGTCTATTGCCAGCCAGCTCTTCCTAATTCATGGGGTCATTGACTCTCTTCCTTAAGATATACTTTCAAGGTGTCCTTCTAGCATTTCCCTCTGTCCCCCGGGGTCCTCTTACCATGATGAAGTTGAGAACAGAGGACTTACTCATCTTCTGAAGCATCAGCCATCTGCACACAATGACCAGCACAGCGAAGATGTTTCATAATCTTTGCCTCACCACTGGTGACGTTAGCTGCAGAAAGAACACTGGCATTGTTGTGATGGTCCTCCCATCTGATATGGCAACTCTTCCTAATGCAGCACTGTTGGTACTACTCCAGATGCTTAAGATGGCTTCAGTATGTCATTCATGTGTCACACCAATAAAGAAGAGTGGGGATGACTACTGAATTGTACACCAGGATTGTTTCCATCTGCAGATCTCTGTCAATAAATACACGGCGGAACAACTTTCTGAAGGATACACTGGCATAACAGATTCTACGTTCAATCACCACATCAAGATTGGCTGTCTGGGAGAGGAGGCTACCCAGGTAAGAGAAATGCTCAACATTTTCCAGGAATTCAACACTAATCACAATTTGTGGTAGAAGAAGGGCAACTTGTACTAGGACAGACGTGGTAGACAACCGTACTCTTCCCAATGTTGAGGGAAAGTCCCAGGCTATGATAGGTGCCTGAGAAGAGATCTAGGGTGGATTGCAAGTCAGCCTCAGTGTGCATGAGGATAGCACAGTCGTCAGCATACTGAAGGTCAGTAATAACAGTCCTGGTGATTTTAGTTTTAGAATGAAGACACCGCAGATTGAAGAGCTGGCCATCCATGTGATACTCAATCCCAATTCCAGAAGAAAGGGAGTCATAAATAAGAACCAAGATTACAGCAAGATAGATTGAAAAAAAGGTTGACGCAATAACACAGCCCTACTTAACAGCAGTACGGTTGGTGAACGGGTCTGTCTCCAACCCATTACAGAGGACAGTGGCGGTCAGCCCCTCATGAAGTAGCCTGAGAACATGAATCAACTTCAATGAAAAACGGAACCCAGACAGCACCTTCCATAATGCTTCAAGATTAAGGCCTTTGATTCCATCAATTAGGTCAATAAATGCCATAAACAATGGCTGGTATCGTTCTCTACACTTCTCTTGGATCTGTCGTACAACAAAAGTCATGTTGGTGGTGCCCCAAGACAGTCTGAAACCACACTGGGATGAAGAAAATACAACTGATATAAAACACAGCAGATTGTCTCTAGAATGGGTCATTTTATGGTTTATCTTACAGTGGTTACCCTTAAAAGGTCAGCACTTTATCGCAGTTACCGTTTAGTAATATTTGAAAAACCACAGTATTTTCCTATAGTGAGGATATGAAAATAGTGCAGCATGTGATAAGTGCTGTGTAGTAACTGCGGCTAACCACTGAACTTTTAAGAGTGACTGCTATTTAATAAGGCTTAATGCATACCAATACACAATGTATACTCAAAAAAAAGGGAGCTACATTTCAAGTAGATCTAAATGTTTTCTAAATGTATCCAAAATAATCACCTTTGAGTTAAATACAAACAAAAGCAATATCAGAATTTTTTTTTTCCCAAAAAACTACCAGCATAGCTATATGACAGGGGTATAAAACAAAAGTGCCTCAGCAGTACCGAATACTGCTTCTGGAACAGCCATCACTACACAGTATTATTTGTTAAGTGCCATGATTATGCTTGGAGTGAACAGAAGAGGAGAAGGAACTAAATCCCTGCATGACAGAAATGTAACTGAAATTAGACAGCACAGTTTGAACATACAGTACACTGGATTACTAGATAAAGGCCTCATCTAAAAGCAGTGCAGATTTTTTTTAAAAACTTTAAATATTTTAAGATAGGACATGGTAGTTTATTTAAACATCTATTTCATAAGCATATTTAACTAATTATGTTTCCTTAAAGATCAAATTAGGTAGGATCTCAGCAATTTTCTTTTAAAGTTTAACTGTAGCCCACGAAAGCTTATGCTCAAAAAATTTGTTAGTCTCTAAGGTGCCACAATTACTCCTGTTCTTTTTGCGGATACAGACTAACACGGCTGCTACTCTGAAACCTGTAAATATATAGACGTTCAATACCAGGGATCATAGCGGATTATAAAGTTTATCATATTTTAAAAAAATCCTTTTACCTTAATGAAATAAACAAGCTATTAAATACTTTTAAGTATTATTTAAGTAAAAGTATTGTAGAATTGGCAAATCTAAAAATACTGTCAGAACACAACCGCTCACTTAATAAACCTTATTAATATTCATTTTGGTTTCACTTAAAATTCTTGACAGGCTACTCTGTTTCCCTAGCAGCAAAGTCTTTGCTTTTTGTATGTTGTATGTCTTGTACATTGATGTCCCAATTGTATGTCGTTTTAGGTGACTTTGGAATCTAATTAAAATAATAATTTTACTAAAAGGAGACTGAACAATTTTTTACCAGTTACAGCATATGTTAGCATTATGTAATTCAGGACAACATGACAAACATATGAAAAGGGCTTGGAGAGAAAAATAATAAAATGTCCTATTGTTATTGAAAAAAAAAAAATCAAACCTACACTCTACTGGCATTCCTCACACAACACAGTATTTTAAAGTTATGAGCAGCAATCTCTCTGGAGTACCTTCATCTAACTCACCTTTCAGATTCCAGAACAAATTACAATACTAGAATATTTCTCAAACACAGTACACATCTCCTTTCAGCTCTCTTATTTCACTGCCACAAACATAATTTCAACTACAATTACATTCATGAGATCTATTTAGCTTCAGTTTTAAAAGGAGTTTAAAATGTTACAAATATCTTACTCAATGTTATGTATTAACCATCCCCAGTGTGCTTAGAGCTGTATGTACAGCACACAGATTCATTAATGTCTGAGAGGCTCTCAATTACTATAGCAATAGGGATCGTACAAATACTTAGACAACTGATCACAAAGTCTGGTAGGGGCACTTATAAGTAGCCAAGAATTGGATATGCCATGCTCTTCTAATTAAATTTTGCGTTTCATGTTCATGAAAAAATCTTGTCTTGGAGCCTGAAGTCCATAAAACAGGTATTAAACTCACAGTTCCCTACTTTGTCTTGTCAACATAACGCTGCCTTGAGTGACCACTTTGAGGGTAATTAAATTTCCATGGCCCATTCAGTAATTGGTCACTCTACTGAAAATGCTACCATGAAGCAATACAACTATTGGCACATGATTTCAGAGATACTGACGTTTTAGAATTCAATTTATAAATAATTGAGAAAATTCCTTTTCAATTTGTGTTTTCAATTTTTAGTACTTCGATCCATTAATCTATACAGGTTACTTAAATCTATTTTTTCCAGAGAAAACATTGTACTTCTAGTATGACTTGTGTGACGAGAGGCCAAAAATAGAGGGTCAGTTAAGTATGATCTGAGAATTATTATTTATTTGTATTATAATACCTGGGAGCCTAGTAAAGGAACAGGACACCACTGTGCTAGGTGCTGTACAAACAGAACAAACAGAACAAAAGTAAAAGAAAGTAAAAGAAAAACAGTGTGACACTATTGGTCAGAATGATAGTCCGTGAATTCAGCACACACCAGTGGCTTAACCACTGTCATGTTTTTGTGGGCATCATGGCAAAGGAGAGTTTTAAAGAGGGATCTGAAAGTGGATAATGAGGTAGCTTTGGGGAAGTTTACAAGGAATGTCTTCCAAGCATGAAGGGAAGCATGGGAGAAAGCACAACTTTGCTTGTTTGAAACTTTAACAAGTTGGAGGCTGGCATCATGGCCAATTGGAGGGGACAGTCAACATTTAAATAACAAATGAGAAGCGATACATGGGCTAGGGATAAGGCATGAAAGGGCCTTCAAAGTGAAGACAACCTTACATGTTTTAGGTGATAAAGAAGTGGATGCAAAGAAAGGGGCAACATGGTCAAAGTGACAGATTATGAAAATTAGACAAAGTGGGTGATGTAATATCTTTTATTGGACCAACTGCTGTTGGTATAAGAGACATGCTTTCAAGCTACAGAATTCTTCAGTTTTTTGCATTTTGAATGGATGAGCAGGGAAGGTTACATTTGTCAAGGCCAGAGAAAAAGATATTGCAGTAATGGCGATGTGACATAATGATACCCTGAATGAGAGTTTTTCTGTGTGGATGAATATGAAAGGCCTTATCTTAGAGATGTTATGCAGGAAAAATCTGCAAGTGTTAGACATAACTCGGATGCAAGAACCTACAGAGAGGTTCAGAAGATGGTTCAGAATATTGGAAGTTGGATATGTAACTCTCACATTGGAAGTTGGATATGTAACTTTTCACCTCTAAGTTGTTAGTTTAAATACAGCTCAGTTTGGTAGAGATCACCAGAGCTTGAAAAAAACTACTTCCCATGATCAAGTGAAGCTTGCCCTGTGAAGTGAAGAGACATACAGCAGGAACTGGAGAATCTCAGCATTTCTTAAAAAAAACACCTCTATCTTTTTGGCCAATAGGGTTTAAATGATAACCTTCCAACTAAGTGTAAACCGGTGCACTGTTATCTTCAGAAGTCTACAGATAGGCATTCCAATGCCTCTACTGTTGCTCAATAGCTTTGATAGTAAGCAAGTGAAATTAAGATGACACTGGTCAGTTTTACTACCGTTATTTACCCTTTGGACAGCAGAGAAAAAGTCAGAAATCATGTAAATTTCATGCTAGTGCCATCTGACAAAACTACAAGCAGCAGCAAAGGCAGGCACTGAGATTATTCATGGGTGAAGGGGACTGAAAAAAAACTGAGGAACAGAGAAGCAGAGACTAATCCCTGTCAGAAGGCTCTGAAATAAGGACAGAGTAGCGAAAATCCCTCCCCTTCTCTGTCCCTAGATAGATCTGGAAGCAGAAAAAAAGAATGAAATTGCTTCTCCCTACCAGAAGCAAGAACAATGGGTTTCCAATTTGTAAGAGACCTATTAGACAGAGATTAACTGGACAAAGTCCCGTATACAGCCCCAAACAGGGTCCACTGACAGTATACTTTCCCACTACTTTCTGCATTCCTAGCATCTACAGATGGTAGGGGGCTGATAGGTTTCTCCCCAGTTCATTGCCAACTGACCTCACTAGTAGGACCCCATTCTTATCTTTCATATATACCTCTGAGTAGTATATTTAATAGTCCACATTTTGAATCCTAGTATTAATATGCTGGCTGTTTCCTTAATTCTTGAATTTTCCCCCTTTTCTCATTTGATAGAGCCTGAGTCTGCAGAACTTGAAGACAGTGTAAGACCCATCTTTTTTCTCCAAGCTTTTATACAAGGGAATGAGGTTTAGGCTATTTTTAGTTGGGAGAAGTTGTTTTTGATATTGTAAAACATTCTGTCTATTGTTTAAAAATATTGTGCATACTCCCAGAGACTGGCCTTTATATAAAAAGTGATCATAAAATGACAAGGTATGGAGTCATGAACAGAGTATGTATGAAGGTTTTAAGATAAGTACGGTAACAACATTTTAAAACTATAGATGAAAATACCTGTTTCCATAATTTATCTGCCAATACTTAAGTTTAAGCTTCTGTGGTTCCCTTGCAAGAGCAGATAACTTCACTGATATTTAAAAGAGCTAAAGCAGAGAGGTAGGATAGTCCATGATGATATCAAATAATGAAGTCAGGAGATATGGGAGTGCTATCCTTGTCCGTCACATATACCTCTGACTAGTATATTTACCAGTTCACAGTTTCAAGCCTGGGCTTAACCCGCTGGCTTTTCATTGGTTTATGTTAAATCAGATAGTGCCTATCAGTGGAATAACCATTCCATTGAGTTACTTCTCTGTGCCTCAAATTTCCCTGTATATAAAATGGAGATATTTAGCTACTTCAAGGCTGCATTGAGACTTATTTCATTCTAAACTGATTTGAGATTCCTTAATGAAAGTTGCTATAGAAATGCAATTACTCTTTTTACAGTATATATGAAATAGTACACAATATTCCATGTCTTACACTACTTTACTAGAAAGGTTATTTGATTATTTTTCTCTTACTATAATTACCGGGTAAATAAAATCTTGGGAGGTAAGCTTTCACATAAAACTATTTCTTTATATTTTTGAACTACACATCGGTGATTTGGAGTTCTAAACAGTTTATTTTTTTAAATCTCACTTCTGTTTACCTTTAAGTTCACTCTCATACAACCTCTTCTGAAGGACCAGAACCAAATGTATAATAAAGAAAGAAACAAAAATGTGCAAGAATTTATAGTTGGTCATTTCCTGTAATTTTTTAACATAATTATTTGCATATTCAAATGCAAAACTGCAATGAAGCCAATCAAAATTGATTATACCTAAACTAATGAATATGTATTAAAAGCACTCCCTAGTACAGAGCATTAAGACATCAGTATTGCTTTTTTCAGTACAGTAATTTGAAATTAGTTTAATTCTGAGAATTAGTTTTATATAAAAATATACATATTGAAATAAAACTAGAAGCAACATATTACATGCTCACATCAGCTGTTACCTTTCAATATTCAGTATTTCTAGAATTAGATCATCGACTTTAATAAGAGGGCTTTAGGCTAAATGCGGGCACTAGCATTTCACTACTGGTGAGAGTAAGCTTGAATACTATGAGTTTCAGAAAGCCAGAGAATCTTGTGTTGATGAAATGATGAAGGCTAGGAGGCTGGTGTATCCTGATGTTTATTTCTTTCACTATCAACCCTCCTAAAACATGGAAGCAAAGAATTCTTCTGAGGATCATGTAGGTATTGTGGTCTATTTCAAATTTACATTTTCATGAAAAAAGCATGTACTTGTTAAGCAGGTATATGCCTCAGTGATTCTCAACTATATCACAACTTCTAGCCATTGTGGCTGAGCTCCCCCAAGAAACTTGTAGAATACCTCTTCTGTGCCATCAAATGCTCATGTGAACCAGTACATTGATATGTATTCACAGGATATTTTAACATATATTACTACCTCCCTTGTCAAAACTCATTACAACTTATTCATGCACCTATTTTTTTACATCAGACTTCGCCCATTATTTCTCAAGAAAGATCTCCTCATTCAGTATGAGTGTAAATCTTTTAACAGTTTTCCTTTTTAATAATCCATCACAGGCTTCACTGAATCAAGTGCTTTCTTCAACTTTTGAAGACTCTATTTGTACATTACATAATCATTTATACAAATTGCCAGAAGGTCCAAAAGAAGTAAAACATGCAAGTGTAAGTATTCCAACCTTCTTTCTTTATTCAGTTATTTCAACCTGTTTCATAGACTTCACACAAATAGTAAAGTGCTCCTTCTGTCAAAGCAACATGAAAGAGAAATTCTAATTTACCACACAGAAGTTTTTGGGGTTTATTTTATTAAGCAGTAGTAAGTTACTTCACATATTACAGAACTACCACCTTAATTTCAACACTAAGCACAAGACCCATAAATACTCACTTCTACAGTTTTTATATACAACAGTATTTCCTAAAAATAGCTGAATTACCTAAAACTTGTAAATTTAAAGGCTACACTGTCAAAAAAAATTAAAGGAAAATGTCTTTCTAAAAGCTAGCTCTAAGCTATACATAATCATAGTCAAGTAGACATAAGACATACGTATCATAGTAAACCAAGACAAGGAATTATGTAACAGAAGACATGGATGACTGAGCTGCTCATCTATCACATTTTACAATAAATATTGTTGCTGCCCAGATGGTTATATAGTTTCTTTACCAACGATTAACATGGAAGCATTATAACCTGCTATTTTTCCTTCTAACTACTTAATTTAAATCCTAAAATCTGAAAATCTAGGAAGAAAGTCATTGTCCCCCTTTGCAAATAAATATTGCAGAGAAATTATTATAAAAGGATGACAACAAATAAAGCTAACATTGATATATGATATGATATGCGTAATAAAGCTCAAATTGATATGATATATTTAGGGACAATAACACATGCTTCACACAGCACTGAAAGACTGTTGAGATTTAACTACAAAATGAATGTCTAATAGCAATCTTACGTCTGGACCAGATCAGTCATTACCAATCTGTGATTATGATTTGAAAGTACATACAGAAAATGCATATCTGACAAAAAACTATAACTGCTCTACTGGAATTAAAAAGCAAACACATGTGGATTTACCAACTCACTATTAAATACTGATTGCCATCACATTTAAAGTAGTTTCTTTTACCTCCACAGTAAGTCCCAGAAAATTATTATTTTAGGTCAATCCCCATACACTTATCAATTTCTAAAGAGAAATTTCATTCAAGTGAGTTACTTTCAAAAGATTTTTAGAAGACACCACACCACAGGTTGGGACATAATCATAAAAATGTGGGGCTGGAAAGGATCTCGAGAAGCCCAACCCTCAGCACTGACACAGGGCCCAGTAAATCTCCATAGTCCCTTGCAGGTGTTTATCCAACATAGTCTGAAAACCCCCCAATGATGGGGATTCCACAACCTCCCCTGGAAGCCAATTCCAGAACTTAACTACCCCTTTAGTTAGAAAGTTTTCCCTAGTATCTACCATAAATCTCCCTTGTTGCAGAATACACCCATTACTTCTTGTCCTACCTTCAGCAGACACAGAGATCTGACCACAGTCCTCTTTATAACAGCCTGTGATGCTGTAGGATAGAAATATGACCAAGTATATCATTGATATTGCCACTGTGAGACAATTGCAACAAATCTTGTACAAATCATGTCATGTAAGGTGTCAATGGAAAAGTTATGATTTGCTAAGTATGATTATCTTGTTTATATGCATGTATCATTACTGTATCTGAAATTATGACTATTGGCTATATACCTGTATCACCATTGTGTTTAATCCCGGGGTAACACACCCAAGGTAGTTTAGATTCAGTCTAGGCAGCATATTGTTTGCCCAATATGGACTTCAGTCTCACAATGGGCCATAGAAGAAACTCATTGTGCCCAGATAAATCTTCCTGTGAGTCAGCAAGCCATGTAAGGGCATGTGATATGCTCATGTGACCCTGGACTCCATTTTGTGCCAGTAACTTTCCACAGACAGGGACTGTGAGCTTTGTTTGGGATGGTAAAAATCCAAGCACATGGCAGAGGATATAAAAGACCCAGAAACATCTCCAAGTTGCCCCTTTCCTATTCTGATTCTCTGGACTATGACTTATAACTAAAAGGAGCATTCTGAACTATGGACTGAGGACCTTCCAACCTTTTGGAAGTTACCAGAGAGACTTTACAAGCCAGCAGTCTATAACATCACCAGTACAAACCTGATAAGGATTTTGCAATCAAAGTATGTATATAATCTATTAACCATTTTAACTGTCTTCTTTTCTTTATTCATAAACCTTTAGATTTTAGTTACTAAAGGATCGTGAACTCTTGAGAGCAGAACCACCCTTTGTTTGATTAAATCAGTTTTCAATAACCACTCATCATAAACTCTAGTGTCTGGGTGGTGAAATAAGGGCTGGAATGCCTAAGGAGACTGTATTTTTTACTTCTTGTTAACCAATGTGTTGAGACAGAAGTTTACTTTTGTTACTGGTGAAGGGCCAAAATCCATGAGCTATGTAAAATCCTGAAACAGGCTATGACAACAACTTTTTACAGGCCCGAAGTCCAGAGTTTGGTCAAGAGGCTGAGAGGCTTAGCAAACAGTGAACAATATTAGCTAAGAAAAGCAGAACAAACAAGAGACAACCTTGCTTTTTACTAAAATAAGCATGGTCAGCAAAACATCAGAGGGGGAGCAGTAATTGGCACTTTTATCTGAAGCTGCAAAACAGACCAAAGGAATGAAAGGGGCACTGTGTCTGAGTCTGTGTCCACTCCTCTGCAAGAGAAGATAGCCATGCTCTCCCCACACACCAACCTTGAGTTCATGGAAGAGGTTCAAGCATGTCAGTATGAGATATGACATCCTCCCTCTCACAGATGCATACTCCTCCTCTCTTCCAGACACCAGTGTCTGCCTTTAGAAACACAATTGAAAAACAATTTCTATTGCCATGTACTTTTCAATGTCTTTTTGCTTTATCCCCCAGGTATGTACCTGCTGGACAATCAGAGGAGCTACTTCATTCCTATGAACCCCAAATCAGAATTCAACATATATATTTTATACTAATACACTTTATACATTGTTTAAAAAAAACCTGTATACTAATTATATGTTACTTATTAACCTGAAACCATGGGCGGAGACATTATGTAATCTTTGACTATTGGCTACTGTGCTTATCTTGTCTTGCTGCTAGACCTATCCAGGGGCTCGCGACCACCCACCCCGTCACTTCCCTCCGCCCATGGAAAATCCATATAATCCACTGTAATCAATTGTTTGGCAGTGTCTCTGAGCCTAATAAGCAAAGTGACACTCTGCCAGCACTGTGCGTAATAAACCCATGTGCTTGATTCTATACAGCGTCTATTTTGTTCCTTCACTGGCTTGGTATATCTAATGATAGAATAACCAACAGTCTGGGGTAAGTCTGCCCTGTTTCTCAGCAGTTTGTCCTGAATCTGGCATCCTCAGTTGTGACCCACTGAGGCACGGTGACACAGCCCTGAACATATTTGAAGACTATTTTAAGCTTTTCTCAAGACTAAACATGCCCAGTTTTATTTAACTGTTCCTCAGGTTTTCTAATCCCTTGCTCATTTTTGTGGCTCTCTTCTGGACTCTAATTTGTCCACATCTTTCCTAAAGTGTGGTGCCCAGAACTTGACACAGTCCTCCAGTTGAGGCCTCACCAGGGCTAAGTAGAGTAGGACAATTAGCTCCCTGTCTTACACTCAAGACTGTTAACACCCCTGAATGACATTAGCCTTTTTTGCAAATGCATCACATTGTAAACTCTTACTCAACCTCTGGATCCTTTGAGTCAGTACTACTACCTAGCCAGTTATTCCCCATTTTGTAGGTGTTCGTATGATTTTTCCTTCCTTAGTGTAGTAATTTGCACTTATCTTTATTGAATTTCATCTTGTTGAATTCAGGCTAATTCTCCAATTTGTCAATGTCATTTTGAATTCTCATCCTGTCCTCCAAAGTGCTTGCAACTCCTCTCAGCTTGGTTGCATCTACATATTTTCTAAGCATACTCTCCACGCCATTGTCCAAGGCAGGACCAAGTAAACCTAAACCATCCCTGACAGTTGTTTGTCTAACTTCTTTAAAATCTGCAATGGCAGGAATTCCACAACCTCCCTTGGAAGACTATTCCAGTGCTTATCTATCTTTATAGTTAGAAAGTTTTTCCTGTGTGGGACTGTGTCAAAATCCTTACTAAAATCAAGATACATCACGTGTACTGCTTCCATCCTATCCACCAGGCTAATATCTGTCAAAGAAGGAAACTAGATTGCAACTAAAGACAAGATACATGAGGCACATGTGCCATCAAGCTCTAGTATAGCAAAGGTGTCTGGGTAAGCTTGCTGCTAGTTGCTAGCACTTAACCAGTCCTAATGCTATTCCTTACAAAGAGAAACATAACATTCCATGAAAAAACTTGTTAGTCCATGCAATCACCTTGCCCCCAGAAAGATATTCACCACCACACCTTCCCTCATTCTATCATGCATGTCTGGCATCCCACTATTCTATTCAACATAGGTCTTACACCATGTGTAAGAGAAATAGCCTATATTTGAATGTAGATTTAGTATAAACTTCAATTGTTTCTACTTTAAATGGAACTTATATTGAAGTTTTAACACAGCTTTGTGCTTCTAGAAGGGACAAGAAGCCATGACCTTTAACACAATTACGGCTTTGTGAACCTTCGCCCATATAAACAGTCAGTTCCTTAATTCCTGGTTTGACTTCCGTCATAAGACATATTGTGGATTTATTCTAAGAACTATAAAGGAAATATGTGAGAAGTAGGTAAGTGAATAGTTTCATTGGGTAATAAAATATTTTTAGGGTTTTTTGAAGTCTACGCCGGACGCTAATACTGTTGTACAAGCTAGTCATCTATCCCAGAGATGTGGGCTGAGGTTACTTCCCTAAGATTTGCCTCATGGGTTTTTTTCCACCTTTCAAGGCCCACTTTGCATGCAGCTGTAGCAATAGACATCTAAAGGGAAGTGCTGGCTACAGAGGAACTTTCCTAACTGGTCACAGGCCTGAATTTGGTCACTTTGGTGGGGTTGGACCACGCCATCTGTACCAGGGCATTTCACGCCCCTGATTTGCCCACAGCTCTGAAGGAGGTATTACGAGGAGTAAGAATTATCCATTATAAGACAAAAATCAAGATTCATGGAAAGCACTGTGTGCCTTTCAGGTAACCAGCCATCACAAGACAACTGACCTTTCAAGACCCTGAAATTGATCAGCCCAGGAAGATAGGAAGTCACAAATAGAGCTTCTGTATTAACTTAAGACAGAATATATGGGCACAAACAGTTGAAGGTGTTAACCTGACCCTGTCACTGTCCAACATTAAATGGTGTTAAAGTTTGGGATTTGGCATACAGAGAACTCAGCCTGCTTCGGACCAAACAATTAAAAATCCTTTTAACCTTTTGTTAAAGGTGCAGGAAAGCATTTGAAATGTAAAGTATTACATAATGCTTTCATTTTAAAACTTTTTGTTCCATTTCCTTTTAAATGGAGAGGTTTTTTTATAAGGAACCCCTTCCCCATTTGACAGTCTTTTCAATTATAAAAACTGCCATATTGGGGGAAAAGAAAAAAAGATACTAGTAGAAGTCCAACCCTGTTTCCAAGAAAACAAAACTAAGTAAACACATAAAAGGGGAGAGAAAAGAACAGCAGAGATAGAAAATTCAACTTGTCTCTGGTACTGACACTCAATTGCAACCTCATTTCTGGAAAACAGACATGGAACTTGGTCTTATTAATCACTCAAAGACCTGACAAACTCATACCATCATCAGACTATTTAGGGCATTGCTTTTAGTTGCCTGTCTGGTCACAGGTTTACAGCAGTGTTTAGACTCGGTCAGCAAAGCCAGTCTTATTACACAGGAGGAAAAAAGGAGAGAGATCGGAAAGAGAAGAAAAGAGACACACAAGGGGGCGTGGAAAAAAAATCTCATATCCCAGATAGGATTCAGCCAGAGCCAGTATAGATGGAAATGTTATCTGGGTCCCTCTCTCTGGCCCAGTTTGGTCAGGACATCTCTCAAGATCAGGATGACAAAGGCCCAATGATGTTATGGCAGATCTCAGGGTTCCAGGAGACAATGGGGGTGGCAGCCATGACAGTGAAGCTCACTCCTTCACCTTTTCTCATTCAGCAATGGTCCCCCTTTGCTTCACCTCAGCCAACTTTCTCAAAAAAGTCTTTTACTTTTAGGAACCACAAAACTGAGTGATGGATGGAAAAGCCCATCCCCTTAGTCTGTTTGGTCCACCAATGAGGCCTTATTTCCACCACACCAATTTTGGTTCATTGATTTCTGGTTCCTCGCTTTTCTTGATTACCAGGTGTGACCTTAACACAGTCCCTTGAATTATATCAGAAGGACTTTTTGTCTGCACTAATTTGGTGGGTCTGTATTCCTTTTACCTTTTCCGATCAAGATTTATTGTTATGGATTATTGTGATGCTGTATGAACTTTCACTTTTACAGTGACCATACAATTAAGGTAATTGGTAGGCCCAATTAGAACAGAACTGTGTGAATAACTGATTTTTTGGTTTTTGGTTCACTGACAGTTCTGAGAAAAAGAATCACAAAGAAGAACAGAAACCAAACTTTTATGGAATTTTTTGCAAATTGAAAAAGTTGGGAAAACTATTTCAGGTCAACCAAAACATTGTGTTCAACCCAAAACAAAACGTTACTTTAATAAAAATTATGAAAAATCATAGTGTCATTTTTTCTTCTATAACCAATTAGGGTCAGAAAACCAGAGTAGATCAGCTGATCCATCTCAGAGCCAAGATAGCTCCTTCCTTAAATTAACCCTCTGGCTCTCACAAGCTCTTCTTACAATAGCATTCGAGCACCTTACAGCAGTGTGTTAAACAATGCTGGCTGTGGACATTAAATTCACACTATTCCCCAATGAAGACACCTAGTTTCAACAGCTCCCTCCCTCCCACTCATTTTCTCCTCTTCACCAGATAGAGTGCTATGGTGCTACTTTTGTTTTCCTCTACTTTAGTGACTGACTTTTTCCGATATTAAGGCTTGCTTCCTTCTGAAATGAAATGACAGAAGGTTAAGACAGAAGTATTTGTTATGTAAGCAGAGTCAGGATGAGCTCTACCCTGACATCTGGTGGTGAATTATGGCGAGTGTGGAGAAGAACTTCAGGGGCTGATCTTGTTTGCATAGGCACACCCACTCCGCCTAGCATGAGCCTACAGCAGCCCAAAATGGTAACTTTGGCTGTTGTAGGATCCCCAGTTTCTCTGTTATTGGGGCAGGAAGAATAAAGTGTTGTTACCCTGGGGTTATGTGAATCAAGGCCAGTGAACTGTTGTATGACAGAGGGACTCACCATCAACTAAGTAGCACTTGCTAGACAAGGGATCCAAAACCCAGTGAATTGAGAGAGATTGGGGACAGGTATTTGTATCTGATGGGATGGGTGCTTTTTTGAGGGCCTGCAACACCAATTGCACCTCCTTCTCTCTCCACTGTTGAATGTCAGCGCTAACTTTGATTCCTTTAGGAGCCTAGTTACAGACTGCTGAGCTGAATTTGCTTTTGGCCAATGGTGCACCAGCACTAGGGCTCCCCTACTACAAGCTCAAATCACTAAAGGTACTAAGAGCTGAGATTGCTGTGTTAACTAGTGGGGGAGCCTGAAGCTATATTGCTGGTAGAGTGGAGCAGTTTGCGGAGCGGCTAACGGAGCAGTTTGCGGGACGGTTGGCGTGGCCCACGGAACGGCGAGCAGAGCAGTTTGCGGGACGGTTGGCGCGGCCCACGGAACGGCGAGCGGAGCAGTTTGCGGGACGGTTGGTGTGGCCCACAGAACAGTGAACGGAGCAGTTTGCGGGATGGTTGGCGCGGCCTGCGGGACAGCGGAGCAGTTCGTGGGACAGCTGGTGCAGCTCACGGGACGGATAGTGGAGTGGAGCGGCTCGTGGTGAAGACGGCAGCAGAACCCCACGGAGAGGTGGGGTAGTTGGCCTCGGACCACGTAAGGTGCCCCTTAACACCCTGCGTACCCTTTCTCTCCCCCCTTCCACCCAGGCTGTGGGGGGCAAAAACTCTGCAGCTCTGGGGCTGCACTGACCAAGGACAGAGACTCTTGGGTTGTTGGACTCAAGAGACTTTAGAGGTGTTGGACTTTGGGGTGATCTTTTGGGTTGTTGGACTTAAGATCCTGAGGGGGAAAGGACACTGCCAACCTTACTTGGGGGTGGGTCTTTTGCTCATGGTTTGTATTATGAATCCTGTTTGTGGTGTTTACCCAATATAATGCCGCATTGTTTCCCTCCTTTCTTAAAAGGATTTTGCTACACTCAGACTCCATGCTTGCGAGAGGGGAAGTATTGCCTCTTAGAGGCGCCCGGGGGGTGGTATGAAATTGTCCCAGGTCACTGGGTGGGGGCTCGAGCCGGTTTTGCATTGTTGTATTGAAACAGAACCCCTAGATACTGAACCCGGCCCTTGTTGCTGCCAACTCAGATGGGCAGAAGGGTTACAGTTACAAACATTTTTTTCTGACTCCTGCTTCCAACATTCAGCATTCAAAAAGAGGAAATACCATGGCATTTATCATATACAATTTGTCAACCTAGTCTTTAGTTTACTAGCTGGAACGACAAGAAAGGAGGGGGGGGTGCTTAATGTCACACTTAAGTACAGTACACACATAGCTTTACTTGAAGGCATAACTAAAGCTTTACCTCTGCTATTGTAAAGCATAGCCAAAAAAAAAATACTGTGATAGTGTGCAGCAAATAATTGGTTTAGACTTTCAAATATGCAAAGCCTAAGAAAATAAGCAGCTAAATGAAAAAGTTTCCAGTCTATAGTCTTTAATGTATAGTGGAAGCGTGGCTAAATGATGATGGATGATATAGCTGCTTTATTTAACTACACAGGCGCTCAGATTAATTTGGCTGCAAAAGCTTTCACTTGATAATGGTTTTAAACAAGAGTTCAGATTTGTAGGCCTAATTTACAAGTATTGTATGTTGGGTATTGTGATAGAAGCATAATTGAGCTCTAGAGTCAGAGAAATCCCAATCGAAATAGGTAGTCACCAAATGTTGAGAGCTAGCAGTTTTTTGACAAGGTAACAAATGGATCTCAGCCCTCATGACAAGGACCAGTGCTATTTAAATTACTGTAAGCCACCCCATTGGGCTAGGTGCAGTACAAAAATCATAGGTAAACATATCCCTGCTTATAACCTGATAGAGATTATTATCTAATAAAAACACAAGTGAGGGTAACAAAAATAGGAAGGAAGGGAAGAGGGATGGAAAGAATTAATATTAATGAGATCACATTTCACACAGGCTGTGTGCCCAACTTGATAATTTTAGAAAAATGTTTAAATGATTTGGAACTATTTTTAAATCCTCTAGCAAACCATAACCCTCTTGGCACCTTAACATTTTCCCCCACCCTTCAAAAGTAACATGGGACATGTCACCTATTATTCAAATTTTCTCTTTTTCTTCCTCATCTGTATAAACCATACGCAGCACTGATTCTACCATTTCATTTCTTAGGTCAAAACGTAAGCCCATTTAGAGTTACCTTGGAATGAAGGCCAAATGAAATTAATTAGAATTCAGTCACCAAAGAAAACATTCATTTTGATGAAAAGTTATAGGCATGGGTACTTTGTGTTCAATTTAGGGTTGCCAACTGTCTAATCACACAAACTCAAACACCCTGGCCCTGCCCCCTACCCCAACCCTTCTCCGAGGCCCTGCCCCGCTCCCTCCATCTGTCGCTTGCTGTCCCCCACCCACTTTCAGTGGGCTGGGGCAGGAGGTTGGGTGTGGGAGGGGGTGCGGGCTCTGGGCTGGGGCTGAGGGGTTTTCAGTGTGGGAGGGGGCTCCAGGCTGAGCCTGGGGCACGGGGTTGGAGTGCAGGAGAGAATGCAAGCTCTGGGAGGGAGCTTGGGTGCAGGGAGGCTCAGGGCTGGGGGAGGGCGTTGGGATGCTGGCTCCAGGAGGGGACGCAGGGCTCGGGCAGGGGGTTGGGGTTCTGGAGGGGATGAGGGCTCCGGCCAGTCAGCACTTACATTGGGAGGCTCCCGGTCGGCAGCGCAGCAGGGCTAAGGCAAGCTCCCTGCCTGCTCTGGCCCCACACCACTCCCGGAAGCGGCTGTCCTGTCCCTGCAGCCTCAGGGGGGTGGCGGGAGAGACATGGGGCTATGTGCACTGCCTTTGCCTGCAGGCACCGCCCCCGCAGCTCCCATTGGCTGCAGTTCCTGGCCAATGGGAGCTGCGGAGCTGGCGCTCAAGGTGAGAGCAGCACACAGAGACCCACTGTCCCACCCCCAGGGGCCACAGGGACATGAAGGTCACTTCTGGGAGCGGTGCAGGGCCAGGGCAGGCAGGGAGCCTGCCTTAGCCCCACTGCACTGCCAGACTTTTATCGCCTAAAATCTCCTGCTTTGGCTTCAGTAGCCTCCGGGAAATAGAGCCCAATTCCAGGAGACTCCCGGCAAAACCAGGAGGGTTGGAAACCCTAGTTCAATTTCCGTGAGCCCGCTGCTGGGTCCAGACAGCATGGAGGAGGAAGCTCCCTGATTCAAACGCAGAGGAAATATGAACAGAATCTCTGGGGGCAGGTAGGGAGAATAGACTAGGACAAGGAACCTGGGGAGGAAGGAGAGACTAGGGTTGAACACTGGCCTGGCAGGGGTGAGGAGAAGAGAGTTGTGGGGAAGGGGGAGACTGGGACTGTCTGGACAAGGAGATGGACAGAGTTGTGGAAACTGGAACTGGGAATTACTGGGGGGGGGGGAGGAGGAGGCCGTGGGAGAGGATACAGATGGTGAGAAGTCCCTGTTTTCCTCCCCATACTCGAATGAGTTGGCAAAAGAGACTGGGACAAAGAGCTAGGGCAGACTGGGGTACATTGACATGGGACAAGGAGCTCAGGAAGGGAGACTGGTGCTGGGGGATAGTAGGAATAGGGAATGTGGACAGCAGAGGTAACTGATTGGATAGAGAGTCAGAACCGGGGACCTGGAATTGGCTGAGCAAGGTACCTGGAAAGGAGAAGGGGTCCAGGAGGAGTCATTCAGAAAGGGGGACTTGAAGGAGAAACTTGAGGAATGGAGACTATAACTGGGTAGGCAAGGAAAATGAGGCTGAGATGAAGAGTCATGGGTAAGGAAGAGAAAAGATTGAGACAAGGACAAGTTGGAGGGGGATGGGGAAGAAGGGGTCAAACCTTGGGAGAGGGGTGAAATCAGCAAATGAAGGGAATGGAACCCCATGTTCTTGAGTCTCAACATTCCTATCCGTAAAATGCACTGGCATAGTGCCATGTTCCCTTCTAGTGCTGGTCCACAGAGGGGATGACAACCTACTACTGCTATCAGTTACTCCATGAGCTCAAGTGGCAGAAGTCCATGTGGTGGATCTATAGATATCAACCCTGTTGATGAACCACAGGGGGTATCAATGTGCCGCCACATAACGGAATGTGTTTTTTCTGTTTGCCTGTTTATAAATCATGGAAATTACACACACAAAACAAGTATGTTAAAAGAACATTACTAAGGTTGAATGAGGAAATTAGTAATTATGTCTTCAAAGCAGGGATTGAATAGTGGGAAGTAAATAAGCAGAAAAAAATATTGAATAGCTGTTCATTACATTAGCACCATCCATCCTGTGCACTGAATGAGACAGGGCTGTGTGTGTAAAAAATACTAGAGGATCACATAGTTGAAGACCATATCACAGTTCATACATATAAGAGGACAAAATTAAGGTTTCAAAAGCAACTTTAATTCTCTCATTATCTAAATATTTAGTGGCTGACTTTGCACCTTAAACAGAGAGAAGGGGGTGGGAGAGGGGTTTTATAATAATAATAGGCTTGGCAGAATTCAATTTTTATTAAGCATATTTTAATGTATTTTAATGTCCACAGTTTCGGGAGATTAAGGGGGAAGGTCTAGGGTACTGCTGTAGCGCTGCCGAAGGCCCTGAGATACCTGGCTGCAAGGTGCAAGGGAGGTTTAGGTCATACCCCAGCAGAGCAGAGACTTCTCAGTAAGGGGTACAAGGATGATGATGAGCCACCAGCCGAGGGGGAGGCCACCCACTGCTGAATGGCTTCTGCCTGGGCACAACCCCCACACACACACCCTCATGAGTGAGTGACCCCATGACAGCGAAACTTCAGAGGGATCCCTGCGTGGCTGGTACATGCAGGGCAGGCCGCACTTGACTTATCAATGGATTTTTTGTCAGTTTCTGTGTCAGGTGAAATCAGTCGTTACTGATTAACAATTTAAATCAAATCCCACCAACCCTAAATACAATACAAGGTCAGCAAACATCCACAGCTAATTACCAAAGAACAGATGAATAGTGGACTATATGGAAAAGTTCAAAGAGAGCAGGCAAAATTACTTGAACACTGAGGTCAAATACAGAGATGAAGGAAAGAGGCTGATCACTCCAAGATGAAATCTAACAATGATGGCACACTTGTATGATCAAAGTTAAGACTACACCTGAATTTTCATTTTAATGGGATTTGTAACCTTTTAGTTATGAATACTAAGTTAGGGAAATAGGCACATAAATTTCCACACAGTTAACAATACAGTGTTAATGGTGGATATCTAGATTTCTAGTAATCACACCCATCTAGAAAACTGGGTGAGGTCAGAGGAAAATAACTCAAATGTTTGTACGTGAATGGAAGGAGACTGGGCAATAAAATGGAGTAACAAACTACTGATGCAGGAGGTCAAACCAGATATTGTAAGGATCACACAAATATGGTGGACTAGCACTCATGACTTGAATACAGGTATTGAAGGCTATGCGCAATTTAGGTGAGAAGAATAAAGGTAGACGGTTAGCATCATATAATAAGCAATAGTATGGACAAAATCTGAGTCAAAGTCACTTTGGGCAAGAATTATAAAAAGTTTTATTGGGATAGTGTTTGAGGTCTGTTATAGGCCCCAGGGTTACAAGCAAATATGGATCGAGATAAATTCTTTTGTGAATTGTGTCATCACAGGAGACTAACTTCCTGGACATAGACTGGAAAATAAATGCGGGCTAATAGTGGCAAGGCCCAGTTATTCCTGGAAGTGAGAGATGACCATTTTCATCAAATTCTTACCAAACCAGCCAGAGGTGATGCAGTTTCAGACTTGGTTTTGGTAACTAGTGAGGACATCATAGAAGAGCTGGTCCCAGGAAATCTTGGATTGAGTGATCACAAGTTGATTCAATTTAAATTAAATGGAAGGATAATCAAAACCTGGTAGTCAACTATGACTTTTCATTTCAAAAGGGCAGGCTTTGAGAAATTAAGGAAACTAGTTAAAGAAGTCAACTGGACTGAAGAGCACAAGTCCTTCAATGTGGAAGAGGCTTAGGTTTTTTTTAAATCAACTGTACAAAATCTGAAATTTGCATCCCAGGCAAGGGTCAAAAATTGAAGAGAAAGGCTCCAGACTCAGCTGAATGAATGACCACCTCAATAAAGACTATTATTAGGAGTAAGCAGAGAGCCTATCAGGGGACAGGCCTCAACAGCCCTGGAGCTCACTTTGTTTTAGGTTCCTAAAAGCTCATGCTTCAGGTTTCAGCCAGCCACCTGCAAGGGTCAGGAATATCTTTGGGGGGAGAGGGGGGGGGGGTGTTTGTTAATTCCTTCCTTTGATGCATCAGGGATGGCTGTGGTTGCAGTTGGGACACTGGATGGGGAGAACCAGGGCTCTGAGTTGGCACCACACGTGCTTTCTTGCAGGTGCTTGGCTGGCTGGTTCTTGCACTTATGCTCAGGGTCTCATTGCCATATGTGGAGTTGGGAAGGAATCTGCCCCAGGTCAAAAATTGGCAGTGACCTTTGCAGGGGTTGCCTTCCTCTGTAGCATGAGTGCACAGGTCACTTCCAGTATTATCAAGGTATATTTCACTTTATTATTTCCCTGCCACTGTGGGGGCCTCAGGCACTAGTCCATCTCAGTCCCTCCTATTTTCTGCCTGTGGCACATAATAGTCTAGTCTCCTGTGGGCTGTAGTACTTTGGTCTAACTTCGATTGTTGATTTTAGTGTACAGGCGCTGCGATACTCAGAAGATCAGACTAAATAAACTGGTGGCCCTTGCTAATTTAAGTTAATATCAATAAATCATATGTTCAGCTAATGCTGACCCCTTAGTTTCTCCAGAATCCTACAGAAACATGCATACAGACTTATCTACTGGTGAACTGTCCATTAAATAATCATGACATTTGCATTTACCAAAATCTCCAAGCATTGTCCTCTCTGGAACAAACAAACATCAACCAGGGTATAGCTGTGGCATCCTTCTGGGCAACACTCAAGAATGTGTGTTATTTTAATGGGGATCATTGTGCCTATTTAGAATTGGTGTGGGTACGGAAAGTGGAATAAAGTGTCTAGTGTTTCTTCAGTAATCAGTGATAGAGTGTCAGCTATATGTTTGCAGGACAGCATTGCTGGCAGTGTTACTATAAAGTTATATTTTTGTAACATTTCTATTAGGCAATTACAGGCCATTGGGCACCTGGGATAAATAAAGTGGGGGGGGATAGCTCCCTTTGATGGACACCCAGCCAGCAAGCCAGTTAGCTGTAAAATCCCTCTTGGTAGCTATTCTTTACTTGCTTTACCTGTAAAGGGTTAAAAAGTCCCCCAGGTAAAGAAAAAAAAATGGGCATCTGACCCAAAGAGCCAATGGGAAGGCTAGAACTTTTTTAAATGGGGAAATAAACTTTCCCTTTGTCTATTGTTCTCTGGGCTGCAGGGACATGGAGCAGCAAAGCTATAAGCAGGAATGATGTGTAAGGTTTGAACCAGGTATGAAAAAGTATCTTCCATACCTAGAAGAAATAATTTGGATAGGGAATGTTTAGACAGACACTATCAGGTTTATTTCTTAATTTGGCTTCTGGATCTCCTCTGTGCTAACCCCTGATGCTTTTGTTTGCTTGTAACCTTTAAACTAAACCCCCAAGAAAGCTAGTTTAGGTGCTTAATTTTTGGAATTGCTCTTTTAAAATCTAGCAAATGCCTAAGTTCCAGATGTATTTTCTCTTTTTGTTTTAAAAAATTTACCCTTTTTAAGGAGGATTTGGATTTTTGTGTCCTAAGAGGTTTGTGCATATGCTGTTTGATTAGCTGGTGGCCACAGCTAATTTCCTTTGTTTTCTTTCTCAGCTCTTCCCCGGAGGGGGGCGGTGGTGAAAGGCCTTGTGGGTACCCCACAGGGAAGAATTCCCAAGTGTTCCTTCTTAGGTCCTCCTTAGGGTTGGTTGTTTTTTGGCATTTGGGTGGTGGCAGTGTTTACCAAGCCAAGGTCAGGGAAAAGCTGTAACCTTGGGAGTTTAATACAAGCCTGGAGTGGCAAGTATTGATTTTTAGAATCTTTGCGGGCCCCCACCTTCTGTACTCAAAGTGCCAGAGTGGGGATTCAGCCTCGACAGCACCATATAAATATCTGTTAAGAAATGAATACCCTGAAATCCATCTTTTGACTGTCAACTGCTCAGTAAGGACTTTATGTGGCGGGGGGAGGGGGAAGGAGAGAGAAGGAGGAGGGAGGAGACAGTGTTTATTCACATGCTGGATCTAGACTAAATGTGTCTTCACTTCAAATAAACATTAAATATGCACATTTTAAAGTTGACTGTTTAACAATGCACAATACTTCAATGTGTTAAGGGGAAACACAAACACTCAAATACATTTCTAAGTAAGAGAAGGAGTATAAATCAATTTGATAGAGTAGTGAGAAATTTTCATGTAAATGGTATTTCTACAAATACAAGAATGCATATTTTTGAGCCCTGTTGATTTTCTTCTCCTTTAAGAACTAGAAAGGGATAGGAAAAAGATCTATTCTGCTGATGTGAAAAACCACCATTAAACAAGTCGCAAAAACAGAGTGGTCCTCAGCCAGTTTCTTGTTTGGAGGCAAAGAGTTATCACTCATTGGCAGCAGTATATATTCAGAGATTAATGCCAGAAGGGACCATTGGATTATCTAGTCTGACCTCCCTGTATCTCTCAGTTATCCCTATATCGAGCCAAATAACTGGGTTTGAATAAAGCATATCTTCCAGAAGGGCAGCCAGTCTTGAGCTGAAAACATCACGGGACAGAGAACCACCACTTCTCTTGGTAGTTTGTTCCAATGATTAATCACCCTTTCTGCTAAAAAATTCTGCCTAATTTATCATTTTGATTTGTCTGGCTTCGGATTCCAAACATTGGTTCTACTTGTTTTTAGAATTCTAG
Source organism: Platysternon megacephalum (assembly GCA_003942145.1). Taxonomy (NCBI): domain Eukaryota; kingdom Metazoa; phylum Chordata; order Testudines; family Platysternidae; genus Platysternon; species Platysternon megacephalum. Next base: position 3,759,223 of record QXTE01000100.1, on the reverse strand, counting down.
AATAATTTGTTTGATGGCAAATATAAAAAATCTATACAGAAGAACACCTGTGCTGAAAGTAACGCTCATTTCATTCTCAGACAAAAACTAACATTTTAAAACCTGTGTAAACATTGGTTTAAAAAATGTTTTGAGTTTTGTTTTATGCAATATAGATTATTCCTTTCACCTGAGCACTACCATTCCATGTCCACCATTCAAGACTCCTAATCCCACACACAAATATTTGATTTTATAATATTGTGCCAAACTCTGAAAAACAAAAAACAAGAGATTCAGCAGGTTTCAACTCTCTAACACTTTCTTCACTCAAACTTGTCCCTTCCATGCCTTAGAGGCTACAGTTAGTTTACAAACCAGCATTGTGTAGAAATTGTTAAAATTATTCCTTTCAGTGTGAACTAACTTATGTTTCTCAACACAGAATTTAATTTGCCATGGTGTGGCACAATTGCTAGTTTTATTAGGTCCCCTTCTGTCTTCTCTGGTCTTGACAAGGCAGATTTCATAACATTATTTAGCAAGTTTTGCCACCTATTGTTCCTCTTCCATCAGTATGAATTACAGTCTGCTCCTAGTATGACTCTCTGGGGCCTTTTCCTGTTAGTGTTTTTCCATGTTTAAAATTTTAGTTATTTCAGCCCATTGGCCTAGTACTAAAATAAGCGTGATTGGTCAAATTCCCAGGACCAACCTTTGCATTATTAAAACACTAGAATATTTGCTCCCATCAAATTCCCCAGTTAGTAGCATGTAAAATGGCATATTTCATCAGCAGTTCAGCTACTTCCTTCTTAAACTCTTCCATAACTGTAGGATGAACATCATGGGTACACTGGAACTGCCATCTCGGATTAGACCTAAGAGTCCATTTAGTGCAGCATAGCGTCTCCAACAGTGGTCAGCACCAGATGTTTCACAGGAAGGTGTAAAAGTATGTGGTAATCAGATGTGGGATTGTCTGCCCTAGAGAAGAGTCTCTTCCTAACCCCTAAATTAGGACGACTGGGGTAAGCCCTGAAGCACAGGATTTTATACAGCATCCAAAAACTTTTTTCACTATATTTACTGTAATTCTTATTATTATCCATACAAATGGTCAATCCCTCTTTGAATCCTGCTAAGCTGTTGCCATCAATGACATTCTGCGGAAATAAGTTCCACAATCTAATTATGCATTGTGTGGCAAGGACAGGAGACACTGAATGTGGCTTAAGTAGGCCACAACTTTATTTTTAAATGTCTGGGAATAGCCAGCAGATAAAAGTGTACAGTGCAGATAATTCCATAATCATTTGAATATATACCTGGGCGGCTTCCATCAGCCCTCTCTCTTACCCATCCTGGTCCCCAGCCAACCCACTGCTGGGACCTCAGCATCCCCCCTCCCATGTGCAATACTTTGCATTTATCGACATTGAATTTCACCTGATATGTTTCCTATTTACTTAGCTTGGTTAGGAGCTTGAGGTGCTCATCTTCTTCTTTGGATTTGACTAACCTCAAGAACTTGGAACTACTTACAAATTTTACTCCCACACTATTAAACTTACTAACCACCACCAGTCCTAAGAACAGAACTGTGTGGTTAACAATTATCAGTTTGCCATGATGAAAGTTGACCATTTATCCCTACTCTGCCAGTCTCTTAGCCAGCCATCGTATCTGGTTCTGGCCACGTGTTGGTCTTTACTTTCATTTGTTCAGCATCTGTATGTTTAAATACCCTGATATTTTTCAGAGTTTCATTTTTATTACCTAAAGCAATACATATTTCCACAAATTATTTGTATTGGGGCATATGGGTCCCACTGTGCTGTGCACAGTATAGACACACAACAAAAAAAAATGGTCCCTGCTCCAGAGAGCTTACAGCCTAGTAAGTAAAACAATACATTTATATTCTGGTAGTACAAAAAAAGCCAGTCAGGATAGGAAACCCATTATGCACAGCAATTTAGAAAAATATAGAAGACAATCCCTACCCTGATGAAGTTTATTTTCTCTGCAGTATAAATATATCTGCTTTAGTTGCTCCCTCGTCATCCTGCAGAGCGGCATGACTACATATATAAAAATTCATTTTTAAGGTTACCTTTGGCTATGTGTTCTTCAAAACCGTAACATGACATTTTCATTTTATAATTTACCTGCCATACTTTATGCGCTTTTCTAATGGATTCACTTTGGCCATATTTCCAACTTCTGAAGGATACATTTTCTGTGCAAATAACCTCTTGGGCCTTGATATTTAATCATTGTTTTTTCCACCCTTCTAGCTTCCTTTTATTTGGGAAGATGCATGTCTTCTGTGTCTCAAACATGGTCTAAGAATTTTAGTATACTCACTTGACTTGAACTAAATTACTCTTATAAAAAATATCCTTACTTTTAAATTTTATTCACAGAATGAGTATTTGGTATAATCCTTCCTTTCAAGCATATTTAACTTAACCATATTGTGATCACCATTTTCAAAACTGAACATTATCAGTAACAAAATCATTTGATCCAATGAGGTTTGAGGTGACCTTAGTCAATTCAATAATACTCTAGTTGAATGACAAATGTGGTACCCAAAATACGAGAGAAAACTCACGTATTTGTCAGAGACAGTTATAATCTGCCCAGAAAGGGTCTTCACACTATTTCTAGAGTCTAACTATAACTGAGCATAGCGCAAGTGTTCAGTTCTGATCTGGTGGCAAATTGCCAGATAACGTGACCTCATCATCTCCCATTTCCCTCAGGGTTAGAAAGTGTTTCTCACTTAATGGAAAGTTTGGGTCTGAAGTGTTACAATTTTATTACAGTTGAAATTGAGAGCTATGGTTTCACTTAATGTCCTGAAATGGAAAGTGTTAGGCAATCTTTTTTTCCACTGCTTACAACTTTGCCAAACTTTAACCATTTATGCTGAAGTTTTCCATGGCAGGTATCTACCTCAGTCAGGTGCAAGTTTTGTGTTGTTTTTTGAAGTGTGAGCAAAAATTGTTCAGCCTTTTCTGACAAAAAAGAGTTGAGCAAGTCATTTTTTCTCCTATGTTAAACATTTCTTTGGAGATGCTCTAGCTCTAGCTCCATACTTAAGAGCAGAAATTTGAAGTTTGTCAGACCGCTATCCTGGTGACAACAATGTGTCTTTTACCATTCCTGTAAAAATTCACTCAAATGTGGCTGAGTTAGGAGCCTCCATTAAGTATCAAATGCATAAGTTTTCAGAGTTTGGCAGTTAAATTGTGCAAATATATTCACATGTGATTCTGGGCAAGTCACAAACTAAACTTTTCACTTGAGTGTTCCTCATTTTCTGGGCACCCAACTTAAGACACTTAGTGGTCAGCACTAATGCAAATTAGACCCCGAGCTGCAAAATTTAAGTCCACTGGAGCTGTGCTTTGAACATATGAAGTGCTATAAAAATGCCAACTACTCAAAAATCAGTCCCTAGGTGTCTCAAACTGAGCAGCCAAAATTGGTGAATACTTTTGACATTTTGGCCTTAATCTCTGTTTTGCAGTTCCCCATCTCTAAAATGGGAATTCAGTTACCTTGCTCGCTACAGGGGCATTGTGAAGATAAATTAATTAACATTAATAAAGCACTCAGATACTATGGTGATGAGCACCATAGAAAAGCCCAGGAGAAAATTAGTATTTCTTTATTCTGTGCACAGTTTGGATGGTGTGCAATAAATAATACATGTTGCACACTGAATGAGGATAAACATATTAGATTATTACCCATTCATTGAGCATCACCCATCATGGGCAATGAAAGAGGCAGGAGTCCTGTAGAAAAAAAAATATTATGTGATCTTGTAATTAAAGACTGCACCATAATGTTCACTCGGAAGGTGCTGAATTAAGGTTGCACAGAAAACCTATAAATGCTGGCATTTCCTAAATTTGAGTGTTTGACATTTCTTTAAATATTGTTTTTGGACTGCAGTATTAAAATATATTACTTCTTGCTGAATCAATTTTTTAAAGGCACTTTTAAGTTAGACCATTTCTAAGGGTAACTTCACTGTGGTACATTCGAAAGAAATCCTTACAAGAAGAATCAAGTTGGCTGATCTGGGGCATATGGTCAAGGTAATATTCATTAGATACCTACCAGACACTTGCTGAAGTGGGTACGGGTATGAGAGTTATTTGACCAGGAAGAGTGGCAAGAACAGCAGGTTGAAAGTCAGTATAAAGTCAGTAGCATTATAATTTAGAATGTACATTTCACAGACTGACACTTCAGGCTCATTCATTAAGTACCACCCTGTGACAAAGTGGGAATGTTCTTAATGTTTTCTCAGAATACTGTGTGCCTCAGTTTCCCATGTGTTACTCAAGTATTCAGGTGGTGGGATAAAGGTGTGTGATCACTACAGCGACCCTAGAGGAAAGGTGTGACTGCTGATTGGCTGCCGGGGATAGAGAATAGCTGACAACTGATGGCCATGCCCTCCTCCTCCGCAAGAATCAGCTGGAAGCGTTGATGCAGATCAGAAGACCTGCTGGCCTGGGAAAAAGACAAAGGGAGGAGGAGAGGCAACAGGCGTGATGGCCACCAGGCAGCTGGAACTGGTTCAGTCTGGGGTTTTGGGTCTCAGGGGACAGAGCCCAGGGTTGGGGCTTTAGACTCCCCCCCCCTCCCACCCCCGACGATGGACTTGGCGGAAAATTCCTGATTTCTGTGCTAGCAAGATCTGTCCTACGCTGTGTTCCTGTCAACTAATAAACCCTTCTGTTTTACAACACTGGCTGAGAGTCACTGCTGACTGCAAAATTGAGGTGCATGGCCCTTTGGGGTCATATAAGGCTTCCCAAGATGTCCCTCCCAAGATGTCCCTTCTCGCAGCAGAGAGCTCATGGGGTGAACGGGGTGCTGAGCACTCCAAGATCAGACCCAGGAAGTTCTGAAGCCGAGCAGGCTCCTTATGCTGGTGAAAGAGTGCCCTGAGGGGAAGTCACACTGCACCAGAGACCTGGCTGAGCCTCATACAGAGCGGTTCCAGAGCACATAGACCTGTGACCTCTGTGACACACCCACTATTGGACTTTTTCAATAATCAGAATTATTTTTGTTAAATAAAGGTTTTTCAGAACTTGTGCACAGTACACACTTTTCCCAATATTTTTTCAACTGAGAAAAAAGTACCAGAATTGGAACCTGGTAACTACAATTACTTGCACTTGCAATGTAAATTATAAGTGATACCCCTTACCAATCAAAGGTTATTTGAAATAACTGCCTGTTATTTTAAACTAGATGAGTTTCCTTCAGCATTATTTCTGCCTTACAATGCCACATAAATGGCATTATTTCCTTTTACATAAAATCTGTGTTTCTCTATGTAATCTTGCACCCATGCTGATTCAAGTATCAGTTGTGATGGGAATACTAGAATGAGACCACTAACTCATTTTAGAGACCAGTAAAAATAACATCCAGATAGTGATGATTTTCAAGCATAACTTTCAAGATTGGATGTGCTGCAGATATGCTTTAGTAGAAACACTGCTTTGGACTTGAAGCAGGAATTAATACAGGGAAATCTTATGGTTGTATTATGTAGGAGGTCAGACTAGACATTCACAATGGTCCTTTCTGGCTTTAAAAAGAAAAATAATGAATAACTGATCTGGAATGGATTAAAGACAATGAACAAATGTGAAAAGCCTATGCATGCCCTTTGTCAATCACCTGTAACATCCAGCCCTTTCTTCTAGCCTTTCAGTTTAGATTCTTATGTAACACCTACATTGACTTAGTTCACTTACATTGTCAGTTATATTTAGGCTTGGAATTAGATTTTTTTTTTAAACCAGTGAATTACAGATATCGTTAATTTCCGTGAACACATGCAAACCAATGAAACGATATTTCCATTGATAATCTAAATTTACAGAAAGACTAAAAAACATTTAAGGATGTTATTTTTACTGGTATCTAAGAATAATCAGTAGCATATCAATATAACAGTTAATATACTTAACTATTAATATATAAACTTAACTGTTTTAATTGTTATAAATCTTGAACTTTTTCTATCTCAATGTCTGACATTAAATAACTGATCTGCCCCCTTTTGACACCACCTATAATTTCCCACAACTGTGAACATTCAAACTGATAAAAATTAAAAAATGCTTTAAAAAACATTGACATTGTCCATCAAAATTATTTATAAAGTCAAATTCCACCAAGCCTAGTTATACTAGTTAAAGACTTTGTGGGTTACCCTTTTCAGCTCAAGATAGTAGTGTGAATTACCTTTCAGTGCAAATGGTTAATTTCTTGATCTTTCAAAATGAAAGAGCAATTGACTGGGAATCAATAGATCTAGGTTCTACTCCCAGTTCTGTTACTGACCTGCTGTGTGACAGTGGGATGGTCCTCTCTCTACGCCTGTGTTACCCCCTGCCTATGCTTTATCCATCTTGTCTATGTAGATTGTAAGCTCTTTAGGACAGGAATTGTATGTTTGTATAGCCCCTGGCACAGTTGGGCTCTGTTCTCATTTGGGACCTCTCAGTATTACTGTAATACAAATACTAATAGTCACTTTTGAACACTTTCCTCCAGGTGTTTTTTTTCCTCAAATGAACAGGCATTAAAATAAGCAAAGACTAAAAGACATACTCCAAGACTCAACTCCATTCTTCAATATTAAAGGAACACATTCATTTTAATTCAAAGTGAGACATTTATAACAACTATTCAATTTAAGTTCAAGTTTAGGTCTATACATCCCACAACTAATTCTCAAAGTGACAGTTGAATGAAACTGTCCTTTTAGCCCTTGATCTCAGCTTTTTCAGAATGTTTGGCTCTTAAGTTCAGTCATATCTTTACATTGTCACTTACAATTGCAAATAAATAATTTTGAATTACCACAAGACACTAAATTATGCCCTCAATAACCATGATGCCATTAAACTAATTATCACTGCCTCTAATACACACACTGCTCTGCCTCTTAAAAATCCTGCAGTTAGGCCAGACAGTAGCATTAGGAAGCAGTGCTTTACTGGGGCTTCAGCAAGTAGAAGAATTTTATATTCTTCCTTTTTGAACAAGAGGATTTGACAATTCAATAGCCCTTATTAAAACACAGTGACAAAGTCATCAGCCTAACAGACAACAAAAGAGAAAGTAAAGTATATGCCTTCCAGATTTAAAGAGTTAAGTAAAAATATTTCAAATGGTCAAACTGAGCCCAAATTACTTCCCTTAAATCGTTTATTTTGCACCGACACCAAAGGGGCTAGAAGCCACTTTGCCATAACTCTTCCCTTTGGCACAAGATGAAAGAAATGGAGAGAAAGCTTGCTTAGTTTTCTAGAAGGAGTGACTTACTTGGTTCAACAGTGTCCCCTTCAGCTATTAAAGAATTTAATCCTATCTATACAGACTTGGAAAGATGGTAACAGACATTTGACATCCAGGAGGATGAGGTAATATCTTTTATTGAACCAACTTCTGTTAACAGTTGGTTTAATAACAGATATTACCTCACCCACCTTGTCTCTCTAAATCCTGGGACCAGCACGGCTACAACACTGCATGCATTGGCGTCCATACAGCAAGTGTTAGTGCTCAAATGCCACGGTGATGAATACAGTATAAAAGCCTAGAGAGATGGACAATGTTTCAGAAAAGTAATATTAACTAACTAGCAGTGTTCTGTGATGTCATAACTACAATAGGAAAGTATAATAGAATGTCATAAGAAATTAGATGTTACTTTTCTGATATTTTGTAAGTCATGCAACATGAAAAAGGGTTTTATGTCCTCCAAAGATTTTATATCCATGTTTAATTTGCCAAAGAAGAAATCATAATTCAATATTTAAAAGTAACTGATAAGGTACTTCAGAGGTGGGTTACATAAGTTGTTGAAAACTGTTCTCCAGTTTTAAAAAGGGTTGACAGAAATTAAGTAGGTCCATCAGTTAAAGGCATTTCTCAAAAGTAATGCAAAAACGTAATACTCGATAAAATACAAAATCCTTTATATTTAGCTTATGAAGAGTAAAAGCTTCAGAGTAGAGAATTTTTTTTTAAACTTCAGAATTGAAATTTTGTAAATTTTCCAAATCCAATAAATGCAGTATGTTTAGGCTTGGAAGGATTAGCTTTTTATTGGAAAAGTCAATAAACACCGATTTCACTGCGCGTGCGCACACAGAGACAAAAATCTCCCCCAATAATAGAAATTTACCGATAGGCAAAATAAGCAAAATGCTGCTTGAGAACTTGGTTTGATTTAAGAATATTTAATTTGTATATTTTGACATGTGATGTTGCCAATTTGTGTTTTAATGGTTATAAACTTAACTTTTTAAATTTCAACATCTACTGTCATTAAATAATTCTTACCTCCTCAAGTTCCCACAACTGTGAAAATTTAAATTGATAAAAAAGCTAAAAAATTAAATGCTTTTGCACAATCCGAACATTTAAATAGAAAATAAAATATGCTTAAAAATAAACATTGATATTTGTGGAAATTATGAACAATTAAAAATAGAATTCTGCCAAACCTATACGTTTAAGAATAGGCTTCTAGTTTAGTCATTGGATAAATCCCTGAGGAAAGACTACAACAGTTGAAACTAAAAAGATGACAAACTAAACTATGCAGTCATGAACATGACAAAGTGGGGAAATCTTCAGATACAGATCGAAAAATATGACTGAAAAAGAAGCACAAAACAGTTTATTAAAGTTATTTCACTGACATTTATATGAAAGACATACCCCATTTTAAAAGCAGAACAGGAAAATATATATTTTTTTATTTATGACAACAAAGCTAACATCAGCATAACAAGATTCGCTCCAGTCTAACTCAGGCAAAGCTAAGATTTTTAGTCCCATATAAGTATTGAATAAATGAAACCCCAAGAACAAAATCCTATCATAGTGCATGAAGTCACTCAGTCAAGATTTTTCATCTTTGTAGTATACTGGCACCTTGTATGGCTTCGCAAAGAAAAAATTGTGTCTATTACATGATCAAATTATGTAAATTGTATGTGCTGTCTGTAGAAAGTCTTGAGTTTGCTGCTGACCTCTAACTGGTGTGGCCTTTTAACTAAGCTTTTGCAATTTAAAATAACATTCACACCTGAAATTAATCGTGACTTAACACAAAAAACTTCAGAACAAGAAAACCGGAAATATTAAAATCATGCATGTATGCAAGATACTGCTTTTCACAGATAAACAGAAGTAACTAGGGCAGTGGTTCTCAAAAGAAAATTTTCACGGACCACTTGAAAATTGCTCGGCAGACCACTTAATGATCTTTCCAAATGTTGTTTGCACCGTTAGCTAACTATTGTAAAGCGCTTTGGATAAAAGCGCTATATTAAAAAAACCTTAACTAACTTTTTTGTTCTACAAATAGAAGACACAACTCATTTTAATATCAGTAATCTTACCTTTCTAATGCGATGATCTGCCCTCTCCCCCCTGCTGGGGCTGGGAAGCGGGGGGGGGGGGGGCGCCTCTCCCCGGCAGCCACAGCCCTGGAGCTGGGGAAAATCACCTCTTCGGCCGCCGCAGCCCTGCACATCCCAAACTCCCCCCACCCCCTCCTCTCACCCCACTGCCCCCATTCCCCCCAAGGCCACCACCTCAACTTACATGTGCATTTTCTCCAAGGTCCAGGCACCTAATTAGTGGAGCCACGCCTGCGCGTCTCCACTAATTAGGTGGGTAGCCTTTCATTCTCTTGTGTGCAGCTGCCCAGGCACGCATCTCAGAGGGAACTATCCACAGACCACCTGAATGGAGATTGCGGACCACAGTTTGAGAACCTCTGAGCTAGGGTAACCAAATAGTTGTAGAGTATAAACTTTAAAAAAACTTTTATTCAATACTTAGAGCAACAGAAAGAGAAGAACAAGTCAATGTTTATTATTTGCCACAAACATGGGTTCTAGATCATACAAAATATATTATATGTCAGAGTCATTTCCATCTTAGTAGACCTGTACCTCATCTTTCAATCTAAAGAACCAACTAAAAGATTGCTTGTATAAAATCAGTGTCAAGAACGGATAAATCAAACTGAGAATTTCTCTTGATATCAGTGGAATGTTTCCACTTTTGGCAATGTAGAGATATAGGGTAAAATTTTCATAAGTGACTATATGACTTTGGTCACCCTGTTTATCTGAGAATAAAACAACTTGAGGGATACAACTTCTAATCACAGATATGAAGAGGAGAGAGCATTTGGTCATCCAGTTTGACAATCTGCATTCTTAAACATTCTTTAATTTATAATGAAGGCGCTTTAACCAGTTTTTAATATGGATTCCAAAAATATGGACCAGATCATTGGCCCCTGCTCTGGACTATTTGCACCACTGTATCACCACAAAGAAGTCAAATATCTACCTTTAAACGGCTGGTGGGAATTCTCTTTGCATAGGAGATTCCCAACTAGTGTGAAACTAAATATGCATGTTTTATGCCACCTCCTTCACCAGTGTAAGTGGCAAGCTGAAGGTGTAACAAACAAAGATTGCCTTTAAAGCCACACTATTGCTCACCAGGCAGAGATCCAAGGCACAAAAGGATCTCTGCCTATCTCAACAATGGCAGCAAGTTAAGTTGATTCTAGAGAACCTCAATCAAAGTGTAAATCTAAATACAAAATGTTTCAGTTATGTTGGCATCTGTACTGTAAGTTGTTTAGATAACGTGAATTTGCTGCTACTGAATTCAACGGGAACAAACATTCAGTGTTATCCTTATACAATGCTTCATTTAAACATGTTTACTAACAGTAGCTATTTGTATATTGCATACCAAAACAATGTTGTTAAAAGAATGTTAGGAATGCAAAGAACTCAAAAGTTAGGAAGTGCAAGAATTAAGGTTACTTAAACAATTTTAATTCAGCCCCATTCTGTCTATGCATTATTATAGTCTTCAATTGCATGACCACATGCTATTTTTAAAAAAAAGAACCACTGCCTTATTCCACAGCTTATACATTCAAACCATAGCTGCCACTGACTTCAGCTGCAGTTGTAAGTGTTCAGTATTTCTGCAAATCTGGATCATGAAAATGAGAACACAAAACACAGCCACCTGTGAAGAGCTTCATTTAAGTGCCTTTCTGAGCATCACATGGGAACTTTGTATTCGACCTTTGCCTCTCCCACAATACTCTAGGATGACATTCCACTGCCTTAACTACAAGACAACACACTCTCTCTTCAGCCTTGTCTACACATGGATGTCCAGAAAAATTAATCCAATTTAATTAAAGATGTGAATGTGAAGTGGATTAGTTAAACCACGCTGGCACTGTTATTCAGAATAAAAGTGGCTTTAATTGGGTTTATTTTAATTCACTAAACTGAAATAAGCCTACTTTAATTCTGAATGAGGGTGTTCACACAGGTTAAATGTGGTTTAATTGATCCACTTCAAATGCACATCATTAGTTAATTAAGATTAACTTTCCCAGATGTCCACATGTAGATAAACCCTTCCTGCAGCCTTCTTCCCCGCTCCTCATTCAGTACACATCTTCCAACTTCTACAACAAACAATGCAGGGGTTCTACAGACAATAGCTTGAATCACTAAACAAACCTGATTCACTCCCTGAGCTCCATCAATCCTGTGCACAGTGAGACATGGGTCCTATGGAAAAATACAATATGTGATCAAGTTATTGATGACTATCAACATGCATCCTCTGCACCAGGGTATCCGAGGATGCACAGACAACCTGAATTCTGGCATTTCCTTGTTTGAGTGCATGACTTTGTCAATCAATATGGTTCCACATTATGGATTTTCCCTTTAAATTTGCTTTTTTTAAAAACTTCAATAGACAAAACTATATTAAATGAACGTTACAGTTGCAATCCCCAAGATGGATAAGTAAAAATGGAAAAATTTCATGACCCATTCATAAGCCAACCCTATAATTCAGGGTTCAGCAAACTTTGGCTCCCAGGCCATCAGGATAAGCCGCTGGTGGGCCAAGATGGTTTGTTTACCTCAAGCGTCCGTAGGCACGGAGGTAAACCTAAGTAAACAAAGTGTCCCGGCGCGCCAGCTGCTTACCCTGACGGGCCAGGACAGCAACTGGTGGGGAAATTTTGGGTGGGGGGAGAAGCTGGGGGTGAGGGGAGTAATCCCTGTGACCACCCCCCACATGACCCCACCCCTAGCCCGGGACCCCCACACCCTCCCCATCCCCTCCCTTCCCACCTTATCTGGGGAGGGCCAGGGGAGGATGTGTTTGACCTGGCTGGAGCTGCTCCAGCGGGCTAGACTGGGCAGCCGCAGCCTGCTCCAGCGGGCTAGACTGGGCGGCATGGCCACAGCATGTTCCAGCGGGCTAGACTGGGCGGCATGGCCGCCGCGTGCTCCAGCAGGCCAGGCGGTGTGGCCACAGCGGCAGCTCGGCAGCCCCGGAGCTGCAGCTGCTTCGGAGGCTGGGGGGAGAGCAGCGTGACCAGAAGCGGAGAGACTCTGGCCCCGCCTCTTCCCTACTGGCTCTGCTGCCTCTCCTTGCTCCCTCTGTTGGGTGGAGGGGCTGTGTCCCACCTCTCCCTCTCTATACCCGTTCATAAGCCGACCCCCTTCTCTGGTGCTTCCCTTTTTTACTAAAAAAATTCGGGTTATGAACAAGTATATATGGTATTACTCAAACTCGTAATCAAAATTCTGACAATACACAAAATGAAACAGATGGAAGAAAATGGAGTAGAAAAAGCTCAGCATGACACAGCATGTGAAAAACAGATGCAAGGGAAAGGCTACCTCTTGCTCCAACCTCCTTAGCAAAATCTATCCCACAGTTGCATCTAAAATGGTGTTTATCATCTTCTTCCCATTCACAATGTTCTCTAGTTCTAGTTACAGAGTATCACTTACATTAAAAACAGTGATTTATGTCTTGAAGCATGCTTTATCTTGCCAACTATGTTTTCTCCAGAAGAAATTCTTTTAACTACTGACCATTGTCCCTGAGTATTTCGGCAAGTCAGTGATTTTCGTCTTGAGAGTTATGAACTTTACATATGGCACTGTCACAGCATATGACAGATCAGAATCATAGCTAAGAATTATGTTGTATGCATTCTATACTAAACTGCAAAACATAAATCAATATCAGATACATATCACCACATCTTTAGATCTTAATTACTAAATGTCTTAATTTGTAGCAGATAAAGATTTTGGGGGGGGTTACTTCCATTTTCTGTACTTTAGATATATATTGACATCACATTTGTTAAAGATAAAATGTGCTGGGCATCATCTTTATGTTCTCAGTTGTAGTAGCTGTCTTACTATGGCAGCTCTCAAATCTGTGTTCATTGCTTGTAATTACTTCCAGCATTTCCACCTGCTTTCACTGTCAGCTGCCCTCACATTACGCTTATTAAGCACAAACAAAAGGATCTCAAGTGTCTTACACGCCTTTGTGTTTCACTGCTCAGCGACTGTTCCAAATGACCTTGCTGTAATAAAACTAGAAAGATATACAATGGTGTCTTTTGCATAGGCCCAGCTGGCTTGGTTTTTACTCCATTTTGTGCACACTTCTAGCACCACGCTTCTGAGAAAACTAAATCTGTATGTGGAGATTTGACAGATTTTAATAGCTAACAAAACCATTTGCATACAGATGACCATACTTTACTAGATTAATACATAAATGTTTAGTCTGGCAAAAAAAACAAAGAATCCAAGAAGAAATACAAAATTCACTGTCTACAGAAAGCCCTTTTATCAAGTTTTTATATTAATTAGCTTTATCATGAAATAAGCAATTTTTTACTAAAATTACAGTCCGCTCTTTAAAAGAAAACCAAAGTAATAAAATTCTCATGTCAGATATTTAATATTTACAGAATAATATATTTAAAAGTTCATTTTCCTAACAGTTTTTAGAGAAGCCACTGACTGTGTTTCACTCTCTCTGTAAGGGGTGATATGAATGGTCTAAAAAGCTGCTGCTCTGCTCATACTTCCACTTAAAAAATTTTAAGACTCATTCAACTATTCAGAAGTTGTGTTTAAAAAAAAAACAAAAACACACACACATGAAAAAAAGAGTGCTTTAAGGAGAACTGCAATTATCCATGAAGCATTTGGAGGGTGGAGGAGAGGGAGTTCATCCCTTTTTATACAAAACCGTGTAGAGACCTGGGTTCAAAGTCTTCATAGGCATGGTCCAGAAGCACACAAAACAAATCTACTCTGCAGTTTCACTGGTTCTTACTCGAGAGGGGCCATGGAATGGAAAACTAAGACAGATCAGGACTTAGAAACCTTTAAAGAGTTATGTGGAAAGCTTGCACACTACTTCACCGTACAGTCATTCATAAATATAGGAGCCTCAACAGAAAGATATTTGAAGATGAAATTTACATATCCAAGAACACAAAAAAGCAAAACCACATACTGTGTTTCTAATGATGGTGAAGAGTGTTCCCAAAACAGTTAGATTGGAAGAGAGGGGAAAGGAGAGAAAAAACTACACTATAATTTCCTTATTTTTACTCTATCCTCCCATAGCTTTAGTAGCACCAGATAAGCCAGAGTTTAGTAGGGCTGATATTCAGCTACATATAAAGGCACGTGCAAACAGAAAAATAGAAGGAGGTTTGGAATCAGTCAGGTTTACATTATTGTTTAAGTCAGTTATGCTTGAAATCCCTCAGCATGCTGATGCAATTCCCCAAGATGTCTGAGATCAGAAGACATGAAGATGCAAGCAGGCAACTATTACTATATGCAAAACTAGAATATTAGAATAATGCATTAAATATTTTATATTTGAAATGGAAATCAATGTAGTAAGTTGTCATTACATACATCAGTACTTAAGTTGTATACATTTGAATTATACAACCTGGTGTTTCAAAACAGTAGCCATTAAGATCTACATTCCTGAAACATATAGACCATTCAACTCCATACTTATGAAACAAGTTAACAATTCATAGTAATTTTGAACTTTAGAATTTTTGCTTCTTCAAAATTGCTACAAGATAGGTATATGTGAACTATAGTACCTGGAAACTCACTGAAGAGACACAAATAAAACAGAGCCTGAAAGTCATACACTACTGTAGACAACAATGATCATTTGCACTGAATAGTAAAAACAGTACAATACCCAAGGCTATGGTCCCAGAGTCCCTTAACAGCAACAGAAATTATATACAAGAATGTAAGTGCAGGAGGAAGGCAGAACTGAAAATAAAGAGACATCAGACAAATACCAGCTTGGCAGACAGAAGTCCATTAAAGATTACAAAGCAATTACCAGTAGAATGACCTACACATGACAACACAGTAAAAGGAACTTATTTTCCCCAAAACAACAAAAGAGTAAATTTGAAGTAGAGTAGATATGTTGGGAACTATATCAGAAGTACAACTCTGGAGACATCTACAAATATTCTCAATTCATCCCTGTCAGAAATAAGGTTACAAATTCTGAACAAACATGCACTCAAAAATAACATTAAATTTCTTTTAGACTATCCTCTCATATATACACAAGTTAAAATTGTGCAGCTATAACAGAAGTAGCCATTTCACCTCTGTAATAACTATGAGATCTTCCACTTGTGAAGGGGGAGTTTTCTTGCCTAACTAGCATGAGATAAGAATACTTTATTTTTGCATCAGTATATGTAGATTTTTTTAAAAAATAATCATCACTCTTATGACTCATGTATAACTGGTATGCATAGGTTATAAAATATTTATCAAGTTAAAGATGAGAAATGTACTTTAAAAAAAACAAAACACTGTGCAAGCATCAAGAAAGAAATAACCGAATAATTTGAAAAGCAGATGGGGCCAGGTGCAGTACACAGATACAACTGCAATACTGATGGCACACTAGTAAGGCAGCTTAGATGGATGGAAGCTAACTGACAGGGAAATTTTCTCAGAAAATTGAGAAGAACAAACTCAAGTCAATGTACTGACATAAGGAGGTGCAGAATATGGTCTGAGCAGTGGGAAATGCAGTGTGACAATTTTGGATGCATTAGCAGGGAAGGTTCAAGGACTGAATCTAACAGGCCAGAGAGGAAGATGAGAAAAGTTATAGCAGTTACGGTGACAGATTAGCACCTGGACAAAGAGGAATAAGAGATACATACAATGAAAACAAATTTAGCAGTAGCAGACCATAGGTGGAGAAGAGGAGTCAAAAGATAAAAGCAGGGCTGGGATCATGAAGGAAGGAGAGAATAGCAGAATTGCCAAAGGCAATAGATAAAGGAGGAAGCAGATTTTGAAGACTCGTTTCTACCGTGTTGAGCTTGAGTTGACCATTCTGGAAGATTGAAAGGAGAAAGATGGTGGTGAGTAGTCAGGATGAAAAAGAATATCTGTGATTCATCAGAGGGAGTAGAAACAACTATTGTAGCCAATTAGTTCATTTTATTGTCTATTTATCATTTGTTATTTGGTATCATGGTCAACTCATAATATTTCATTGCCTTCATTGAAACCAGAATTTCACTCACGGTGTTCCGCAATGAAGATGGCAGAGTAGAAGTAGTACACAGTCCCCAAACAACTTTACTTAAAAGCCAGAAGGGTTGAAGTAGAACGTATACTAAGAGCTAGGTTAACAGCACTCATGTGGCCACCAGAAATAAGGCAATTTACTAATGCCTTCCTAAGCAAAACTCCCAGTAATCAGAAAGATCAATTACTGTAGATTGTTGAAACTGATGATTTTTCTCTTTTCTGGTCACTTGTGGGTTTATGTTGTTAAAAGTGACTAGAGTTACAATAAGCACTTTTGTTAAAATTTTATAAATCTAAAGAAATACATTCAAATCAAAAACAATTTCCTCTGGAATAGACACTGCTTCATTATAGGGCTGTTTACGTACCAACCCCAGATTTTTAAATCACAAGTCATTTTGATTTGTTCAGAAAAGTATATTATTTTTTCCACTCTCCTCATGTACAGAATTGTCTGAATCATTATTTTGCTCATACTTCATCCCACGCACAGTAAAAACTGCCTTCAGGCACAGGCCATGCCTGGAAAATTTAAGCTTGAAAAGACAAAAAGTTTCAGAAAGTTATGGACCATTGAAAACAAGGTGGTACAATGAAAGAGACTCATTTCAGCTATAGCAGCTCTTGCTGCTCCTGCTATAAAATAAGTTTTAACTTTCTCATAGAAGATGATTGTGGAATTAACTGTCTATGCAAGTGCTAAAGCCATCCATAATAGGTTCTTCAAAGAGATTCTTTAAAGTTATAATACTGCCAGATCTAATTTTGTTTGTTTGGTTGGTTTGTTTTCATGTCAGAATGGCGGTCCCCAATCTCCTTTGACCTTGTTTTAATATAAAACAAAGTCTTCCTTCTGAACGCATAAGTTACTCCACTTATCCGTTCCTATACTCCTTAATCATGTGAAACACTGCAGATCACATTACTGTATTTACAAACACTAGCAACAAAACATAAAACCATCAAATAATATTACTACTACCCTAAAATTAAGTATTAGAGAACAACTTGTCTATCCCCCACACTTTCCCACTTACAAATAGGCATGTACCAATGTGTCTCTGGTAGCCCTATCCTTCCAGCTGTTTCTCAATTCTCTTAGAATAGATCTTCCTGTCAGATCTTCTGAGATAATGTCACCTCACCAGGATTTCTGATTTACTATATTGCCACTGTCAGAGTTTAGGGCAACTGCACCTGTCTCCCTCCCTCCTGCCGTGATCCATCAGGGACACCCACAGTTTTTAGGCTTCTGGCTCCCAGCTGTCACCTCTCTTGGGAAGAGATCTGTCTCTCTATCCATCCTAACCAGATGTTTTTCAGGCTTCACAGTTCCCTACCTACACTGTTATTACTCCATCAAGCCAGGCTGCCTATACAGGCCAGCATCTGCACTTCCCCTCTGCCCCCCTTTTAAGACTATATATACACAGCATAATTGCCCACAGTTTAAATTACCACATAGTTCTAAGGAAGCACATTTACTCTTAAAGTGAAAGCATTACAGAGATTTTAAAAACAATAAAAGAAACTACGCACATGGTAATAAGTTTACCAAAAATCACCCCCCAACTCCAGCAGGGGCCCTTGAGGAGTCAGTCCTTCAAACCCCCAAAAGGGTTTTCTTCTGTGGTTACAAGTTCATAATAGTTTTAGCTCAGACCAAGCACACCAGCTGGGTAGATCAGCTTGTTGTTTTACATAGCAAGGGCCTCTGATCTTCAGATTCCAGGAACACATAATCAGTACACAATGGTCCCTTTCTCAAGGCATTGCTTTTAAAGTCTGTTTTTTGCATAACCAGTGGAGGGTTTTTGCATTCACCACACCTCGATATTTCTCAAGAATTCCACTTCACACATATTGTCCCAAGAGACCATTCTTGTGCACCAGATTTTTCAGCATCATTTTGATCATCCAAGCTCATTATAATACATAACTAAGGCTATGATTTTGGCATGGGTATTTTTATTGAAAGTCACAGACAGGATGTGGGAGATAAACACTAAATCATGGAAAGGTACACAGGTCTGGCATTAGGGGGTAACAAGCAGGGCAACTGTCTGGGACCCCACACCACAGGTGGGCCCCCATGAAGCTAAGTTGCAGGCAGCAGGGCTCAGGCTTCATTTTCAAGTAGGATTATATTAATACAAATTAGGAACTTTTTAGTTCGTGCCTGCAGCGGCCACACAGGGGAGTTACAGCCCAGCACTTGGATGCTCACTGCTATTCACACCGCTATAGTCAAAACTCTGGGGCACTGTAGACATAGGCTCGGTCTTCTAAAAGCTATATGTGGTATTAACTACTATGAACAGATGGTTTGTTCTTGGGAAAGGTTGTGAGTGGATACATCATTGCATTTATTAGTACTTACAATTGAAACGTTATGTAAATAAAATGTATTCTCCTCTTTCTCCTCGGTTAGGAAGAAAGTCACCTTTGTTGAATAGTTGGATTTTTGCAAATAAAGGGCTTGAGCCCCTAATATAAAATGCAGCCTCCAACATTTCTACATGCGAAGACAAATCAAATGAAGTTGGACTAAATTATGATTCCTATAGTAATTCTGTCCATAAAACAAAAGTAGAAAAAACTGCAGATCTTATGTAATGTCAATTCACAAAGATAGGAAGACTGTCACCAAACTATATTACAATTGTGATAAAATGAAACAAAGAAAAAAGAAAAGCATTGAAGACATGAGGTACAATGCACAACCTCCAGCACGAGACAAAAATCTTTAATTTTAAATTGAGATTCTAGTTTCTCTATTAGCTTTCAATATTTAAGTAGATCTGAACAAGTAACAAGTAATGCTATTCTTTGTTAGAAGCTCCCTAGCAAAATTATTTTGAGATAGAAGTTTGTGGCAAATAGGAATTTTACAGTAATTTGTAAGGCATTTCAATTGAATTTGGGCAAAGTAGTATAAGAAAAGTATGTAACACACTGCTATCATAATCAGCAAGTCAAACTATACTGTGCAATCTAATGGCTTTCAAATAAGTGTAGAATAAAGATGGCTTTCAAATAACTGTAGAATTTTCATTTATTAGCTATGAATACCATCTAATAACACTGAAACTTAAAAATCCCTGACTACTTGTCTAGTTGGAAATAGGCAACACTTAAAAATATTATGGCTGGAGCTGAAATTAATATGGGGGGGGTGCTCCTTATGCACGAAACAGTCGCCTGATATCAAAATATCACTGCATACCAAGTATAGGATCAGGTCTGTGGTTTAATGCTTGCTTACTTGTTTTCACAGCAGTTTCAGTTTACCTACATAATCCTTTATGCTGGGTCATTGTGGGTCCTGCTTTTTTATACAACAGCATAAATCATCTCATAGAATACAAGTAATAACAGCATTCTTACACTGTAGAAATTAATACAAAGAAAATATATTTCCATAAAATTATATAAACCTGAAAGAGATACACATTGGTATCATGTTGGTTTAACACCCAGGCTGGAACAACTGGAAAGTGTACCAAATGCTATGCAGGTCCCACAAAGACAGTGGCCCTTTTTAAACATGTGTACATTCCCCCACCCCCACCTCCCCAGGGCATTCATTAACTAAGACGTTGGACTCGTTTAACAGCAAGTGAAAACAAAAGACAATGAAGATTCTATGACACTAGTTACTGTACAAGACTATAATAGGCTTTATTTGCAGTGCTAGATTAGGGAGTCCACCTTTCCCTCATGTTACTTTTTCATATAATTTAGTTATGTTATGGCAGAAATAAACAGATGATGCTGTTACACATAGTATGACAAGTTTGTTCTTTTTTCTTACTGTTCAAGCAAGTTTTTAGGTTTGGAAGAAAAGGTTGGGTTTGTTTTCTGATACAGGTTCTTCAGGTTCTGCATGTTATATTTTCCTCTTTTCTCCTACAGGAGACATGTCTAGCCCCTGCAGGCCTCCAAAGACTTGAGCTCAGATCAGGGAATACAAACAGCTATGAAAAGATATCTGTGACACTTAGTTAGAGCACTTAACTCATTTATTTCCTTCCCTGTAAATGTCTACCACACCTTTTCCTCCCTACAGCTCAACAGCAGAAGTGTCACACTTATGTAGGTATTTTGTTACAAGTGTCCACACACAGACTAGCATTTCAGAATATCTATACATAGACCTGCACCAAAAGAACTAAAGGTATGACAAAAACAACAAGGAGCCCGGTGGCACCTTAAAGACTAACAGATTTATTTGGGCATAAGCTTTGGTGGGTAAAAAACCTCTGAAGAAGTGAGGGTTTTTTACCCACGAAAGCTTATGCCCAAATAAATCTATTAGTCTTTAAGGTGCCACCAGACTTCTTGTTGTTTTTGTGGATACAGACTAACATGGCTACCCCCTGAGAAAGGTATGACAGGTATTTCAGTTCCAGTTTGCATGCAGACAAGGCCTCTCTCTGTGCATCAGTAAAATGGGAATAATGTTTGCCTATCTCAGAGGAGCGTTAAAATAAAATCATTAATATTTCTAACACGCCCATACTGCAGTGACGAGGGCCATAACTAGATAATACCTCTAATGAATACAGACAAAACACTGAAGTCCACCAATGACCTTCCTATTACAATCTCAGGAAATGATTTTGTAGGACATATGCCTAGGCTGATCCCAACATTTGGTCTTCTCTCATTGCTACAGAAAAGAGTGAAACACCCATATTCCAACCAATATGCTCTAAGAAACTCTCTCCTAATTTAAGTTTTGTGAACCTGTTTAACTACATGCAAAGATCACTATGGTAAATTAATTTAATTAACTCTCAAATATCACTGGGTATCCAAGAAACCATTTCTGTTGGTCTTAATTTTACTACTCATTCGGAATTCGCACTTTTTAAAAAAATTATAGCGAGTGAACTTTCAGAGAATGCAGTTAGTTTTCCCAGGCCCTAGCTCCACCTCCTGATTTAAGGCAGATTTGGTGATTATATCACAGCAAATGGATTAATACCTACTAATAAAAAATTACAATCAATCTTGAACACAAAGTCTGGGCAGAGTACTGGAGCATTCATTCCAGTATCCTGTTTAACAGTGGCCAACAGCAGATGTATTAGAGAAAGGCAGAAATACATCCCAACAAGCAAACCAATTGTGCAATATTATAAACCATTTCTTCCTGGCACAAGCTGGTGATCATCTTTGGCCTTAAGAGGAAAACTCAAAGCCCTTGCTTTTTTCTCTCAGATATTTTAAGTTCAGATTCAGTTCTTATTCACATTTAAACCCTTTGAAACTTACTAAAATAGCAATTCCTTCAATATATCGTGATAGAGAGTCTAAGCGTGTGTATAACAAAAATACTTTTTGTTCTATTTGAAATTAGTTGCCTAATTTTTATTAATGCCTTTTTGCTTCTGTATTTTGCTTAATTGGGCCTCTCAGCCCCATTCGTTACTCATGACATATAGCTGTGCCTCAGGGCAACATCAGCACAGGATATAGGATGAGGATGCATGGAGACAGGACTGCACACCAATACATACACTTCCACCTCACTTAACAGAAACCACATCTACCAGCATCAGATATTTGCTGGTCTATGCTGAAATACATCTCTTTCATAAGTACACTTAATACTTCAAGTAACTGATTTCAAAACAAACTGTTTTAAGAGCTGTGTAATGTAGGGCAGGATTTGGTTTTGGTTTTTTTTACTAGACTTTCTTACCTGGAGAAGCTTATTTATCAAGTACCTCTATGCCACCCCAGACAGTGGATCAACAGCAGCAGCATCCAGCACCAGAGCCCACATAGGACAAGACTACTTTATGCAGGATCCACCTCCCAAAAATGTTACATATGCAGGTGACTTCATTAAATCTAAAGTGACTTTTGTTCATAAAACATGCCCAGGTATCTGCCTTAAGTAACTGCAAGAAAATACTGCCTTCTAAATTCATTATTAATTGTACGGTAGAAGAACTCAAAGGCCCATTCCACGCTGCGCAAACATACTTGTCCCCTACCACCCCACACTGGAAACCATACAGGGTATCAAACAGCTACAATCCATACTCAATGGGAACCCCATCCTGAAATAAATCTTTCCTGAACCCCCTCATCAGCCTTCAAACAACCCCCCAATATCATAATCAGAAGCAAGCTGCCCATTGACCAGGACACCCCAACTCAACGCAGCACCAGACACTGCCAGAACAGAGGCAAAACATGCAAACATAGCTACCATAGGCGCTGACTCCATGGGTGCTCCGGCGCTGGAGCACCAATGGAAAGTAAGTAGTGGGTGCTCAGCACCCACCAGCGGATCCCTCCTTCCCCTACCCCCCCTCCCCCCGCGCATCCCTCCCACCTCAATCAGCTGTTTGGTGGTGTGCAGAAGGCACTGGGGGGCAGAGCGGAGGGCAAGAGGCAGCAGGGGAAGGGGCAGACTGTCAGGAAGAGGCTGGGTGCAGCTGGACGAGGCATCATGGGGGACTTCCACAGGTGCTGGAGAGTGGAAGGGGTGGGACCAGCCCCTTCCAGCCGCTGGGATGCTGCTCTGCAGCATGGTGGGCAGGCGGCTGCCTGAGAGAGCCCGGCTACGGAAGCAGCCTCCGCTCCTTGCCCAGGCTCGGGTGCTGGCGACGAGCAAGCGGAGCCCCCACTCCCACCGGCATGTTTCCAGCTCACTCAGCCATCGTCCCCAGCAGCCAAGCCCGACCAGGGAGCAGAAGTTCCCTCCCCAGTCAGGCTCTCTCAGGCAGCTTCTGGGATGCAGAGCAGCGACCGCAAGGGCCAGCGTTAGAAGCGACTCCCTCTCGCTCCCCAGCCGAGCTCCCTCCCACCTGGGAGAGTGGTGGAACATGCTGGGGAGCCAGGTTCAGCAGGAGTACAGAGCACCCCCCCCCCCAGGTAACTTGAGGCGAGGAGATCATGGTGGCCCTGGGCTAGGAACAGGGAGGGTTGGCGGGGGAGACGGGGGGGGGAACACAACACACGTGACCTCCCCTTTAAATCATGCCCCCACAGTATGAGGTGGGGCAGGGATAAGGGTGGGGCCTGGGATGGAGCAGGGCTCAAGCACCTCCCAGGAAATCGGGAAGTCGGCGCCTATGACTGTTACAATGATCAACAACCTGCACAACATACCTTTCAAGATCCACGGTCCCACACATGCCTATCACAACATGGGGTGTATCTCTACCAGTACATTCAATACCCCAACAACAACTACTTAGGTGAAACCAACAATCGCTATGCTCTTAAATGAACTCTCACAAGAAAGTGATAAAAGACAACACCACCACATCACCCGTGGGTGCACACTTTTCACAAAGCAATCACTCTGTATCTGACCTATCAGTCCCCATCCTCAAAGGAAACCTGCATAACACTTTAAAAAGACAAGCCTGGAACCTTAAATTCATATATTTGCTAGGCACTAAAAATCAGACTGAAGAGAGACACTGGATTTATGGTTTATTACAACCATCTGTCATAAACTTACAGCTAAGGGTAGCATAAAAATCCCTCTTTACCCTGTAAAGGGTTAAGAAGCTCAGATAACCGGGGTGACACCTGACCAAAAGGACCAATAAGGGGAGAAGATACTTTCAAATCTGGGGGGGAAGGTTCTGGGTCTGTGTCTCTCGGAGCCAGCCAAGAAAACAGGACAGGAAATTTACATCTTCTTAAGTATATCTGAACTAAGCATCTAGTCTTGCAGAAATAGTAAGTAATAGCAGAAAATAAATGCGTTAGGTTACCTTTTGTTTTAGCTTGTGAATTTCCTTGTCTAAGTGGGAGGTTTATCCCTGGTTTTGTAACTTTAAGGTTTTGCCTAGAGGGGAGATCCTCTGTGTTCCTGAGTCTTTTGTTATTCAGTAAAGTACTTACCATCCCGATTTTACAGAGGTGATTCTTTACCTTTTCTTTAATTAAAATTCTTCTTTTAAGAACCTGATTGATTTTTCGTTGTTTTAAGATCCATGGGTTTGGGTCTGTGTTCACCTGTACCAATTGGTGAGGATATTATTCTCAAGCCTCCCCAGGAAAAGGGGTGTAGGGGTTTGGGGGGATATTTGGGGAAGGTAGGGCTCCAAGTGGCCCTCCCTAAATGTTTGTTTAAATCACTTGGTGGTGGCAGCATACTGTTCAAGGTGGAATTTGTACCTTGGGAAAGTTTTAACCTAAGCTGGTAAAAATAAGATTAGGGGGTCTTTCATGCGGGTCCCCACATCTGTACCCCAGAGTTCAGAGTGGGGAAGGAACCCTGATACCATCTATAACCCACTAACAATCCCCCAAGCTGCTTTCTCTCCCCTGCTCCTTTCTTTCCTCCCTAAGACTGGAGAGGTGTTAACAGGTCTTGCAAGGGTGGACTAACAAGTTCCAGGAAAACAAGGATAGTAGAACTACCATCAATTCTGGATACTAAATAAAGAGTGTATTAGAAGTGACCATGCTCTTCCAAAAAAAGGATCAATGAGGGGAAAAGTTACTGAAAGCACACAACAGCGCTGCAAATTGCATCCAAGCAAAATTCTGTGGTGAAAACAATGTATTGGCATGCTATGGAAGCAAGGACATCTCAAGGTGGACAAACAGCTGCCTAAACCTAAAAATTGTTTAAGAGCCCAATTCACTTGAGTGCTGCATTGGATTGAACTCTGGTCTCACCTGTATATGGCTCAAAGGTCTGGGGAACTTGTGGATAAATTTGGCCCCATACAATACACTTAAAACCCTGTGAATATGCAATGTATGGGGAACCTATCTAGCTGGATTTGAATAGGGCTTGTGGAGATAGAGAGGCTAGTGGCCTAAAAGAGATGGAAATCAGAGACCTTTTTAGACAGGACCACATTTTCTGTACTGAATAGCATATATGGAGGAATAATCACAAGCCTGTCTCTCTCTAACTCCAGATTGAAACTGTGATGAATGCTATCTTCACAAATATATGAAACAATAGACTCAACCTCTGGGGCCCCTCTTCAGAACTGGTTTCTGGCAGAAGCAGTTCATGCATTGAAGAGAATATTTCCTAGGGCAGCACCAACAAATCTCCCCCATTGCAGCACCCACACCCCCAACCCATCCATTTTGATGAATCTGGTCTCCTTTCCAGTGGCCATCACAGCAAAGCAACTACCTCAAGCAGCCTTGATGGTATGCAAACCAACCCTTTCAAAAACTGTTACTGGATCTTCACAGAAAGGGTAGAAAGCCATTATGACAGCCAAATGCACCCTGACCAAACCACAAGGCAGTTTTAACTGGTCCATGTGTCAGATATTCAACATCTGAAGCAAAGGAACATCCCTCCCCTGACCTCCTCTCTCAGGTCCACTCTTTCAGCTGATCAGATAGGGAACTTCTTCCAATTCAACTGAATTGGACTGTCTGGTCAAACTCTCCTGCTTTCCAACAGAATCTTTTCAATCTCAGCAGAACACATTCAATTGAGTGTCCCAGCTGGCCAGAAGTCAAGCTGGTGACCTGAGAAACTTCTTACTGGCTGGAGATTAATCTCAACCCTGCAGCAGCAGATCCAGTAGTTTGGAAAGTGGAGCTTATTGATACCCACATCAGACAACAAAATTGTCAACCCTTAGCCAGGGTTATTGATAGCATCACCCTCACTGACTTCCACAAAGATCTCCTACAATCGATGGATTTTGAGAGAACATGTAAAAGAATTCCTGACACTGGTTTGGGGGGGCTGGACGGGGAGCACTATTAGTGAGATTGAGTCTTCCTCAGGCCTGGAGCAAAAAAAGAAACAATTGGTATTATCCTTGGACAGAAAAACCTAGTTGGACTTACCCACTGACAACAAATAATGCAAGATAGAGACTTTTATACACAGACTTTGAGCAGTGGAGTGCAAACTCAGCTCTAAGAGTCCACCAAAACACTGTCCTTCCCTATCAGATAATACACTCAAGTGATCCAACAGTGGATTCTGCACTCAGAACAAGAAAACTCCCTACCTTAGTTGACTAGATCAAAACCCATTGTGATGTTAATCAGAAACTGAACAGATTTATATCTGACCAGAAGCAGGAAGCCTTACAGGCTAAACAAACTCTAAACTCCAGTACACTGATGTGGAATCTCATCCACATCAGTGGATGCAGAGTTCATAAACCTAGTAGAGAATGCAATCAAGGTGAAAGGACCCCTGTCCACAATCTGGGACTATTGTAGCAAATAGCCATGGAGGTGAAAAAAAGTTTCCTTGACAGCCAAGTCCTCGTTTTGTCTTTTGCAGTCAAGCATCTTGAAAAGTCTTGAGCCACAATGTTACAGGTGTTCAGTGTCAAGACTGAGGTTGTTCACCCATAATCAATCCCAGTTTTGGGGACTATCAAAGCCCCTATGGCTCCACCTTTTATAATTGGGTGGAAATGAATTGGATTAGTCATTCTTTGTTTCTACAAAGTTCCGAAGACTGGTACACTATGCACAATTTCCTGTGGGAAAAAATTTACATGTAGTCAACTGGGCCTGAAGAGATTCCCCCATCAGCAGGCAGACCTCCTTCCACTGCAGCCCAGACAGTGGTGGATTAGCCACTGGGCCAACAGGGCCACCAGGGCCCAGCCAATTGGGGTCCCACCATGCCCTGACCCCACGCACCTGGCGCTCCTGCCGGGAAGTGGGATCGGGGCATAGGGGCTTCCCCAGCTCCTCAGCAAGAGTGCTGGGAGAGGCGGGGGGACAAGCCCCCATGCCCTGACCCTATTTCCCTGGCAGGAGTGCTGGGGGGGAATTGCAGGAAATGGTAGGAAGGGGCCCCCACTTGCTCTGGCCCAGGGCCCCACAAAACCGTAATCCGCCTCTGAGCCCAGCTAATACCTGTGCCATATAGGTTCCTAATCTTTTTCTTCTTTCAAGAAAAAGAAAGTAACCCCCAAATGGCAGAAAGAAACCAGTGAGGGAAGCACTGAAGATATGGCATGCAATCCGAGTTTGTGCACCTTCGGCAGTTAAAAGAAACTGAAGAGCAGCTGGGGCCACTCCCCCGGCCTTTTATACCATTGGAATCCTCTCTAAGAAAAACAGGGAGGGAAGGTAAGTGGCCCAACAGACCATGCTCTCAAGAAGATTCTAGAAGCTTCCAGCACAAACACACAAACGGGAATGTGCAGAGATCACTTTAAGAACTGAATTTCTGGATTCTTCCCTATTTAAGACAAGTCTGGCTCAGGCCAAGGGGCAGAAATATTCCTCCTATAAATATATTTATTTAAATGTTCCTATTTTGTTATATTTCTGTTTCTTTGTTCAAAATTACATGTACAATTTAGAAGCTTGAAAAAAAAAAAATTATCCTTAACTTTGTCCTTTTTCAATTGGCGAGCCAACTGACTCCCTACATTTTAAATGGAGCTGCAGTGCACTTTTTTTTTTTTTTTTTTTTTTTAAATACAATGTATTTTGAACACATCTACCCAAAGTGTCTGGAAACTGTTGAATCACATGCAAAAACACAAAGAGCATTTTTTTCTTAAAATATATATCTCAAGAGGGATTTTTTTTCCCTTTTGAAAAAAGGAAGAACTTCCCTCCGGAGAACAACCCTCATCAGATTAAAAGTAAATTATGTAGAACAAATCAATTTTTTTGCCTTTACAAGATTGTCAGTGTCTAACTCAAGTCTTAAAAGCCACCTGGCCAAAATATAATTTGGAAAGTATCTAACTCACTTTGTAAACAAGCTATAACTCATTTAAGTGGTTTATCTATCAGTATAACAGCTGTTCTAAGACCAATGTAGTTTCACTGGATCTACATAGGCAGGCTGAAACCAATTTTCCACAGTGACCATTGAATGAGATGCTATTTTAGGAAAGCCTATTACAGGGAAAAGTGAAGCAAAGCCAAAATATAACGAGAAATGTAGCACAGCTTTTTAAAAAAATATATATATATTGTAGCTACCTACACTACAAAACAACTGTTTTATTCCCTTAATTTAAGGCGGTGTGGTTATAATGGTGGAATGGAGAAAAAGGGCTTAGTTCTCTACCAGTATGGAGATAAGTGTTTTGAGTTCTGTATACATATAGATTAAAATTAACAAGATCTCTGATCCTAAAGAAAGTACAGATAATAAAGTTTCCTTTCATATTTTCCAAGAACATTGTTATTCATTTTAGAGGGGTTTTCTCTTTTGTTTTGTTTATAAAAAGGATTTTTTTAAGGTGCATGACAGACCTCTCAACTGCATCCTGAAAACAAAATGTTGATATTAAATTATATTCTTTTCCTAGAAATGTCAAAACTATGATGTAAAATGTATAACAAAACTGATAAAATTAATTAAATGTTATTCCTTTCTGTCCATACCACATTATTTGTATACCCCACTATGACTACTAGACTAGAATATCAATAGAATATCATTTATTTAAATATTTTGGGTGTTTTCTACATTTTCAAATATATTGAATTCAATTACACAGAATACAAAGTGTACAGTGCTCACTTTATATTTATTTTTTATTACAAATATTTGCACTATAAAAACCAAAAGAAAGTATTTTTCAATTCACCTAATATAAGTGCTGTAGTGAAATCTCTTTTTCATGAAAGTTGAACTTACAAATGTAGAATTGTGTACAAAAAAATTGCATTCAAAAATAAAGCAATGTAAAACTTTAGAGCCTACAAGTCCACTCAGTCCTACTTCTTCTTCAGCCAATCGCTAGACAAACAAGTTTGTTTACATTTGCAGGATATAATGCTGCCCACTTCTTGTTTAAAATGTCACCTGAAAGTGACAACAGGTGTTCGCATGGCACTGTTGTAGCCGGTGTCACAAGATATTTATGTGCCAGATGTGCTAAAGATTCATAGGTTCCTTTATGCTTCAAACCACCATTCCGGGGGACATGCATCCATGCTGACGGGTTCTGCTCAATAATCATGGAAAGCAGAGCGGACCGACGCATTCATTTTCAACATCTGTATCAGATGCCACCAGCAGAAGGTTGATTTTCTTTTTCGGTGGTTTGGATTTTATAGTTTCCGCATTGGGGTGTTGCTCTTTTAAGACGTCTGAAAGCATGCTCCACACCTTGTGCCTCTCAGATTTTGGAAGGCACGTCAGATTCTTAAACCTTGGGATGAATGCTGTATCTATCTTTAGAAATCTCAGTGGTACCTTCTTTGCGTTTTGTCAAATATGCAGTGAAAGTGTTCTTAAAATGAACAACATGTGCTGGATCATCATCCAAGACTGCTATAACAGGAAATATATGGCACGTGGGTAAAACAGAACAGGAGAGAATTCTTCTCCAAGGAGTTCAGTCACAAATTTATTTAATGCTTTAAAAAAAAAAACGAGCATCATCAGCATGTCCTCTGGAATGGTGTCCAAAGCATGAAGGGGCATACAAATGTTTAGCATATCTGGCACGTAAATACCTTGCAATGCTGGCTACAAAAGTGCCATGCGAACGCCTGTTCTCACTTTCAGGTGACACTGTAAATAAGAAGATGGCAGCATTACCTCTTGTAAATGTAAACAAACTTGTTTGTCTTAGCGATTGGCTGAACAAGATGTAGGACTGAGTGGACTTGTAGGCTCTAAAGTTTTACATTGTTTTGATTTTGAGTGCAGTTATAGAACACAAAAAAAAAAATCTACATTTGTAAGTTGCACTTTCACGATAGATTGCACTACAGTACTTGTACGAGGTGAATTGAAATGTACTATTTCTTTATCATTTTTACAGAGAAAATATTTGTAATAAAAAATATAAAATGAGCACTGTACACTTTGTATTCTATGTTGTAATTGAAAGCAATATATTTGAAAATGTAGAAAAACATCCCAAAGTATTTAATAAATTTTAATTGGTATTTTATTGTTTAACAGTGTGATTAAAACTGCAATTAATTATGATTAATTTTGGAGTTAATTGCGTGAGTTAACTGTGATTAATTGATAGCCCTAATTTCATTTTATTTGAACCTCAGATATCCTTAAAAAGCGACAGAGTCCTGTGGCACCTTATAGACTAACAAGTACTGGAGCATAAGCTTTCGTGGGTGAATACATGCATCTGACGAAGTGGGTATTCACCCACGAAAGCTTATGCTCCAGTACTTCTGTTAGTCTATAAGGTGCCACAGGACTCTGTCGCTTTTTACAGATCCAGACTAACACGGCTACCCCTCTGATACTCAGATACACTTGATCACTGTCAATCTGGCATTGGTTATAGTATAATACAAGGTAGTGCTGGGCAGCTACGATATTGTAGACAGCTGTTATTTTGCTAATAATAACAGATAGAGATAAAAGATTAAAGCCCTTCACAACCCGGTCTCACCTATAGATTTTCTCCTCCTGTATCCTCTCAACACCTCTGAGTAGGGTGGATTAACTTCCATCAAGGTAATTTAAATCACCAAGTGGAAAGCCTCGATTTAATTCATTAATTTTAATCAACTTTACACCTTTCTTTAGAACCCAATTAAAATACAAATGGAATTCTCGGTTGATATAAACATTAACGCATGTTGATTTACAGCTAAATAGAGCCTTTACACTAGATTTTGTATATCTTTTTGCTGCTAAGGGTACACTATCATGATATACATTTATTTAAGCAATTACATAGCTTAATATTTTCAGATTCCTATCAATTGTACATTTTAGTATGTTAGAAAATGGTGAACAATATTG
>QXTE01000100.1:3630335-3727558 GCA_003942145.1 Platysternon megacephalum | reverse complement strand
TCTGACGAAGTGGGTATTCACCCACGAAAGCTTATGCTCCAGTACTTCTGTTAGTCTATAAGGTGCCACAGGACTCTGTCGCTTTTTACAGATCCAGACTAACACGGCTACCCCTCTGATACTCAGATACACTTGATCACTGTCAATCTGGCATTGGTTATAGTATAATACAAGGTAGTGCTGGGCAGCTACGATATTGTAGACAGCTGTTATTTTGCTAATAATAACAGATAGAGATAAAAGATTAAAGCCCTTCACAACCCGGTCTCACCTATAGATTTTCTCCTCCTGTATCCTCTCAACACCTCTGAGTAGGGTGGATTAACTTCCATCAAGGTAATTTAAATCACCAAGTGGAAAGCCTCGATTTAATTCATTAATTTTAATCAACTTTACACCTTTCTTTAGAACCCAATTAAAATACAAATGGAATTCTCGGTTGATATAAACATTAACGCATGTTGATTTACAGCTAAATAGAGCCTTTACACTAGATTTTGTATATCTTTTTGCTGCTAAGGGTACACTATCATGATATACATTTATTTAAGCAATTACATAGCTTAATATTTTCAGATTCCTATCAATTGTACATTTTAGTATGTTAGAAAATGGTGAACAATATTGTTTATTTACTAGTTAATTAATGTTTGGTCATGATTTGTATCAAGCTACACTGGGGTGATAAACTGTTTTGTGTTTAAATTCCAGTTATTAAATTTTTATTAAACACAATAGCCTTAAAAATGTTGTAGAAACTTCTTTTCAAAAAATATTTCACATTTACAAATAAAACAATTTCTTAAAGGAATAGAGGAAGTAACCATAGCCTGTGAATTAACCTGATTTTTCCAGTCATTAATTGCTGGGTAAAGAGGACAAACTTTTCTACATTAGTCATCTGGATGGAAAATGACCATTAGCTCAACCTCTGCATGTTGAATTCAAGTATTTTGTACTTCAGTTTCAAGATTACTTTTAACTTTTACATACTAAAATTAAGTGAAAAGAGTTGAACCACCATCATTAGTGTCCAAGTGGTATCACATTAATTTCTTTTTATACGTTATTTTATCTGACACTTTGCACAGATTCTCTTAAGACTAAAAGGAATTCAAAAAAGATATGTTAATGTTCTGTATGAAGTTTTATGAAAGAGCTCTTGGTTTACGATGGCATAAAGTTTCAATCTCTCGTCTATAAACAGAAATCTTGAGTAGAGTTTTCTACATTCTACTGACCTACACAGGAAAGTTTCCACAGAGACTCAAACTGGATTGGAGCTATTTGGTATTAATCTTTACAAAGGAGACAACAGGGGAAGGTTTGAGGTGGACTGGAAAATAAGGGCTCAGTGGTCACATGAACTTGAAAAGGGGTCCTCACGGTAAGGCTAGCATGGGGTTGTGTGTGTGGAAGAACAAAAATGACTGCAGAACTATGCTGGAGCCATAGTCAGATTGAAGCATAGGCTCTGGAAGCATAGACCCGAACAGGCAAGAAAGCTGAAGCTCCCACCCCAGCCACGTCTGCAGTCAGAGTCCTTTCATGCAGCCGTAGAAGCAACTCAGAGTTCATTCCTTCTCAAATGACCTTCATGTATTTGGGGGAAGCAGGCACAAGCTGGATAACATCTTCAACAGTCAATAACATTCAACCCCTAACTCTTCTTAATAATCTGAGTTTGCATAATATACACACACAATTCTGCTAAACGGAGCAGCAGTATTGTTCATTGCTCAAGAGACCTGATCTTAATTAAAAATCAAACTTTGTTCATTTTCATTTATTGTAACATTCTGTCTGCCTTTCTTTTGGTTCCCTCCCCCCATTCCCCACAACATCTTCGTAGCTTCTCTCTCATCCTGTGTCCCTTCACATTTATTTTCCTTCATACTAATTTCTCCCTCTATCCTCTTGTGTTCTTTTCTATCTTTCTTTGTGGTTTCTCCCTCTGGAGCTTCCATGTTTTCATGAGAACTAGTCCTTCCTGTGGGCGATCTTTCTTATCTTCTCCTTCTTTCCAATCTCCAGTATTGCCCTCATTTTTTTCCCCACGTTCAGCCCCCAAATCTCACCTTACCTCCATCCTCTTCAATCTCTTCTTTCTTCCTCCACACCCTGCTTTCATCCACTGCCACTGAAACACCTATACTTAAGTCATCTATCTCAATTATTCTTTCATGAATCCACCTTATGCACACCATGTCCCTCCCTCCCCCAGTCAAACCACCACATACATGCACTCACTCCTCACTGGGCACTGAGTCCTTTTTTTACTTTAGTAGAAGAGGGGATAGGAGGCATTTGTCAACAACATTGCCCCTTAAATCTGTCATAGGTAGTTCTCATAGTAATCCTCTGCCACCGCACAATAGTACGTGTAGTTCAACAAGGCCAAAAACAAAACAAAACATTTTCCTTATGTCGTCAATGGAACTTTTTTAATTTCTGAAAATTAATCCACTTTAAAGATGGACTAGCCATGGCACACTCCTTTAACCAGCTGTTCTGATATTCTCAGCGGAAAATCAGCTCCTCGATATCCATATGGTGAGAGCTGTTTCCTGACTGAAACACCCATTGGTTATGATGGCTCAGGGCGAACTTACATCTCAGCCCTACAACTGCCTGGGTTTTGGGTATAATAATTGTTTAGAATTCCCTGTACAATACTACAAGTGATCTCCCTGCTAGATCTTTGTGCAAGCACTGAGACATTTGTCCTATGTGACTACTGCTATTCTAATTGATGAACAAAAAAAATACCCAAATGTAAGCAAGTAGACCATATATACTTCTGGCAGACGATTTTGGTTATACCATATCAGGTACATGAAGCAGTTCACATTATAAGATACACCTCTACTCAGATATAACGTGACCCGATATAACACAAATTCAGATATAACGCTGTAAAGCAGCGCTCCGGGGGGGGGAAGAGGCGGCGCACACTCCAGCCGATCAAAGCAAGGTCGATATAACGCGGTTTCACCTGTAACACGGTAAGATTTTTTGGCTCCCGAGGACAGCGTTATAATCGGGGTAGAGGTGTACTATACTTACAAATACCGGAAATAGATCACTACATCAAAACACTGAATTGGGGACAAATTTAATCACAAAGGTGAATAAGAGCCCAGGACGAGTGGGCAGAAAGACAAGCAACTGTCACACAAGAACAAGATAATCATGGAGGTACACACAATCTGGATCTACTGCAGCAATTTTCTTTTTTAATGATGGGAGGAAACAGATAATGGCTGATCTCAAAGAAAAGCAGGTATGGCAAGTGGTAGATGGACTGATCCCCCTTCAGGAAACATCAGCTTGATCCTTCATGACATGCCTGCCTCTCTCTGCTGCACTGATATTCCACAGAAGTCACTATTGTTCCTTCTGCAGCAGCCTGCATTTCATTGGCATAAACTCTAATTTTGAATTAAATTCATGTTTAAGGGGAAAAAAACAAAGATTCCAATTCTGCCTTCTAACATTCTGAGTATGGATACTTTGAAAAATATCATTTAATTTATATAGGACTGCTATCCTTGGATGTGAGGGAAGACATGATAGATACGTGTTTTTTATTGAAACACTTTTTTTTTAAATGAAAATCAGATTTTTTTTTGTTAGTTTATTTACTTCAATTAAATTTTTAAAATTAACTTACATAAAATTAATTTGAAATTATGACAACCTATGTTGAGGCCTAAATTCACTATAATCTACTAAATCTTTTATATAAGAAATATGCTGCATCAGTTGAGCCCTACACAAAGTTTAATAGAATAATGAGGGAAATGGAGGTTTCTTACCTGTAACCAGAGGTGGTTCTGAGATGTGTGGTCCCTATGGGTAGGCATCGGAGACTCGAGATCTCTAGCAAGCAGTGTCAGATGGTCTGTGCCTGCAAATTTGCTCCCTCCATGCTCCATACTGATATAAGGGGCAGTGCGGACCAATGCCTCTTCCATTCTCTCTCTTACTAAGAATCAAATAAGATGCAAAGCAGAGAGGAAGGAGAGAGAGTAGTGAAATACAGAGAGAGGCCAACATCTCGAACAATGTTTGGTTACAGGGTAAGCAACCTCCATTTCTTCTTTGAGTGCTGGTCCCTATGTATATTCCACACATGGGTGACTGGTAAGCAGAATACAAACAGGAAAGGGATAAGAGGATAAAGCTGGTATAGATGGCTATAATAGTCCAGTCCCAACAGCTGCATCTGCAGAAGAGGCCTGGATTAAGGTATAATGTTTCATGAAAGTATGGCTGAAACGCCTCAATGCATGGATGAGATGATGGTGTAGAGAGGAAGGGTTTAGATTTATTATGAACTGGGGAAACTTTTGGGATGGGGAAGCCTATACAGGAAGGATGGGCTCCACCTAAACCAAAGTGGATCCTGACTGCTGGCACTTAACATTAAAAAGGTTGCAGAGCAGTTTTTGAACTAAGAGATGGGGGAAAGCCGATTGCTGCAGTGGAGCATGTGGATCGGACAAAAACTTATCTTAGAGGAGAGTCTATTAATAGAAGCAACAAAGAGTCATGTGGCACCTTTAAGACTAACAGATGTATTGGAGCATAAGCTTTCGTGGGTGAATACCCACTTCATCAGACGCATGGCTATTGATAGAGATTCTCTAGGTTCTAGTCAAGAGGAGAGGATGGAAGAGGATAAAGTATGGGCCAGATCAGACAAGCAACATTCACATAAAAAAGAACCTGACATCAGAAAAGGGCAGACAAATAAACAGTGACAAGTTTTTTTAAAGTGTTGTGCTTGTACACAAATGCTAGAAGTCTAAATAATAAGATGGGTGAACTAGAGTGCCTCGTGTTCAAGGAGGATATTGATATAATAGGCAGCACAGAAACCTGGTTGAGTGGGGACAAACAATGGGACACAATCATTCCGGGGTACAAAATATATCGGACAGAACAGGTCATGCCAGGGGGTGGGGAGGAGGAGTGGCACTATATGTGAAAAAAAAAAAATGTAGAATCAAATGAAGTAAAAATCTTAAATGAATCCACATGCTCCATAGAATCTCTATGGATAGTAATTCCATGCCCTAATAAGAATATAACAGTAGGTATCTATTATCGACCATCTGACCAGGACAGTGATAGTGATGATGAAATGCTAAGGGAGATTAGAGAGGCTATCAAAATAAAGAACTCGATAATAGTGGGGGATTTCAATTATCCCCATACTGACTGGGTACATGTCACCTCAGGACAAAATTTCTCTATACTTTAAATGACTGCTTCTTGGAGCAGCTGGTACAGGAACCCACAAGGGAAGAGGCAATTCTCAATTTAGTCCTGAGTGGAGCGCAACATCTGGTCCAAGAGGTAACTATAACAGGACCGCTTGGAAATAGTGACCATAATAGAACAACATTTAACATTCCTGTGGTGGAAAAAACACCTCAACAGCTCAACACTCTGGCATTTAATTTCAGAAAGGGGAACTATGCAAAAATGAGGAGGTTAGTTGAACAGAAATTAAAAGGTACAACTACAGTGAAATCATAGAATCATAGAATCATCATAGAACTTGAGATCAGAAGGGACCATTATGATCATCTAGTCTGACCTCCTGCATGATGCAGGCCACAAAAGTTGACCCACCCACCCCGAAATAATTCTCACCCTTGACTCAGCTGTTGAAGTCCCCAAATCCTGATTTGGNAACTACAGTGAAATCCCTGCAAGGTGCATGGACACTTTTCAAAGACAACATAATAGAGGCCCAACTTAAATGTATACCCCAAATTAAAAAACACAGTAAAAGAACTAACAAAGAGCCACCATGGCCTAACAACCATGTAAAAGAAGCAGTGAGAGATAAAAAGGCATCTTTTAAAAAGTGGAAGCCAAATCCTAGTGAGGTAAATAGAAAGGAGCATAAACACTGCCAAATTAAGTGTAAAAATGTAATAAGAAATGCCAAAAAGGAGTTTGAAGAACAGCTAGCCAAAAACTCAAAAGATAATGTTTTTTAAGTACATATCAGAAGCAGGAAGCCTGCTAAACAACCAGTGGGGCCCCTGGACGATTGATACACAAAAGGAGCACTTAAAGACGATAAAGTCTTCACGGCTGAGGATGTTAGGGAGATTCCCAAACATGAGCCGTCCTTTGTAGGTGACAAATCTGAGGAATTGTGACAGACTGAAGTGTCACTAGAGGTGGTTTTGGAATTAATTGATAAATTTAACAGTAACAAGTCACTGGGACCAGATGGCATTCACCCAAGAGTTCTGAAATAACTCAAATGTGAAATTGCGGAACTATTAACTATGGTTTGTACCCTGTACTTTAAATCAGCTTCTGTACCCAATGACTGGAAGATAGCTAATGTAACACCAATATTTAAAAAGGGCTCTAGAGGTGATCCCGGCAATTACAGACCGGTAAGTCTAACGTCAGTACCGGACAAATTAGTTGAAACAATAGTAAAGAATAAAATTGTCAGACACATAGAAGAACATAACTTGTTGGGCAAAAGTCAACATGGTTTCTGTAAAGGGAAATCATGTCTTACTAATCTATTAGAGTTCTTTGAAGGGGTCAAACAAACATGTGGACAAGGGGGATCCAGTGAACATAGTGTACTTAGATTTCCAGAAAGCCTTTGACAAGGTCCCTCACCAAAGGCTCTTACAGAAATTAAGTTATCATGGGATAAGAGGGAAGATCCTTTCATAGATTAAGAACTGGTTAAAAGACAGGGAACAAAGGGTAGGAATAAATGGTAAATTTTCAGAATGGAGAGGGGTAACTAGTGGTGTTCCCCAAGGGTCAGTCCTAGGACCAATCCTATTCAACTTATTCATAAATGATCTGGTAAACAGTGAGGTGGCAAAGTTTGCAGATGATACTAAACTGCTCAAGATAGTTAAGACCAAAGCAGACTGTGAAGAACTTCAAAAAGATCTCACAAAACTAAGTGATTGGGCAACAAAATGGCAAATGAAATTTAATGTGCATTACTTTACATTTATCCACGTTGCAAAAAATAACCCCAACTATACATACAATGTGATGGGGGCTAATTTAGCTACAACTAATCAGGAAAGAGATCTTGGAGTCATCGTGGATAGTTCTCTGAAGACATCCATGCAGTGTGCAGCGGAAGTCAAAAAAGCAAACAGGATGTTAGGAATCATTAAAAAAGGGACAGAGAATAAAACGGAGAATATCTTATTGCCCTTATATAAATCCATGGTACGCCCACATTTTGAATACTGTGTACAGATGTGGTCTCCTCATCTCAAAAAAGATATACTGGCATTAGAAAAAGTTGAGAAAAGGGCAACTAAAATAATGAGGGGTTTGGAACCGGTGCCATATGAGGAGAGATTAAAGAGGTTAGGACTTCTCAGCTTGGAAAAGAGGAGACTAAGGGGGGATATGATAGAGGTATATAAAATCATGAGTGATGTGGAGAAAGTGAATAAGGAAAAAGTTAGGGGCCACCAAATGAAATTAATAGGCAGCAGGTTTAAAACAAATAAAAGCAAGTTCTTCTTCACACAGCGCACAGTCAACCTGTGCAAATCCTTGCCTGAGGAGGTTGTGAAGGCTAGGACTATAATGGGGTTTAAAAGGGAACTAGATAAATTCATGGAGGTTAAGTCCATTAATGGCTATTAATGGCAGGATGGGTAAAGAATGGTGTCCCTAGCCTCTGTTTGTCAGAGGGTGGTGATGGATGGCAGGAGAGAGATCACTTGATCATTACCTGTTAGGTTCACTCCCTCTGGTGCACCTGGCATTGGCCACTGTCGGTAGAAAGGATACTAGGCTGGATGGACCTTTGGTCTGACCCAGTATGGCCGTTCTTATGTTCACATTGCCCCCCTACAAGTGTCCAATACAGATACTTCTTGAAGAAATGCTATTAAGGTTGCCTGTGCTTCTAGTGGAATGGGCACTCAACCTGTCTGGGATAGGGATACACAATCTGATAAAGAAAGATACAGCCAGATATCCTCAGAGAGTCTCTGAGCAGATAATGCTTGATCCTGCAATCACTCAGCTGTAGCTACAAATAACCCAGGTCCTGGGCATTTTCCAAATTGGTTTTGTTCTTTGCAGATAGAACACTAAAGCCCATTTGACATCAAGAGAGCAAGTCTCTCCTCTCCTCCTCGGAAGCATGAGATTTTAGAAAAAACACCAATAAGGAATAGGTTGATTTACATGAAAAACTCAAAAGTAATCTTAGAGATGAATTTCAGGTGGATACGAAGGGAAACCTTCTCCTTGTGAAATGTGGTGTTTGGCAGATCAACCACAAGTGCTTCCAGTCACTCACCCTTCATGCTGATCTGATGGCAACAAGGAATGCAACTTGCATGTACAGGTAGGATATTGAACACATGGCCAGCAGTTCAAAGAGTGGTCTGGTAAGTATTGAAAGTACATGATTGAGGTTCCACTGCAGTACTGGTTTCACCACTGGTGGAAGGGTCCTAATAAGGCCTTTCAGGAATTTGACTTTTGGGGTGAGTAAAAACCTTCAACTGGAGGATGAAAGGTGCTAATTGCTGTTAGGTGGATCCTCAGTGAGCTAATGGAAACTCCCAATGTGAGGGTGATGAGGTAGCCTAAAGTATCAAGAACTCCTACTATTTCTGGGTACAATTTTCTGTTGCATCCTAAAAGAGAAATGACTTGATTTAGCTACTGGACTCTTTTCTGCTTTGACCGAGGATAGATTGAACGGCCTCCGAACAGGAACACTCTAGGACTGATGCCCAGCCACATGCCAAGCCACAAGGTGAAGATGGACCAGGCTAGGATGTCTGATGTCACCAGATCTGGGGAGGGTCAGGATGCTGATAGGAGGACAGATTGACAGACAGACTGACATTCATAGGTGGTCCAGAAACCAAAACTGTCTTGGCCAATTGGGTGCGATGAGAATGACTTGAGCTTTGTCTTACAAATCTTTCATTGACCCTGTGATAACAATAGAATGGGAGGAAAAAGTGTACCCTTGGGTGGTCTGTCCAGGACTGCAGAAGAGCATTGCCCTGGGGATCCCAACCTAGTACTGCTCTAGAGCAGAATAGACTGAACTTATTTGTCTGGGAGGCAAACAGGTCCCAGGATAGCAATGAGTGAAGATTTCTCTCAGGAGTGAACTATGAATCTCCCACTCATAATTCAGGCCTGCTGAGGTGTCCGTGTGACTTGTGCAGTGTGACTGTCCATATGGGCTCCCCATTCTATGAGGGATGCGTCTGTGATTATGGCTGCATCAGGTGGGGGCAAAGAAAGAACTCCACCATGCACCTGCTCCAGGCTTGTCCAGCATACAAGGGAAGCACTGGCATGGATTGTTACCTTGGTATTCATGTTTTTTCCGTCTGATGAGTAAGCAGACTGAAGCCAGGCCCATATGCAATGGAGATGAAGCCTGGTGAATGGCATTAGATAAGTACACAAGACCAGGTGGCTTACCAGGGAAAGACAGACCTTGACTGTGAGTCAAGGTCTGAGAGTGACAGTCTTACAAGGCTCTTCATGGCCTGGAATCTGTCCACAGGGAGACAGGTCCTCGCCAATATCAAGTCTAGAGTTGCTCCTCTGAAGTCTACAGTTTTCACGTGAGTCATGGTGGACTCATATTTACACAGATTCCCAAGAATGCCAGAAGGTGGAGCAAGGAAAGACTCACTGACTGGACCACTTAGCTGGATCTGCTTATTATAAGCCAATCACCCAGGTCTGGGAATACAATGTAGCCATTTCATCTTATCTGGGCTGCCACCACTGAAAACCCTCATGAAGACTCTGGGTGATGATGTCAACCTGAACAGGAGTACTCTGAACTGGTATTGCCCCCATCCTTCCAGGAACCCGAGGGAAACGCATGTGGACATTAATCCATCCCACAGAAAAGTAAGCATCTTCGATGTCAAGAGCCACGAATCATGTGACTTCCTCCAGGGAGAGAACTGTTGGAAAACTAATGAATTGTGTTAGTCAAATATATACAGACACTAAATGTTAGAAAGAATTATTTCCTGTGTCATCATAACACACTTGAGTTTTTAATGGTGACGGCTACACTCTTGCCCTTTCTCCTGAACTCCAATGGCATGCTTTTGCAACCCTCTATAGTAATAGACAACTGGTATGCCTGCATCCACTTGTTATGCTGTTGTCAAGTGTAGCACTCTCATCCACCATAGAAAGTGTTGAGGGCTTCACTACTAACCCAGTAGTTGGAGGCATGAGTTAGTGAACGTCAGGGCATGTTTCACATGCAGATGGTTCTGCTCATTACAACTTTTAAGCCCCATGTTGCTCTGAGATCCCTTGCAGAATCAGCCTGGGCACGCAAGGGCCCAGTTACCACTTGGTACCGACGCTTCATATTAAAGTGTCTTGACTTCATATAATTCTGATGACAGAGGAAAGTTCTACAGTGACGGCAAGTGGAGACGCCACAGGTGTGGTGATGCTGGGAGTTGTAGTCACAGACCTCCAACATGTAGGCATCCCATGGCACTGGTTACTTGGTACCATACTGAAGGCGACAGCACCATTCAGCAGCATCTTGGTGTCTGAGCATCCCTATTCAGGATTATGGTACTCACCCCATACAGGAAAGGGGCTAGAAAAGGTGCCCTAAAAATTGTTTGCTTCCACAGAACCTGACCAGCCCACTATATCTGGAAGGTCATGGATCTATATGGTAATTTTAAGTTTGCTCATTTTCTGACAATAGCTTTGTGGAATATTAGGACTCTCTGTGACAACCCTACTGCCACCCAACTGGAGAGAGGCACAGCACTTGTTGCAAGAGAAATGTCCAGGTATAGGGTCAATATGACCATATCGCACAAAACCATAGTCACTGACGGAGAGCAACTCGCAGCAATAGGTACAAGGTACATAGAATCATAGAAGATTAGGGTTGGAAGAGACCTAAGGAGGTCATCTAGTCCAACCCCCTGCCCAAAGCAGGACCAACACCAACTAAATCATCCCAGCAGGGGATTTGTCAAGCCAGGCCTTAAGAACCTCTAAGGATGAAGATTCCACCACCTCCCTAGTAACCCATTCAAGGGCTTCACCACCCTCCCAGTGAAATAGTGTTTCCTAATATCCAACCTAGATCTCCCCCACTGCAACTTGAGACCATTGCTCCTTGTTCGGTCATCTGCCACCACTGAGAACAGCCGAGCTCCATCCTCTTTGGAACCCCCCCCCTTTTCAGGTAGTTGGAGGCTGCTATCAAATCCCCCCTCATTCTTCTCTTCTGCAGACTAAATAACCCCAGTTACCTCAGCCTCTCCTCATAAGTCATGTGCCCCAGCCCCCTAATCATTTTCGTTGCCCTCCACTGGACTCTCTCCAATTTGTTCACATCCTTTCTGTAGCGGGGGACCCAAAACTAGATGCAATACTCCAGATGTGGCCTCACCAGTGCCAAATAGAGGGGAATAAT
This sequence comes from Platysternon megacephalum, assembly GCA_003942145.1. Taxonomy (NCBI): domain Eukaryota; kingdom Metazoa; phylum Chordata; order Testudines; family Platysternidae; genus Platysternon; species Platysternon megacephalum. The sequence continues at coordinate 3,716,076 of QXTE01000100.1, read as the reverse complement.
CACATCCCTCGATCTGCTGGCAATGCTACTACTAATGCAGCCCAATATGCCGTTAGCCTTCTTGGCAAAAAGGGCACACTGCTGACTCATATCCAGCTTCTCCTCCACTGTAATCCCCTGGTCCTTTTCTGCAGAACTGCTGCTTAGCCAGTAGGTCCCCAGCCTGTAGTGGTGCATGGGATTCTTCTGTCCTAAATGCAGGACTCTGCACTTGTCCTTGCTGAACCTCATCAGATTTCTTTTGGCCCAATCCTCCAATTTCTCTAGGTCACTCTGGACTCTATCTCTACCCTCCAGTGTATCTACCTCTCCCCCCAGCTTAGTGTCATCCACAAACTCACTGAGGGAGTAATCTATCCCATCATCCAGATCATTAATAAAGATGTTGAACAAAACCGGCCCCAGGACTGACCCCTGGGGCACCCTGCTTGATACCGGCTGCCAACTAGACATCAAGCCATTGATCACTACCCGCTGAGCCCGACAAACTAGCCATCTTTCTACCTACCTTATAGTCCATTAATCCAATCCATACTTTTTTAACTTGCTCATAAGAATACTGTGGGAGATGGTATCAAAGACTTTGCTAAAGTCAATATATATCAGGTCCACCACTTTCCCCATATCCACAGAGCCAGGTATCTCATCATAGAAGGCAATCAAGTTGGTCAGGCATTACCTGCCCTTGGTGACTGTTCCTGATCACCTTCCTCTCCTCCCAGTGCTTCAAAACGGTTTCCTTCCATATCTATGGTAACTTTTTAAAAATATATGTTATATCTAGGTTTTTTGTTTCTACTAGTGGCGCACATCACCTCAATATTGGTGCCGCACATAACAAAATTCATTCCGCACATGTATGGGAAAAATTAGAGGCAACATTGGTTGTAAGATGTCTGGGGCTTTCTGATGCATATCATGGACTTCCTCAAGAGAGATCTGGAGCTTGGTTGACAATCTCTGCAAGAGCTCCTGGTATTGTCATCATCAGGCAGAGATCGCATTAATGGAGTGATTGCCTCATTGGGTGAGAAAGATAACACGGCCGTTGGAACAGTCAGTACCAGTAGATCCAGTTTGACTTCCTCTGCATATTTTGATTGAGGCTGTTGGTGAAGAGAGAGTGCAATTCCAGTACAGACCCAGGGTGTTTAGTATACCAGTTCCATGGACCCAAGTAGGGCCAGTATGAAGGGTCGACTGGTTGGGGAGGGTCCCAAGGCATTGGGTACCATCAGGCTCTTGGGCAGTCCTATCTGGGAGGATGACAACTCCAAGAGCTTCCAGAGTTTTGCTCTAAGCTTGGCTCCCCACGAGGTGGCAAAGACTCATCTAGAACGTTGGACTCAGCCTACAAGAAGGTAGATTTATGTTCTACCAGTGGTACCAGCACCGCTAGCTAGTGGACAGGGTAGAGTGAATCCCCTTCGTCAAGTGGTTTCTTCCAGTGCTAAAATGTCTCCCAGGAGGACCAGGAGCAATAGGAGAGGAGACTGCTGTTAGGGCAAAACAAAAATATCCTCTCGTGCGTAAAAGTTTCAGGCCATCCTAGAGTTCAGAGTCCCAGAGACCAAGGCCAACAGACCCATAACAAGGGTGTGGTGGTCAGCAGATCCTGCCTTGAGCGTGTTGGTACTGTCGAAAGGAGTCCTACATGGAGCTCCCAATCAGGGCTGGAGGGTGCTAATTCTTTGGCCTAAGAGTTGGAGCCAGAGTCAGCACCAACAGATCCTTCTTCCTTCGCACCTTCCCCTTTCAACATGTTTTAATAATTATACCAACCAATGAGACTGACTCTCTCTTTAGGAAAATATCTAAAAATTGCAAAAACAATTGATTGAATCAAGGTTTCCTGCTTGCTGATAAAAAAATCAGTGATTTAAATCACTGTTATAGCAATCCTCCCTAGGGGAAGAACAAGGAAATAAAGAGCAACATTAGAGCAGTTTAAACATCTCTACTTGAGAGCATATAGAACTCCATAGTAAATAAGTGTATAGTTACATTAAAAGCGGAGCAAGAAAGTCTTGACAAGATCTAATTTGACACAAACATGATTTAAGTCAAAATGTAGGTGGCCCCTTCTGCTAGACCAGTGGTTTTCAAATATTTTTGGCTGCATACCCCTTTCCAAATAATGTAGTCTACTGCATACCCACATCTGAGATAGGGTCATAATATACCTATGAAAACAGGGGGGGGAGGGGGGCAGGGAGCATGATGTGTTGTCCGCTATTACAGTATTTTTCTCATGTACCTCCTAACGAAAGCCTGCATACCCGTTTGAAAACCACTGTGCTAGACATAGTGCACTTAGCATTTTAAAAAAAGTCTTTACTTTTCTGAAGGCCATGACACAGTGATACATTTTTCCAGTCCAAAACAAACTGACCACAAACTATTGTTTCTTCAACACACTGAGCTGTTGAATCCAAGATAGCTGTCTTCATGGAGAAACCCAGGTGTCACTTAGCCCTCTCAGCTGCTACCTTGAGCCTGGTACATGGATGTGTTATCAGGCCCCAACCTGGCTTCTTTATGGCCATGGTGGAGTCCTGCAATGTCCTAGCAAACTTCCAACAGCATAAATACCACTGAGTGCATGACACTGCATAGTTACTGTCAAATTAATGTGCTTGTCCACAGTCAGATGCAATTTCCTGTCAAAAATAAAGGAAAATTAATCATCTTTCCTTTTTCAAACACTGACTTTTGGCGTCCCATGCCAAAGCCTGAGGGGCGGATGGTCAAATCTATTGCTACAGACTTCAAACTACTATGGGTAACAGATTTCATACCAATGAAAAAATTCCCCACTTTAAAAAAAAAAAATCATGTCTCTATATAAACACACAGTACAGTGCATATGATTTATATGAATTTGTAACAGTTTTAAATACAAAGTAAAGATGATATCAGCAAGTTAGGAAAGTAGTATATCACTCAATGTAAGAAAGAAAAGGGTTACGTTAGCATAGTTTAATGAAAAAAATATACTTTGTAGTTTGTGTGTAAAGTGCAGGTTTTATTAGCTGTCATGAAAAAGGCTTTGAAAGAATATGGCTTAATTGGAAAAGCTGGACCTGAAAGGTAACTGATGAGATAGAAGGAAGAAGCAGTCCCAATTATCAGGGATGGTTAAGAAGAAAGGATTGTGGACAGTAACCAGCAATGACCCCAAACAAGTCAAAACTTGTTTTTTAGCTAAGTTAACAGGCAATGACATCACTTGTTTATTAAAGGGTTCATTTCTAACACTTGCCTGACCAATTTGGATCCGACCAACCTGGGTCTAAGCACCCCCGGGTTTAGCCCTTTTATAAGTATTTTGATCAAATGTTTTTTTACTGTTTGGATGTAGTAAAGTCAGCAAAAGTAGGAGGATGGTGCCACTTTATCACTTTTATCCTGTAGCCCATGAGGCTAGCTTGCTAGCCTGCTACATTGCATAATATGTTTTCTTCATTGGTTTGATTGATAATGTTATTTTCTTAGGGTTTTGTTTATATTAAATTCCAGTATATATTACTCATAATAGTTGACTGTAATGCAAGGAACCTACAGGCCTGTATCCTGTATGATTAAGCTAGAGCAAGTCAGCATAAGTGTTTGTAACCTTTGGCATAGATAAATGACCTACCAGTTACCCCTTTGTCTTTGGGGAACTGAATGGGGAACCAAACAGAGAACCTAATGTGTTTACCATGAGTCTGGAACAGACCAGTAACCACAGGGTACACCACAGAACATGGAAGTCATGATTTAGGCCAAAGGTAATGGTTTCAGGATGAGATAATTGATATTAACATGTATGAATATATGTCATAATATGTTAACCTATAGAATAAGTGTGCCCAAAGATTTATCTGGGTGAGGAAATAAGATTTGGGCATGGTAGGTTGGGCACTGATATGAATATTCAGGGCATTGCCAGGACCCTATAAAAGGGCAAATAACCAGGTAGAGGGGTCGCTCTTTCTATCTTCTGTTAATCTCTCAGTTCAGCTTTGGCAATATAGCTTAGCTACTCAACACTCGAACCTAATCTCTATCAACTTGGGGAACCTAGACCATCAAATTCATTGGGCATGCCAGAGATGAGGCCGGTCCTCTATCTCCCACTACCACGTCTCCAGGGAAGGGTGTGAGTATGCTAGTTTAAATAGTCTTTTAGAATAGAAATGTTACCATCGGGGACCACAGAATTGTATTACTTCTGTGTGACTATTTTCTCTCTCCAATTATCCTTTCATTCATTTTAATAAAGATCTTGACATTTTGGTATTGTCCTCAGTATACATGTCCTTGCCACACACCCCAAGAGTCCCCACACGATGTAGAATTCTGCGTTTTCTAATCCTGTAGCCTGAATTGGGACAAGAAACAAAATATCTTCTGGTCAGATCACTGGCAAGCCGTAATAAACTAGCCCCATAAATTCAGGTCAACAAACCCAATGGTTAACACACTCACCCAGGATGTGGGAGAGCCCCACTCAAACCCTTCCTCCCCCTCTTTCTGAGGCAGGAATTGAACCTGAGTCTCTCACATCCTAGGTGAGTGTGCCAACGACTGGGCTAGAAGCTATAAATTACTTCCTATTTAGGCTTTGCGGCATGTTTAGAGCAATTGTACAAATATCATTTGGACTTTCAATTTAATAAAGGAATTTACGGTTGTGGTAATACTGTGCATAAATAATAATAATTCCAACACTCAAAGTTCAATCTATTTCTATATTCAAATGGAGACAGGACACTTCTCGATCTTCTGATGTTTCTTTTCCACAAAACAAACCTGAGTGTCTTCAGGAAAATTAGATAAAAGAATTATGAAGGCTATTTCTTTAATATAAGTTTTCTAAAGGTCTTATGCCTTTATTACATACTACAATTCCCACATGATGTTGCCGTAGCTTTTAGATTTATATTCCCCCAGGAAAATATTCCATGAGATCACAGCTATTCTTGAATAAGATACTATAGCTGAGCTCTTATGATGCCTCCTTGCTGCAGGCAAGAACACAGGAGAGAATGTAGAACACCAATACAATTTACAGTCTTACACAAGAATTTCAAAAACTAAATGAAAGCTATTTAAAGTATAATACCAACTACAAATTCAAACTGAAAATAAAGCAATTTTTGACAGAGTAGTTAACAGTCAGAACAGCTTACTAAACTAAGCAATCATTTAAAGATGCCAAACGATGGCTTTGAGATTGGTTGCCTAACATGAGGTAAAATTTTCAGAAGTGTCCAAGTCCCATTTTCAAAAGGGACTTAGACCTCAGTTATACTACAAAAGTTTTGCCAGCATAGCTATATCAGCTGGGAGTTTGGGGAAAAAATTATCACACCCTAGCCCAACATAGCTATGCCATCAAACCCCCAGTGTAGATGTAATGATGGTAACAGAAGAGTGCTTCTGTCAGCATAGCTGGTATTGTTTGTGGAGGTGGTGTAGCTAAGCCAGCAGAAGAACTCCTTCTGCCATCTTACATTGTATCTACAGTAGGGGGGCTCCACTGGCATGGCTATACCACCCAAGGTTCTGTGAGGCAGACACACCCATAGGCTCCTAAGCACTTAAGTCACTTTTAAAAGTTGCGCTATAGTGCTTTTTAAAATGTTACTAATGATCTCTAATTCAACTACAAATTATTGGGTTCAACAGTATTCACTAAGTATATGGGAAGATGTATTGCCTGTTATGCAGGAGGTCAGACTTGATGAACATTATGGTCCTTTCTGACATTAATCTATGAATATATTAATCTAATCATTTTTTAAAAAATGAGTTTGCAGTATTTCAGGTACTACATGTTCCTGAGTCTCCCTGCCTATTTATATGCATTTACAATCATATCTTCTCCATTTTCTTTACATGTTTCTCTCTCCCATGTTGCTTTACTGGAGACCCACATTAAACCAAGACCAGACAGAGCAGTACTGGGCTAGGAAAGCCCCATCCCTCAGCAGCTGCAGGGCATGCTCCAGGTGGAGGGATAGTTTAAAAGGCCTCTGGGATAGCCCAGGGGTAAGGGGGAAGTATACCAGGAAGTGAGGCAGCTTTAAGAGGAGTGGCTGAGGCATTCTTAAGGCTACTCTGGAAGCAGTGATCCAGATTCTCCCTCACTCACCCTCTTTGGCCAGTGGAAACTCACGAGAGACTGCAAAGAACAGGACATTGTCCTACTAACAGACTAAACAGATACTCCGGAGTCTGTATCTACACCCCATACAGGGGAGCCACAGCCTGGTAGGAAGCAACCCGGGGGCAGCATAACTTGGGCTATACTAGCGAGTAGTCCAGATATTGTAATGCCCCCCTAGAGCCCTGGGAGGGCACACAGCTCCCTACCTCCTTCAAGAGGGATTGAGGCCCACCGCACACAACTCAGCTGGGGCCCACTATAGAACAATCAGGCCAGAAAATGTTGGAGCCACTCCCTGACCACTAAGCCAGAGGACTATCAGACTCATCCGCTACAGAGGGTAACACAATGTGGTGGTATTATAATCTTATTTTATATTCTAGCACAGTGATTCTCAACCTTTCCAGGCTAATGTCTCTCTTTCAGGACCCTGATTTATTTTGCATACCTCACTTAAACTACTTGCTTACAAAATCAGACATAAAAATACAAAAAAGTGTCATAGCACACTATTACTGAAAAATTGCTTAATTTATTTTATAATTACATGGTAAAAATGAGAAAGTAATTGGAATATAAATATTGTACTTACATTTCAGTGTATAATATATAGAGCTGTATAAACAAGTCAGTCTGTACGAAATTTTAATTTGTACTAAGTTTGCTAGTGCTTTTATGTAGCCTGTTGTAAAACTAGACAAATATCTAGATGAGCAGATGTATGCCCTGGAAGACCTCTACGTACCTCCAGGGGTACGTGTACACCTGGTTGAGAACCACAGTTCTAGCATGTAGTCAATATATTCCAGTGTACATTATGAAGAATGCCTTAAAATATACAATATTGAAAAATATGTCTGATATGCACTGGACCTCTAAGTAGCACTCTGTAACCCCCATATTCATCATTTGTATATTGCTGTGATATTTCATACAAAGCATGCCACTAAGATACCATATGAAAGGTATCTGCTGAAACTCATTTTTATTTCAAAATATGTATATTGTTATTGTGTATGAAGTTAGGAGATTTTGCTATATGACTGTTATTGAAATATGTTGCCCGTCTAAGAGACGCCCACTGCTAACTCTCCAGTGACTAAAAGGGGGTTGATCCACACCCAGGCAGGCATTAAATCACCACTGATCAGCAGGGGAATTGTAAACAAGAGATGTACAATTCTGGAAGAGAGTTGCGCAAGCACCACACAATGGGGACTGCTCAACTCTGACTCAGTAAGGCCCACCCGGACATGCCTGGGCCAGTACCTTTCCAGGGTGATGGATTGAGAGTATAAAATAAGGGACAGTGGCATCATGAGATTCTCTCTCCTAGCCCACCTATTCTGAAGGCAACAAGAATACGGAGAAGACAAAGACTTTGAACTAAGGAGATTGGTCCCAGGCTGAGAAGGAAATTCAGCCTGTGTATTAAGAACTATAACCTACCTGCAACAAACAGTGGAGGTGAGAAAAGCTGTTTGATTCAAATCTTGCTTAATCTGAAAGTTTAGGATTCAGAATGAATGTTTACTTTTTATTTTCTTAGGTAACTCTCTCTGACCTTTATGCCTATCACTTATAATCACTTAAAATCTATCTTTCTGTAGTTAATAAACTCATTTTAATGTTTTATCCTTACCAGGGAGGTTGTCTAAAGTGTTCAATGAATCTGCTCAGATTACAAAAGCTGGTGCATATCCACTATCCTTTGACGAAGTGGCAACCTAATTAATGAACTTGCATAGTTCAAGAGAAGGTCTTGAGCAGTGTAAGATGGTACATTTCTGGAATGCAAGGCTGGAGGCTCAGGGGATTTGCTGGTATTTCCCTGTATATAGTTCATGAGTGGCTTGGAGAGCATTCATGCAATTTAGCTGGGTGTGTCTCTGCATGCTGGTAGCGGAGTGATAACAGCACCTGGAGGGGTTGCTGCTTGTCACTAGCAAAGCATTGTGAGAGCGCGCCCAGGCTGGAGAGTCAAGGGAGCACAGCAGTCCCATAGTTACAGGCTGTACCCTGGGGCTCCCATCACAATGTCAACTTCAGTCAGCAACAAACTATGAACTCTCAGAACATTTGAGGGAAGGATTTGTGCAGGAATGGACCTTAAAAAAGGGTTACAGATTTCAAAACTTACAAAATATTTGTAGTTATATTACAATGAAACTCTGCTTCTTAAGAATAGGTGTCAAAATTCACCAATGACAGGGGGGAAATAAGATGAAGTTTCAGCAAGTTTTCATTAGACCAAGCCTGACAGAAAGATCAGTACAAAAAAAAATACCTGGGCACTATTTTAGTTCTGTTTTTTAACACCAGCACCACTTATTAACCACCTTCCAAACACATCAATTCAAGATATTCATACTTTAGTAGAGGTCCTCCCTCAGGGTCTTTCTGCTTAATCAGAGTGCAGCCATAGTCCTGTGTTTCAGATCAGTTTATTAATAGGGATATAGAGTCACAAGTTTATCATCATTGCAAGATCAAATAGATTGGCTGTGGGGAAAAAAGTCTTGTTAATGATCATTAGCAAAGATGGTACAAAATGGACACACTGTACCTAAGTAAATGGATTTCAGGATGTAAGTCATTTTAACTCTGAATTTCCATCCTTGAATAAAATGAAGTTAAGCTGATTGTGCAATATGTTAATACCTTTTTCCATAAGTCACCAGTTTGCTAATAAAAAGTCATATGGGACTGCAAATTCAAAGTGGAGATCTATTCTAAAGAGTATGTAAAAATGGTCCCTAGCTACTCAGCAGATATGCTTGTGTATAAAGAGTCATACTTGTTTAGTTTTTCCTGAAGTGTACATTTTTAATTACTTTTTACTGCAGTCAACCCTGTATACCCAGCACTTCTCAAAAGGTGAATTAGGTTCATTTCTAAATCATGCATCATAAAAACTAACAACTAATTTCCATCTGTCAGGCCACCAGTGTAAACCCACTGAAGACAACAGAGTTGCACAGGCCTCAACTGCACAATAACCACAGGGAGAATTTAGAAAAACAGTAAAGATTTGTTAGGTGCTACTTCTCCCTCCATGCAACTTAAAAAACCCACTACTGTCTTTGCAGTTATCCATGCAACTAAAACTAAAATACTACCTGAAACCCTCCAAGGTTCCATCTTCAACTCTGGAGGTACTCTTCACTACCCTAGCTTATTGGTCCCTCCTCTCTCTTTACATTTGCATTCCCTATATGGATTTAGTGATAATTCCACTTGAAGGCAACAGGATGCATACAAAAGGCCTAGAAGTGCCCCCTGAGCAGCTAGCTTCCCTACCCCATCTTCCTTCAACTCCTCACTCACTAAAGCACTACTGTAGATGTCCTTAAGTTAGCAAAAGTTTCCTAACTTGTTTAGAGCAGTGGTCTCCAAAGTGGGGTGCCCAAGAGGATCCTTGGGGGTGCAAGGCAGGAGGAGCGGGGGTTTTTTTGGGGGGGGGTTTTGCGCTTCCGCAGTTCGGGCGGGAGGGAGTGCGTGCTCAAATATTTTTTTTACTGATAGGGGTGCGTAATTAAAAAAGTTTGGAGACCACTGGTTTAGAGAAAAGGTTTCTGTACCAAGATGGCCTGCCCCTTAAGGACCAGGAGGACTGGGAGGCAGCCCCAAAACTTCCCTGCAGTCTCCCAGGAATCCCTTATCCCTGCCTTCCAGGGTGCAATGAGGGCAGTGATAAGGTATCCCCATGGGATGTTGGAGTACACTGCACCCCAAGCCCTGGGGAGGTACTTCACAGTTCCACAGACAGCAGCAGCCAGTCTGGGAAGTGTGTTTTGCCACTGAAACCTACATGTTATGTCAAAATTAACTGCAAAGTTTCATTTTATAGTTTGACAGCCCTTGAAACTGTCCTAATTATCCTCCAAACAGTTGCACACAGCATTTTCCTGCCAATGTGACTCAGCCTAGAGGTGGAGAGCCCAAATCTCAGATTAGATGGTAGTTCAGTATAAAGCCTTCTCAAACTGCAGTCATTCTACTGAGACAGCCACCAAAGGAGCTAATTATGCAGTTTATGTACTTGTGTTCCTTATGGGCACCCGAGTCCTCTCGATAGCACTGCCACAGTTAGGAAACAGGATGAGCAGTAGAGTTTTCCCATAGTACGCTACATTCCCAGGGCTAGAGTGTCAACATGCTGGGGGTGGGGGGAGGCGCTAGGCACTTTGGGATAGGTTTACTTTGACTAGGGTCTGTGCACTGCAGTGTTGACACTAGAACCCCAGGGTCAAGCACAGGTCAGAAAATTATAAACCTAGGGTTAAAATGCAGTGTAGATGCTCTAGCCCAGGATTCCCTGACATGGGTCAGTTTACTTGAGTCCCCGTAGGCTTTCCTTGCTGTGTAGATATGCTCTGGGATAGCGCCCTGATTCCTAGGGTCAAAAAGACTTAAATGTAACCCAGAACAGTATGGGAACTGGAGTCAAGAGGATGGGCTGAAGAGGAGCCCACGTGGGGGAAAAGAATCTTATTTGTTTGTGACTTTTGTTATGCTGGAATCGGTCTGAACTCAAAGTAACCCAGATGGAGGGCTGAGCCACGTCAATCCCTGGGAGAGAGAGAAAACCCAGGTGAGGGGAAGTTGATGGGGGAAATGCCTGCAGTACTATGCTCAGCCAGAAGGGGACACTATGGCAATTCTATTTTCAATTAAGAAGTGTTCCTTGAGCTCTAATCACCCCTCCTTAAAAAAAAAAAAGTGTGAATAAATGAATGATTGTTTAAGTTGCTCAATTTTCACATGCTTTTCCTGATTCTCGATTCTACTCACTTAAAGGAAATGAATAACCCACTCACCAATGGCGAAGAGAAAGCGTTTCTATTAACTTCTGCAGAATCTAAACGTTCATTTTTAAAAAGTGTCTAGCCCTTGTGGTTGCACAGATAACCTATGAAACATGAACTGAATATAAACCACCACACGTGGGTTACCTCAATATTGACAGCTAATTACAATGTCTCTGCTCCTCAGATTTTCCAAGATGCAGTTGAGTGAAAACTAACTAATCTTGGTGGTTTTTACTGCTACTAATGGAAAAGGAGGCATGCACTGCAGCTATTCACAAGCGAGGACAACTCAAAGCAGAAACTACAAAAGATGAAACCCACATGCAAAGTCTGGGGACACTACTCTAGTGAGAACATCAGCATCTTCCCTTGTCTCAGGAGCTTGGTTGAGATAGCAAGTTTTTCTTGTGTTTCTCAAGTAGGCTTGCCCCAGAGAGTAGGGACTTTCATTGGTTTAATAGTTTAGCTACTAGGTGTTTTGTAAAGCCCTGCGTCTGAAGTGGTAGGTAGAAGTAAGAGCTTGATGGGACTAAGTTAGCAAAGTAAGGGTACTGAGAAATTTGGGGGGGGGGAGATGGAGAAAAAACAAAGGAAGAAAGAAAAGGAAACACACTGAGGTCCCCACAGGAAAGGAAAAGGAGGTACAAGAAACATGAACACCAAAGTTTTTCTAAAAATATTATGATTAATGCTACCCACAGGAGAAATAAATCTACTTCTAATTGTATAGTAACATTGGCAAATGAATTAAGATAAACAAATATTTGCATGTGCCCAAAAACAAGACTCTAGCAGATCATTAAAGCAGCAAGTACTATAGGTGATGGTGATGGGGGGGGGGGGGAGAGAGAAGAGTAGCGAGTTTAGCTGAGAAAACCCCACTCCTCAACTCTAGGAAACAACTTTCCCAGTTTTAAATGTCAAACAATTTTTGCTGATAACTGCGTCCCAAGCCATGATTGAACCCTGCTCTACAAGGAATCAGTCAGGTACATTCTGCACTACCAGAAGCTTCCAGAGCTATCATATAGTTTGGCAGCCACACTGGTCAACCTTGCTTGAAAATCCATACAAGATTTTGGGGTATTTTTAGGATTCTGTATCTCAAGACCATACATTTTAAGAATCTGCCACTATCACTGCTGAGCATTTTTAAATATCAACATTTCATCCCATCTCGCCACCCCATTCCCATACTCACTAAGAGTTTGCATGATTTGGCATATACAAAATCAAGATAGAAGAGTTTTAATACATGAAATGCATTTATTTAACATTTGCAATATCAACCAACACCTATCCATATTTGAATAAGAGGGGTAAATGAGGAGGGAGCTTGGGGATATAGAATAGATCTCAATTGCCATTTGATAATGACCACTAATGTAAAAAATATGCAAATTATAAATATATTTAACAATTATAGTAATTTGAATCAAATATTTCATTTTGGAATTATAAATGATTATTAGTGTTCTTTCTAGAAGTACAGTTAAGTGTCCTAATGCGAGTAATACAGATCACTACTTGTCATTGCCATTGTATTCTACAAATGTTAACGCTGATTTTGTCAGGTCACTGCAATTTGATTAACTTCCAAATACTTGGAGGAGTAAGATAAACATTGTTTGCTACAGTTTTTGGAAATGACTTGAAACAATTATGTATTCATCCACACAGCAGTGGATCATTTAGGGGTTGCAGCTGGATCCAGTGCACCTTTCCTCACACATATGCCTCAAGACATGCTCGTTTTATATTTCCTATAAATGCTTCAGTTGTCTGTCGTAAGAAGTTGAGCTTTGGTGTTGACTGATACCTCTGCCAATTTTTGCTGCTCATGATTTCTGCCATGCTTCTGACATGGTGGCACAATTTGATTGTAGCTTACAGCCATGAATTTGGTTGACTGTTCAATTACATCAGGCATTATTGCATTGATGTCACCCAGCAAAGAGCGAGTGTATCCAGCTTGCAAAAATCTTTGGCACAGTGGTTCCTGTGGGAGCCAAGATAGGATGCTACTGTCTCTTACAGTGAGTGTGCATGGTACGATGTTCCAGTGTTGCTCAGCTGAAGCACAGCAGTTTGTTATAGTTCTCCCTTGGAGTGCAGGTTCCATAATTAGCAGAGATGTTAGACCAGGGATCTCAAACTCAAATCACTACGAGGGCCACGTGAAGACTAGTACATTGGCCCAAGGGCCACATCACTGACACCTTTTCATATAAAGGTACAAAAGCCCCCCACTGCCCCGGCCCCGCCCCCACTCCACCCCTTCCCTGCCCGGCCTCTTCCCACCCTTTCCCCACCCCCATTCCAACCCCTTCCCCAAATCCCCACCCCTGCTCCCCTGAGCGCGCAGCTCCCCGCTCCTCCACCTTCCCTCCTGGAAAGCGCTAAGCACAGCTGTTTGGCAGCGGGAGGCGCCTGGAGGTAGGCAGGGACACGGCACACTGGGGGGTTGGGGGTGAGGGGAGCTTGGCGGCCGCAGGAAATAACTCCGGGGGGGGGGAGGTGCAGGGAGCTTGGCAGGCCGCATGTTTGAGACCTCTGTGTTAGACCCTGTTCAAGGTAACCATCACCATCTTTTGCAACCATCACCATTTGTTGTACAAGGATGTTATTAGCTTCCCCAGCCAAGATAGCCATCTATTCTCTGTTCATCACCACAACTCCCTGGTTTACTGCAGCTGGGGTGTTTTCTGCCTGTGATAACTACCTTGTGCTTTAGAGTGTGTTGGAGTAACTTCTTCTCTTGAATGAGTTCTGTACAAATGATGTCAATCATTTACAATTTTCTGTAACCATCAAGACAACATTCTGTGGAGCTAGCTGTGTACATGTAAACGGATACATTCTGCTCACTTCTGTAGCTCTGCTAGATTTTAGACACTCTGAGCTGAAGTCTTTGTACCTATCAAAGACAAGGTATACATCACCTGCTGCTAGTTTGTGTTCAATGTAGTCTCTGAAATTGGTCACACAGTCCTTGATGATACCACTTTCTGGCCAATGTACTTACCTAAAGCACTGCAAAACCTTCAATGACTATGCAGGTGACGTCTTGTGAAGTATGTCAAGTTGACAAGTCTGTCTGCAGCTACTTCTTTAGGTTAGACAGCCTTGGGAATCTTCATGTCATCAGTGAACACTGATGTTAGTACAGGAGCCAACACATGGGCTTTTGAGTCTCAACTGTACACCAAAACCAATCTATAAGCTAGGTGGAGGATTTATCAGGACACTTGTAATGATACTGTCAATGAGAAGAGCTAGCAGAGTTTGATCTAATTTAGAGGATAATTTAGCAAGCAACGCTAATTCAGGATCACTCAGAATTTGCAACAGTATCTTTCTTCGTGCATATGTTGTACCAGATAAAAGACGCTACAATAGTTCTGACTACTGGACAAACTGTTTTCCAACTCTGCTTATTATAATGTCAAAATCATCATCTTCATCATCAGTGACTAACTTGAGCACATTTTATGCCTTACTTCTGAACACAATTATACCTGCAGTGCCTGAAGACAACAACACAAGAAGTTCCTCAAAGTGATGTGACATGTGCTTGATCAGTTATCTGCATGAAAGCGTCTGGCCTCGGTAAACCAGAAACAATTCTGTAGCATTTCAGATGAGAGATATTGTCCTGTGTTACAACTGTAACCAGTGACTCAAGCGCTGCATCCATTTCCTCGTGCTGCACTTGTGCAGCATTTGCAGCTGCTTTTACTGATAACTGCCCAAATTTGAAAATTAATCATCATGAGTGAATGTAAGAATTTAAGTGAGCACGCTCAGAGTACTAGAATACGCCTTGTGTCTTGGTTCAGGGGGATAAGGGGACATACTAGCAAAATATACTGCTAATACAGATACGGACATAACTTATATAACTCCTAGCTAATTACATAACAATATTATCATGAAGTTTTCATTAAAAGTAATGAAATTTAATGAAAGTGGTTTCACTGTCCCCTCGCTTGTGAATCAGGACAAAGGCATTAATAAGTTCTCATATTTCAAAGTGCTCAACAGTGACAAGGTGCATTGGGGCAGTTTCTTTTGAAACTAAAGTCTTGAAATTTGGAATCCACAAAATACACTGTATGGACACTAAAACAAGGTACTGCCAAAAATTTGCATTTGCCTACTATACTAATAACCTTAAGTATCATTTGCCTTGTTACCACACCATGGTGTCAGATATTTGCAGTTTTTACCTGCACAGAGAATAGGAAATAGTGGTTACTGTATGATAGGTTGACAAATGATGATATTGTAATTAGTTCTATAATGTAGAGTGCATTATAATATTCACCTACAGGCTAGAACAGGGGTAGGCAACCTATGGCACGCGTGCCAAAGGCGGCACGCGAGCTGATTTTCAGTGGCACTCACACTGCCCGGGTCCTGGCCACCGGTCATTTTAATTTAATTTTAAATGAAGCTTCTTAAACATTTTGAAAACCTTATTTACTTTACATACAATAATAGTTTAGTTATATATTACAGACTTATAGAAAGAGACCTTCTAAAAACGTTAATGTACCTTCTAAACGTTTAGACCTTCTAAAAACGTTAATGGCACGCGAAACCTTAAATCAGAGTGAATAAATGAAGACTCAGCACACCACTTCTGAAAGGTTGCCGACCCCTGGGCTAGAATAAGGCATGTATTACACCACTGCAAAGTGTGCACTATAGAAGAATAGCCTTCTGAGCAGCTAGACATTATTAAAAGCAATGTGGTCCAACATGAATATATCTAGATTCTGAGGCAATGATAAAACAAGATCTCAAAGCTCTAAGACATCAGGGTGAAAGCCGGGCACCTATTTTTAATAGGATAGGACTTTTATTAAAAGTCACAAGCTTTCATCCATTCACCCAAATGCCTCCCCTACTAACAAACAACTTGTGTCTTGGCTAAATTGACCTCTACAACTCACATACTTTCATCCCAATCTCAGACACTGGATGAGTAAAACTGTAGAATTTGGGATTGATCAAATATGAAAAGCTCAGTGCCAGCAGTTTACTGGTGACACTCCCCCTCTAGAAATCTAAGTATCCTCACATTCATATTCAAAAGCAGGAATTACCAGACCGATCCATGTACAAAACCTGCATGTGCAAGTGCTGTGGAGGACAAGCACCTGCCCAGCCCTATTCTGTATGACCTCTGAGGAAAAAGTGAAACTACTAAAGAGTGAGATTACTATTCAGCCCAGCATGATCCTTTAAATGAGTCATCTGGACTTCATTCTGTCAACTACCACCAAAACATCTAGTACGGTCACATTGGACACCCTACCCTTGTTCATCACCAGGAAGACATCAACCCCCATTTATACAATTCCACCCTCCACTGCATACATCAAGCTGAACCCATGACTATTAGGAATTGAGAGAATGTGGAATTCAAATACAACTGGCTTTGCTCCCACCGCAGCTTTGAAGGTGGTCACTAAAATGAGTAATCATTTGCTGTACATTTTTTTGAGCAAGGGCTTAACAACCACTTGTTTAAAAATAACTTGTGTCTCTTCCTTTTCAAGTGAGGTGACCCACAGATGGCAAAGTTTCTCCATATATTTAGCATGAAGGACAGTTTCAACTCCCTAAGCAAATCCATCATCTCAGAAAACAAAGCTAAGTCACAACCAAGCAGACAATGCATTTCTTCCCTACTTGACACTGTCCCCACAGACAATGAGGAACAATAGTTTTTCCATGCATTTTTTACTTCATTGATTTAAATAGTTTTCAAATATTAATGAAATAAATATCTAAGGAAAAAATACAACAAATTACGTATGGGAACGAAAACTCTGGATCTGCTTTTGTCTTCATTAAATCAGTGCAACTCATTGCTTAAAATTATTTACTCATGATTTACAGTAGTGTAGATGAGAGAAGAATCAGGCCCCTAGCATAAAAAAGTGCTACAACGCAAAAGGCTGAAAGTTTACAATCCATAGTAATGACTGGAGTTAACAATTTTTGCAAAATGCTAAATTCCTCAGTAACGCAAGTGTAAGCAGTAATTTTCAACAATGCCTCAGCATCTTTTTATTACAGTGCTAAAAAGAACTCATCTCACTAAGATATGTACATACTATTTAGCTAGGATTTCAATTTTCGGACTAAACAAAAAATACTAGCTGTAATTTTTCAAGACAGCATTTTGTTTTTAAAGCACAAGCAAGCCTCCAGAAAACTTCGTTTCTTTAAATGGAGTTTCAATCAAACTCATGTCTTAATCACACTGTCCTCTATAAATTATAGCCTACATCACTTCCTGTTCATCCTCTATTATTCACTTCTTGGTCACACATAGCAGTATGTTAAATAACACTGTGCATGCACGGTAACAATTAGAAATTTGTATACAAACAAAGGAAACAGTTTTTAAAAAACCTTTTTGTGAATTTTCTTTTTCAAAAACTGATTTCCTCTCAAATATAGACAATCGGTTCAAATAAACCTATACGTACCATGTTTCTAGGAAGTTACAAGGATCTAAAGTACACTAAAAGCGAAAAGTACACTAACAGAAAATAATTAAACACAGAAGCTGAAAACCTGAAATCACTATTATACTGGGCCCGCAGCATCACTACAGTGAAGAATGAGATTAGTTTCTTGTTTAAGCAATGGTTTGTCCAAGTGCTCCAAAATCCATATGCCTACTCAGATTACCCTGAAAACTGTTGTCCCTCATGGGAATCAGAATAAGGTAAGTGGTCTAAATATGAGGTCAAGAGGATCCCAAGATTCAGTAACCAAGAAAAATCACCTCATATCAATATTTTATATCCCTTAACTTTTTTCTGCTCACACCTGGAGTTCATACTATGCCTATGAATCTCCCCAATCTGATACTACATATTCATGACTTCTTAGCTAGAGTCTGGCATCCATTGCCGCTTTAGGGAAACTATGTTTAACAAGTTACTTAGGGTAAAAGCTGAATCTGCAATGTGGCTTGAGCCAAGTTGATAAGTTAAAGTCATTTGCACATATACAACAGCACTGGAGCGCTGTTGCAAGCCTGAGTGCATGCAGGCAGCTTGATGTCAATGAGAGTGTCAAGGATGATATGATGTGACCATCGAACCTGAACAGCATCCATATACTGCGAGTTTGAATCCTGCCTTTTGTTTCTTTCTGAGCATGTATGTTGTGCACATTAGCTGCTCTCTGCCAGCATCCTGCAGGGGATCCTTCTGGAAGTTTAATCTTGAGAGCAACGCTTCTGATTTTAGAGCCAGTATTTCAGAGGTCTCTAAAATCCACATGCAGATGCAAATTTTACTTTAGAAGCATTCTCAAGGAAAATAGTATTAAACAAACAGAAGGAAGATGAAAGCGTCTAGCAAGTACCAGCACAAGGATAATTTAATCATGCCACATGTTTCTTGCCCATCTCCTGAATAATGGGTCTGAGTGTGATCCAAGAAAAGGAAGCAGCTGCAAATGTCAACAGGTTCTACAGCAGGGATAGTCAATATGCAGACTGCAGGCCAAATCCAGACCACCAGACACTTTCGAAATGGACTCCAAAATCTTTTTATCATCATTATTGTTATTTTATTATTTTCCATAGAGTCTGGACCTTGACAAAAAATAATTGACTACCCGTTCTACATGGTTGCTGAACATCAGTAGAGCTCTATTTTAAGTACTAGTGTAAGGTCACAGGTTGACATTGACTAAAGTGACCAGGACACTGTCAGTATGTTTATGTTCATCAAGGAAACTAAACAAAAATCAACCAATTCATTTTATCTTTTCAAAGTGCTGCAGATTCTCTGAAAAGGGACGTAAACAAAATAGACACTAGAAAAGTGTTAGTCACGTGGTCAACAGTCATAGCAAACCTCATTTCAGGTTATGCAACTATTCAGTTCAATAACTAGTTGTGTCAAGGTTGAAACACCAACTGGGAGTAGAAAAAATAGGGAAGCTTGTTTTCCTCTTCCAATCTATGAATAAAAACTGAATGTGATGCTGAGATCTACTAGTTTTAAAATTTTGAAGGGCATGATGACCAGAACAATCAGTTTATTTCACTAACTAAAGATATTTTGCTTAATAAATCTGTTTTATTAACCGCATTTTAATAATTTTTAATGTATCCAGCACATTTAAGGTGGTTTTATTTAACTATAAAAAAATCATTCTAAAATGTTTTTCTGCATTTTAATTTCCATCCAAACAGAGCTTCACACAAATAGAATTAAAACCATCAATCCAGTGAATAAGAAATGTATCATTCACCATATTCTGACAAAAAATTGAAAATTTAAGTAGCTGAATAAACAAATCAAGCTATGCAATACTTTAAATGTGTGTAGATGGAGCATACCCCCTGGTTAGTAAAAGCAGCACCAAACAGTGTAAAGGCTATATTTAGTTGCAAATCAATGTTTTAATGGTTACCAACCAGTGAGAATCAACCCTTCTTTAGACAAATAATTGAAAGTACAAATCCAAAACAAGATTAAAATAATATAAATCAAGTTTTCCTGCCTGCTGATTTAAATCATGATTAAAATTGGTGATTTAAATCAATCCACCCTGAGATTACGGTATATTGCAATACTATAGCTTGCAAGCCAATAAAACTGTATAATCATATTATATTAGTTATTTGTATCATCAGAGTGCCTACAAGACCCAGTTGCAGATCAGAACCCCTTTTTGCTTGGCTCTGTCCAAACACAGAACAAAAAGACTAAGTATCTACTGGAGTGATCTAAAGACTGCAGATTCTTTCTTTGCATATGGACTTAAAATGTAAGCTTTTTCCCCCTCAATTGTTCATACAAATTATTGTAGACAGTATAGGTACACAAAACACTTCAACTAAAGAAATACGTAAGCGTGGTTACTGAATAGTGAGTCTTTGTGACAAATGTTATATAGGTGCAATATTTAACATTTTAAAGTCACTGCAGGCCTAGCAGGTCTTAAATACATTGTCAATTTTTTAAAAAGTTTAAAGTAAATTAGTTTCAGGTACTTCCACTGGCCTGACTCTTTCTAGTAATTGTGGTTTTATAATCAACACAGTGATGGTTGCTTTATAAAACCCTAAAATAGATTTCCTCCATGCCTCATTTTCTGTGATGTTTTCTCTATTCTATTACTGGTATGAAAGACTCACACAACAGCTAGTGGGGGGGAAAAAACTATATACAAAACATAACGTAAAAACGAAAAAGCCATTTTTCTTCTTTAATATTTCATTTATAGTAGGATTAAGTACTACTTGTAGCAGTAGAAAAATTCAGACATGTTTTATTGTTAACTTAACTGTCCCCCTTCAATTTCTTTACTGAAAACTAGGAAATAACTCCAAGACCTGTTATCTGTCTTCTCACCTAAGTGTATTCTAGCATGCAACAGTTTTCACTTTTTCTGAAAAGATATTGGTTCAAGTTAATGTAAGGGAATTAAAATTGGGCGAGTATGTTTAGAAGCCTTTGCGCTAACAATATACAACCACCTCAGGAAAGAATGGTTGTGGGAGTAAGGTGTGTACCCCTCAGTTATGTATTAACAGATTGCCAACCTCACATCCATTCTGGGTTGAAAACATGTGCAAAAAACCCTTGAGTAATAAAGTGATATGGGTAAAATCTTACACAGTTAATAAATTCTACATTTAGAGTTCCCACTTCAATATTAGCACGTTGTTCCTAGGCAGCATATCAAATTGTCTGGTACATTACGATTTTATTGAAATTCAAGGCATAGATATGCAATATTCAAAGGATCTCCAAACACTTTACAAATATTAATTATCACATCTGTGAGAATATTATACCCATTTTACTATAGATATTGAGGTACAAAGTTTAAGCAACTTTGCTTGGTATGGAATGTAACCTTTGGAGGTCCTAGTTTACTGTTCCTGAGTCCTGACCTCATGAAGTAGGGCTCAAATTGGACAGAGTCATAACAGTTCAGTGACCTGCCACATCATCATCTTATTCTCCAGAATATCAGAATCAAAAAAGTTTCTAGCACCACTAGTTGGAGCAGAACACCTTCAGAGTGTGAACAGAAAAATCACCAATCATGTAATGATGTTTGGCTGGGTTTGCAGAGAATCTGAAACAGCTCAGTGATATGAAGTTCCATTCATTTTCTGAAGTGTTTACTCAAATGCCCAATGATGAGAATTTTAATGTCAACATTGTGAAATGTCAATGGTTAATCAAAGCATGGAAGTAAGGAGAAGGAAGATCATATTATGAAGACCTACACAATCTTCTGCACACGAAATTCCATTTTGAGTGGATGGTGCTTGGGAAAGTACCATCATTTCTCCCCTTCCCATAGCCTGAATTGTGGAGCCACATGGGAGAAGCAGAGCTGGGGTGGGGACATCCAAGTCCCACTAAGGGAAGCCAAATCTGAAGAGCCAAACAGTGCATCTCACCCTGAGACCCCGCCACCCGCAAAACAATTATAGGTAAAGTTTTCCAAAAGCACCTCAGTGACCCCATTTTCAAATGTGACTTATGCATTTAAAATCCTAAACCTAAGTGAAAGTCAGTGGGATTTAGGCTCTTAAGTCACTCTGATGCTTTGCAAATTTTTACTCTAAGTCTCCCGCAGAGAAACAGGGGCCTTGTCTACTTTGGTCCAGCAGAATTTCTCTGCAAACTCAAGCAAACATCACTGAGTCCACTTTCTCAGGTTTTGTTTTATTCCTAACCATGAGGACCAGAAACTTTTTAATTAAAATGAAGCTTAAATTCCGATCCTATCATGACGACTCTGGAAGGTGGACCCCTAAAATCATGTGCCTATATTTCCTCTACCTTAATTTGAAACCCTCTGATGAGGGGCGAGGTCTGGGGAGCTCAACATAGCATTTATCATATTTTGAACATCTGCATATTTTCTCAGCATAAGATTCACATTTACATTACTAAATGGGCAGAAGTGTAGTTTGGTATACAAAACTAAGAACACAGTATATGATAAAGTGACTGAGTTTTTTTCTAAAATGAGAAAGTAGTAGTCAGCAAATGGATCCCTCTAACAGGAACCACCTATTAAGATGCATACTCCAGTTAACCAGCATATAAAAATACAATCCAGTTAGCATTGCTTCCCTCCATTTTCTGTCACAACATTCCAACCCATTCCACCACAGCCTTCAGAGGCTCTTGAAAAAGGTAAATTTTGTTAAGAGATTAATCTATTATAACTTGATCAAGTATGGAAGTGGTTCCTTCCATACAAAAAAAGTCTCTGATCCCAGATTCTAGTTGTCGGAGGTGTTAGCCCCACTCTCTCCCATGAGGAGTCTGGTGGCACCTTAAAGACTAACTGATTTATTTGGGCATAAACTTTTGTGGGTAAAAAACCCATTTCTTCAGATGCATGGATCAAAAGAAGTGGGTTTTTTACCCACAAAAGCTTATGCCCAAATAAATAAGTTAGTCTTTAAGGTGCCACCGGACTCCTCGTTGTTTTTGTGGATACAGACTAACATGGCTACCCCTCTGATACTCTATCCCATGGACTCCCTCAACATTCCAGCTCCCCCACAGTTTGACCCTAGGACCACAGCTACCTCACCTCACCCTCCAGATATCCCATTTCCCCACCATCACCAAAACAGATCTTTGCTGCCTCTCGATCTCCCATTATGCCTCTTCAGACATTCCAGTTCTCCCCCACAACCCTTCAAGTTACATTTATATTCTCTGCTCCATCTAGGGTTGCTACCTTTCAATTTGCTGGTAACTGGATCCCAAGACCCCAACCCTGCTCCACCTCTTCCCCCCCAAGACCCTGCCCTCCGTCACTCACTCCTTTGGAGTTGCTTTGGAAACTGTAACCTGTGAATTTCTTGACTTATGTTTTGTTCAACACTAAAGTGATACATTAATGTGAATATTGTATTAAATATTCCATGTGTTTAAATGAAAACCCATTATTAGAAATCCAACATTCGCTATTCATTCTGAAACAAACATTAATTTGAAGGTTTAATTTAAACAAATGCAGTTATGCGCTTTTTTTTTTAAACTATGTGCACTTCCAGACAGACACATGAAATAATCATCTATTTGGAATGCCGCTCTTTTTTTGTTTGGTTTGTTTTTTAATTAATGAAAGCAAGCATACTAAGAAGTACATTATTACTTGTAACCATTATTTTCAACCTTAAGAGCACATTCCACAAGTGACTGCACTCATGCCAAGGTTTTTTACATAGATATGTAAACACAACATTTGATAAAGAGCACTACAAACTTTCTGGAAAATATTTTACAGTATATTTCTATGCTTGGAAAACAAACTAACAGATTAACCAGATCTGGCTTTTTATGGGACCATCCATCAGAACTTTCAATACAAAAGGAAAGTTAGAAATTGCCAAACACCTGAGTTTAGCCATTAAGTATACCATCAGTAATATAGTGCTATAATCATGATTTTATATGATTTTTTGTTTTCTTAGATTTATAAAGAAAGTTTGTTTCCAAATACACTGTAGCAAGAGAAACTGTCAGTGCCAAGGGGGATAAAAAGTTCATTACCTACACTGAACTATCACTAGGAGAACCATAATATAGCATAAGGCTTGACGAATCTACTCAAAGGGGAGAGGAAACTTCCGCAGGGATCTTACCTCATCTGCTACTGCAAATTAAGCTTTCATTTTAAAAAAAATGCATCCTAGCCTTTACAGTTAAGAAACCCTTCCAAGTGCAAATAAAATGTAAACTAATGAAGCATTTACTTCTAAAATCTGGAAAACGCACACCCTGAAACAACCACCTTAGGCTCTATTTCGCACCCCACAAATCCCCAGTGCAGATGTGCTACACTGCACCAGCCTAAGATGCATCTGTAACTGGCAACCCCCATTTTACATCAATACCATGTAGCTATATTAAAGGGCTGCACCAACATAACTACACTGATGTAGTTATACCTGTACAAGTTTATCTTTAAACACTAATTCTAGCTCCAGAATACAATCTGAACAGTTCTTGTGTGGGGGAGAAATCCTCCAAGGCTAAGGAAATAGTTCTTCCTCCACACAAACCTCAGAGCTTTGATAGCCTCCATACCAATTTTATTGCCACTAAATTTAAGAGGAGAAATAGTCAGTAGATTCCCCAGTCTCATTCACCAAATTGATCCTGTCAAATTCTTCTCAAACCTTATGACACAGAAGAGCAAAACTTTAGTTACAGAAGGTCCATGCACCACCATGAAGGGGATCAATAATCCTGCTCCTAAGAGAGCTATGAACTGCATCCAATTTGATATTATAAAGCTTGTCTCCAAGTCCATATTTCTTAGCCCTTTAAAAAATTCTATATGTCTAGAAGTGAGGCCTGGCCTCTTTTTACCTGGCTTCAAACCTTAAAACTTACTTTGAGCACTGACAGCAACATATGCATTCTGGTTAGTGACCTAATAGATGCTTTGACAGTCAACATAGCATCTTCTATAATGACCATTAACTAGCTACCCTTTCAGTTTCAAGATGACCTTTCATAAGAAGTAGGGGGAAAGGAGTAAATTTGATGCTAAACCCCACAATTAATAGTTCAAAACTAACCTATATCAGCACACATGGAGGTAAATAAAGGTCCTGAACAGTTTGACTCCACAAGACAAAACTTCAAAGGAAAATATACCTATAGTAAATCTTTGACTAAGGAACAGATAAATGTTTTAATGTACCAGTTTTTTTAATTCCGGAACATTCAAACCAGTGCTGGGATATCAATAAATATAAATATAATTAAGGGCCAAATTCTAACATGACCTATATGGGATTGCAAGAGTAAAAATGAGAGTAGAATTTAGCCCAAGTGTGCTGTTTTGTTGCTACAGAGGGCACCATTACACACCCAATATTCCCACTCCAGAAGTACCTGCAGTGGTCACAGTATCTTCCGTACTACAAGATACAATGGTACTATGTCACTGCAGTGTCAAAAGTTGATTTTTAAATGGTACACTTTGAACTACTTCAGACTGGATCACTTGATGGGAAATGTTAAAATGCAAGAAATGCAGCATAATTTTGGAATACTCAAACAGATTTTTCAGAGTTAATTTAAGGTAATCAATTTATTAAATAACTTATATGTAGGCAGCAGTTTATTTTAAACAATTGTGAACAGCAACAACACTTAAACCTCAATCTTTGTACCTTTCCCGTATGCCACAGATTAGCAGAATTTCTCAGTCAAAACCTAGTCCATTTGAGACAAATACAATATAAAAAGTGATTCAAGGACATTTTAAGTAGTTTATTCACTTTTAGTTAAAATGCAGTGATTAGAATATTTGATGGTTATGTTGTAGTTTTACTTTAATGATCTCACATCAGGATTTCCCAACATTATAGCTGGCTCAGCATCGATTCAGGGACCGCAATTTCTTAATTCTATGTTATGTTTGGATACAGAGAATATTTTCATCGTACATACTGTATCGCAGATGTCATTTTTCAAGAATCAGAAGTTATTGTGACAGCCACCTATAAGGTAATGAGAGAAGCCCAACCCACTGTAGACTCCCTTAAACAAAACAAAGCTAGACACCTCCAAATGGCTTGTGTACATGCTACGGGATAGTTAAAGGCAAGATTAATGTCAGAGACTGGCACACTATATCATCTAATCCAAGAAGTCATTGAAAACAGCACTTTAAACAATGCCCATTCACATTAGAGCACACAACTAAAGGACACTCATTCATAAATATTATAGTATAGCGACTATAAATGGTTTTCCTCAACCTCAAGCTTTTCCTCAAAAAAAAAAAAAAAACCCTCTAAAAATAAAGAAATGCATTTCATTTTAAATACTTGGAGCTAAAAATCAATAATGCAGCAGCAGGGGAACGTTGGTAGTTTACAGGATCATAATTTTGTTTTCTAGCTTCCAGGCTCATTCTGTTTGTTTTACTTGTGAGCAAATTAACTTCCAAAATATAAGCATAAATGCATACTAGTCATGCAGTGCACTGGAGAGTGTTAGATTATATTTCCACATCAAAGAAAGATGATATTCTTTCTGTGCTATTGTATGCCTGAGTCCATCTGTTAAGCAATGACTTATCCAGAATGCATAGCTACTGCAGTAGCTTCCCAAGTGGTTTTATGTTCACGTGTGTCCCCTGATGTTGAAAGCATTACTACAACCTTTATTCATATTTCTAGATTTAAGTGCATACATTTCAACAATAACTAAACAAACAGTGGGTAGATCCTGTAACCAAATATTTTAAACAAACATTTTATGACTTTCTGAGAAATATCACCAAACAAAAACCAAAACCAAAAATTAATTTTAGTGTGTGTATCCACAATTAGGCTGTCAGATTTAAGCTTCTTCCCTTTTGATTAGCAATACCAACAAACGAGGTTAAACACAGGAAAAAGATTAAGCACTCTACACTTATATCGTGATCTATCTGAAGCTACTAAAAGAAATCACTTCATGTTATTTCCTTATTCCCAGTGCTACTGTGAAATGAATGGATAATATCCAGTAAAGTGATGACTACCAAGTTCTGACAACTTATACCACAATAGTTTATCTGAAAGGTTACTTGTAAAGACAAAATAGCTTGAAAAGAAAACTCCTATCAGTTGTCTGTCAGTTGTCTGACATATTCACAAAACAAGAGCTTTAACTCTTGTGCATCCATATAAGCCATAAAGATTAAAATGATCTAACCAACCCACGTCTCTCTCTGAATGCTGCAGCTCTTCCATTCAGCCTGCGTTAGGTCAACTGCAAATAATTGTCAATCGGAAGAATACATGGTTTTAAAGTGCCAGATACAATTTTATCTCTGTACATGTTTTTGTTACAAAATGAACATAAGTTTAACATTTTAAACTTGTTTGTTAGAACGGCAGTTTAAATTAAGTGCCCTTCAGTCTTAAGCAGTGGCTTTCTATCCTACTTCATAAGTAAAATAGAGGATATATTTCGTTGACTGAACTGCTTTCAAAAGCTTTGCTGCAGTGAAGCTTGCATTCAGGAGCAGCACCAAATTACACATAATTGGAAGTGATTCATTTTTAGATCCATTTTTCCCTCTCCTTAGACTTCTCTAGGTTTCCCAGGCTTTGGTGTAGGTAGCGCAAAAACATTAAGTCATACAATCTTGCAGTAACTCTTTCATACCATGAAGTGAGTGAATGACCAAGGAGCTACATTGTAACATCCTTTTCCTGTTTTGTGTGTTTTACCCACATGTAACAATGATTTTCAACATACAGACCATTTTGACACCCTTAATTCTGGAGACAAGAATGCAGTTTGGTACACTAGAACAGGGGATTAAGACGTGAGCAAACGAATCCCTTACAACAGATTGTAGCAATAAACACTTATTCAAACGACGCAAAACCTCTCCTCCTCAACATATCAAACCCGATTAGCTCCCAGCTAAGAGGGTTAAATCTTTCACACATTTGCATCTCCAAGGAAAGATACCAGCTCGGGCTGCTTTTCAACCTTATACAATTAAAAACAGATACAACATCAAATGTCCCTTTTCTTCAGAGGAATAAGTGGTCAGGCTATCTGGCAGTTTGCAAGCACCTGAAGTTGTCAATTACTGGTTCTAATATACAATAAACAAACAAATTGCACCCACTCCACTTCCACAACAGAAGACAGGGCAGGGGAAGGAGGAAGGAGATTAGACTGTAAAGACTACGTGTTTGTTTCACCAGCTGAGGTCCTGTGTGGAGTTTAGTCTGAACAGAGGGGTCTCTCGCACAAGGTGAGGAAGAAGCCGTTAGGTACACGGTAAAGCGAGTGGGTTGCATATGGATGAGTGTGCGTCTCACAAACCGGCATTGTGGGGAAGGGTGGAGTTTGCCAGGGTCTCTCCTAGGGGTGGAGAGGGAGCAATGGGTGCATGCAGGGGATCGGGGCGGGGGAAAGGGGCAATCAATGGATACGCATGGCTTTAGGAGGGAGCAGTGGTGGGAATTGGCATGGGGGGAATGGGTGGGGTGCGTGTGGAAGGGAAGTCGCCAGCTGGGGAGGATGCGTAGTAGGTGCCTGGGTGCCTCGGGGGTCTGTAGGGGGCGCGGGCTGCCCTAGCCCTGCCCGCAGGGGTGCCGATGGGGAGGGGTGCCGGCCCCTTACCAGGTTGAGCACGGTCTCCACGATGTCCCGGTTGCTGACCTCCCCGACCTGGATGAGTCCGATGAGGACGGCGAATTTCATGCGGATGTTGCGGATCGGCACCGACGGGTTAATCATCCCCGCGGGGAGCACCACGGACCCGGAGCCCGACGCTCGCAACTCCCCCATCACCGCGGCGGCGCCGCCGCCGCCTCCTCCGGCCCCAACAGGGATGAGCCCCGCGGGCTGCGGGTCCGGCCCTGACACCGGCTTCTCACTCGCCATCTACCCCCCGCGCCCTCCGGCACCTGCCCCCGGCCGAGCCCAGCCCAGCATCCACCGCAGCAGCGCCCGGCGGGGCCGCAGGGAGCCGGTCCGAGGCGCAGGGACCGTCCCGGCAGCAGCTCCGCTATAATGAGGGATTATTATGGGCGCCGCTGCCCCGTTAGCCGGAGCCCGCCCGCTCGGGGCCACCTCCCCGCAGCGGGGCCGGAGAAGCAACCGCCGCGCCCGGCCCGGAGGCGGCGCTGGGAAGCGGGCTGGGCACGGGTCTGCGAGCCGCTGGCAGCGCCGCCGATGCCGCCGCTGTTGTTGTGGAGCCGAAGCCGCCGCCGCCGCCGCTCACTCCGCCATGTTGCCGCCCCCTGCCTGCGGTAGCCGCCAGGGCGCCTGCGCTGAGCCCGTGGGGGGGCGTGGCCGGGCTGCGCGCCCCCCTCCTCCCAGCTGGAGACAGGTGAGCAGGTGCGTCGGGCTCCGGCGCCGGCGCCCCCGCAGGATGCACCTGAGGCTGGGACGGCAGAGACCCCCCCTTCCCCAGACACCGCCTCCCCCTGCCCGGGCTCCCTAAGCCCCCGCTTTCTCGCCCTGCCCTGATCCCATAGCTCCCTGCGGGCGGGACACGGGGGTAGTGGGGCCGCCCAGCCAAACCTCGCCGGGGAGAACCCGGGGCCCTGCCGAGACTGTGTTCTCGCCGCCCGCCTCTGTGGCTGGGGTCACAGCCTTGATTGGGGCCCCTGACTCACTGCTAATGACCCATCCGCTGTGAAGTCATCTACAGCCCCCCTTGCTATCAGGGGTGCTGGAACAGTGTTTTATAGTGGGGAGGTGCTGAAAGCCATTGAACAAAACTGTAAACCCTGTATATAATGGAAATCACTTCAAACCAGGGGGTGCTGCTGCCACATCCACAGCACCCCTAATTCTAGCCCCTATGTGTGCTAGGCACTGTGGAGGCACAAGTTAAGCTGCTCACCCCTAATAAGCCCTGCCTCTGCTCCCTGACTGAAGTTTTAAAAATCTGATTTTGAAACCTCAACCCCTCCACTTTGTCTTACCATGGCTGAAAGTTTAGGGAACGTTACCCAAGCAGTTTCAGAAACAGGGATTTAAAGATCAGTGAATAAAGCAACAAAGATTTTCCTAATATTCTGAGCTTTTGTTTCAGAGAGAGAGAGAATGCTCAGCCAGACCATAGGTCCATTAAGTTCAGTATCCTGGCATTGACAGTGGCTAGCACTGGCTATTTAAGAGGCAGAAAGTCCTATCGTAGGCAGTTATCAAATATCCTGGCCTCAGGAAAAGCTTTCTTCCTAACCTTTCAGTGGTTAAAGGCTGGGTTATGCCCCCAAATTTGAGGGTTTATATCCCTTCCCAAGTTCTTTTTAGTATTTCTTTTATAACACTGCCTGTTCTTGTAATGCATATGACTGTCTAATCTTTATAAATTCTGCCAAGTTCTTGGCTTCAATGATATCTCATGGCAATCAGTTCCTTCAAGCCTATTTCTTAAGCTAGAGCAGAGGAAAGAAGTGTCTTTCGAATTTGGCGCACTTACCTCGCGTCCGCGCGACGCGCGATCGACGTTCGCGGCTCCCACGTCGACTCCGGTAACTCCGCTCGCCCTGCAGGAGTACCGGAGTTCGAAGTAGCGCGTTCGGGGATCGATTTATCGCGTCCAGACAAGACGCGATAATTCGATCCCCGATAGTTCGATGGCTACCCGCCGATTTCGGCGGGTAGTGTAGACGTAGCCTTGTTCTGGGCAAGCTCAAGTAACAATTATTTGAATATTTAAAGTTATATACACATTAGATCTTCCTTACATACACATGGGAGTAGTTCCCACTTTGTTCAAAAACACTAATCAATTGTGTGGGATTCAGTTTTACCCTCAGACTTAGTTGATTATAGTTTATCTCTTAGAACATCTTGATTCCAAACCTTAAAATACTCTTATTAAAGTGTTCACTCCCACCTCTCTTATATCCAGATTGGGTTAACAAGCTGCATCTGCCACAATTGGTCAGCAGAACTCAGCATCTCCCTGAAGAATTCCAGCACCTGGTGATATGGTGGATCAGTGGGAGTTAAGCACCTATTTATCTTTGTGAATTCTACCCAATGTGCATAGTCCAGACACACATGGCCATGAGGAGGGTATATGCTGTTAGGGAACCCAGTCTGTCTCCTCCTATATGGAAGAAGCGAAAGGAACGAAAGGTTCAATGGGGGGAATAGGGAAACAAGAGGCTATCTTGAAAGGAAAGAGATTAATTTCTTTACAGTTCACAAGATTCCTCTAGCAACTTTGCACAGCTTACAGAGTTTGCAGTGAATTCTGTTGCTGAGCAATTTTAAAATATTTGTAAAAACCTAGGAATGTTCTCAGGCAAAAACCTTAACCTAAGCTATAGTTGAAAGAATCTATTATCCATTTCACCTTCTTTTTTAAAAAAAAAAAGAGAACATTGTAGTTTTCTCAAAAAAACCCACAAACCTGTGAATGCCTGTCAATTTCAAATTAAGGTTTTACCTTACAAACAAACCAAAGGTATACAAATGCTTAATTACGATCACCCAAAAAACCTTAACTCTGTCTGATTGCACAACCCTGAAAACAAATAAAAACATTGACCATCTCAATGAATCTGTATGATGGATGGGTAAGATTGTCTTAGAGTTTGGTGGTTCTCAAGTTTGTGTGATAGTGGTAGAGTTTCAGTAAGCTTGTTTCTGTTATTTTAACTGTTCAAAGTGTTTTTCCAGTATGTTTATTTTGTAAAATTTAACCTTACCTTAGAATTTTATCCTTTTTTGAGAAAACCACAACATTTCTTAAGATTTTTGCATTAATTTTTGAGGGAGAAAGGTATAAGTAACAGAATCTTTCCTCTTTCTATACCACCACACTCCCCACCTATTTCAAAGACCCTAACTATTCTCCATATTTGAGTAGCTTCATTTTAAAACAACAAAATCCTAGTTTGGACTCTTATTGTATAAACTTTCTTATTGCAGACTGTTCATGACAGATTGTGCTTTAATTTACACTCTTGAGCTTTAGATTACAAAAAAACAGTGGTGTGTGTCTGCACTGAATTTGTAATAGTTATTGTCCTATGCTTGATCAAGAGTTCCAAGAGGAAAAAGTTGTATTTGTGAAAGACTATATACGTATGACTTTCAGTTCAGGACTTGAACTGAGGCAGAACAAGGTTGACTGCTGTTTCCTCTGTTAAAGTAATTAAATATGCAGTACAGAATATAAGGAAATACTGTGAGAGAAGGGAGGAAAATTCCCCACATCAGCTTTTAATTACAGGCTTCTTTTAATTCTGAAGATCACATTATTTTTTAGAAATAAGTTTATGAAAGGAGGTCTTTTTTTAGCTGGATCGGTGTATAGAATAGTTGTCTTTAATCAATACTGTTTGCTTTTTAATAAGCAACATTTAAATGTGATGAGTGTTCATCAACTAATGTGAACATTATTGTAGCACTGACTTTCTGAAAGAAAAAATCTAACACTGAACTCTGCTCTAAACTAATCTCAGCTTTGGTGTTTATTTGCTGCTTCCTTTGCACTTCATCATATTGCAAATTAAAAGAAAAAATAAGAATATCATCAAAATTTTTCTAACTAGTGCTCTCTTTGATTTTGGTATAGGCTGTGCACACAGCTCCCATTGAAATCAATAAGTGTTCCATTTATTGACCAGACACAGTCACCAAGGTGTTGCAATGCTCAGTGTCACAATAAGCTACTAGAAAAATCACAGGCATAATGCTGTGATCCACAAAGCCTGAGTTAGTATGATGAATGGGGAGAGAGAGGCAACTTTGCACATGATCTACAAAGCTAGAATGCTAGGTGGGGAGCTGCTTATGTTAGTCATGATGCTGATGACATGGGGTATATGCTAAGCCCCACCCCTCTCATGGTGACTGGCACCTAAGTGTGGACTAAAACAAGGCAGGTGATCCAAGAAGTGGGAGAAGATAGGTGCTCCTCCATCTAAGTTGAGTATGGGACCTGATCCAGTAGTTGTGCTCAGAGGCTGCTTAACTATACAGAAAACAGCCCTGGAGGAGCTCCCTTATAACTTTTAGCCCAGTGGTTAGAACACTCAGCTGGAATGTGACAGACCAAGTCCTCCCTCTCCTTAATGAGATGGGATTTGAACAGGGATCTACTACCTCTCATGTGAGTGGTCTAACCCTTTGGTTCCAGGTTAGTCTACTATGAATCTCTCCTATTGAGGTTATTCCACTTAACTCAGTAATTGAATCATAGAATATCAGGGTTGGAAGGGACCTCAGGAGGTCCCCAGACAGATTTTTGCCCCAAATCCCTAAATGTCTCCCTCAAGGATTGAACTTACAACACTGGGTTTAGCAGGCAATGTTCAAACCACTGAGCTATCTCTCCCCCCGCCTTGAGCCAGCGAGAGACTGACTGTATAGCCCAGGGGTTAGAGCATTCACTTAAGAGGCGACAGATTCCTGTTCAAATCACTTCACCTCATGAGGCAGAGAGGGGACTTGAACGGATGGTCACCCACATGCCAGATGAGTGCTTTAACCCCTGGGCTAAAGATTATAAGGGAGGTCCTTGTCTTTCTCTGGGTATTGTGTGTGATGTGTTAGGAGGCTGCTGAGCATGCCAACTGGGTAAGACCATACATGTGACTTAATTGGAAGAGTGCCTTGAGTGCAGGGGACTGGACTAGATGACCTCTTGAGGTCCCTTCCAGTTCTATGATTCTATGAGTGGTAACCTTCCACTTTTTCATAGTTTGCTCTAGGACTTAGGCAGGAGATAGGTTCCCCTAATTCCTAGAGTGAGACAGCAGTGCATATGCTCAGAGGCCAAAATTTAGGGACCTAGCGAACTTTTTCTGCAAAAACTTAAGTTCCAAGCAAGTTTAGGTGGAAGATGAGTGGCAGTTTTGGGGATCGCAGTGGCATCTAAAAACAGGACTTATGTGCCTAAGTACCTTTGTGGATCCAGGGCCTAACCCCCAATCTTGCAAGATGTTCTGGGCAGGCAAATCCCTGCACTTGCACAGAGCCCCAGTGACTTCAGTATGCAAGATCAGTGCCATAGTTATTGGATATAATGGGATATGATACTACCCTGGAAAATCTCTGGAACAAACAGCCAGTATGCAGGGAGAGCGCACTCACTGCTACACTCCTTAAGGGATGCAGTGTACTTGTCCATACAGGCTTGTGAGAAAGGGGAGGCGGGGACATGGCCCTACTCCCTTTCTGTTTTGTGGCAATATGCTCTCCAGTGTCACATGGAGAAAGCAAAGTCTCTGTTCCTTGAATATGCCTTTGCCTGCCTCCCCTTTCTCACCACCATGCCAGGAACTTGGTGGAGGAGGGGAAGGCCTCCTTCTATCCTTCCCCTAACTTTATAAAGTTATTGTCAGCTTTATAAAGAACTGTCAGAATCTGGGCCACAAATAATGGAACTGTTCAATTTAATGAGGACATTAATTTTGCTATGCTCTGTCTCAATTATAAAATTTTAATGAAATACAAAAATAGTGGGCTGTTGCAGTTCAGAACCGAGATGCATTTGAACTATATAGAATCTTCCATTGTAGCATCCAAATCCCGTTTTTTTTAATCGTTCCTCATAGGTCAAATTTTCTAGACCCTTAATCATTTTTGTTGCTCTTTCTCTGGACTGTCTCCAATTTGCCCATGTCTTTCCTGAAATGTGGTGTCCAGAACTGGACCCAATATTCCAGCTGAGGCCTTATCAGCATGGAGTGGATTGAAAGAATTACTTCTCACGTCTTGCTTACAATAATCCTGCTAATATATCCCAGAATGATGTTTGCCTTTTTTTTTGCATCAGTGTTACACTGTTGACTCATATTTAGCTTGTGATCCGCTATAATACCCGGATCCCTTTCTGCAGTACTCCTTCCTAGGCAGTCATTTCCCATTTTGTATGGATGCAATTGATTGTTCCCTCATAAGAGGAGTACTTTCATCCTATTTACTTGAAACCCCTTTCTCCAGTTTGTCCAGATCATTTGAATTTGCACCCCCTTGGTATCATCTGCAAACTTTATAAATGTTCTCTCTATGCCATTATCTAAATCATTGATGAAGATATTGACCAGAACTGGACCCAAGACAGATCCCTCCGGGACCCCACTCAATATGCCTTTCTAGCTTGACTGCGAACCACTGATAACTACTCAATGGGAATGGTTTTCCAACCAGTTATGCACCCACCTTATAGTAGCTCAATTTAAGCTATATTTCCCTAGTTAGTTTATGAGAGGCTCATGTGAGACAGTATCAAAACCCTTACTAAAGTCAAGATATACCACATCTACTGCTTCCCCCATCCACAAGGTTTGTTACCCTGTCAAAGAAAGCTATTAGGTTGGTTTGACATGATTTATTCTTGACAAATCCATGTTGACCGTTACTTATCTTATTATCTTCTAGGTGTCTTCAAATTGCTTAATTATTTGCTCCATTATCCTTCCAGGTATTGTAGTTAAACTGACTGGTCTGTAATTCCCCATGTTCTTCTTAGTCCCCTTTTTATAGATGGGCTCTATATTTGCCCTCTTCCAGTACTCTGGAATCTCTCCTATCTTCCATGAGTTTTCAAAGATAATTGCTAATGGATCAGATAGCTCCTCAGTCAGCTCCTTGAGTATTCTAGGATGTATTTCATCAGGCCCTACCAACTTGAAGACATCTAACTTGTCTAAGTAATTTTTAACTTGTTCTTTCCCTATTTTAGCCTCAGATCCTACCTCATTTTCACTGGTGTTCACTATGGTAGATATCCAGTTGCTACTAATCTTTTGGTGAAAACTGAAACAAAAAAGTCATTTAGCACTTCTGCCATTTCCACATTTTCTGTTATTGTCTTCCCCCCTCCTTGAGTAATGAGCCTACCGTGTCCTTGGTTGTCTTCTTGCTTGTAATGTATTTGTAGAAGGGTTTCTTGTTATCATTTATGTTTCTAGCTAGTTTAATCTCATTTTGTGCCTTGGCCTTTCTAATTTTGTCCCTACACACCTATGTTGTTTGTTCACTCACAAACTTAAAATATGTTTTTTAAAAGCCAGGAAATAGAGGCTGAAGAATGAGATGCTAGACATTTCAGTTACAGGAGAAACTCACTATGATTTCACTAGAATCTTTTAATTTTATTGTGAAATATTACCCACATAATTCAATAACAATTTAAAAATAGCTCATGTCCATGTGGAGTTGACGCTATTGACATTTTTCTCTTCTGTTTTTAATATTCTGCATAATAAAATAGACTGAGTTTGTTCTCATGACTATGACTAGTAGTAAGTGCCCATACCATTTCATCTTTTAAAAATTTAAACACACACATACAAACCTGGAAGTAGTAAAGGTAACCAAGGCCACCAAAATCTATACATTTTTAAAAATCTAGATAAAAATATTTATTCAGTTTGTCGGTTTTCGTGCAACATTGTTTTATTATGGTACAACTGCAATAAAAAAAGATTTATATAAAAATGTGAGCAACCAGGTAGAAATGATTCTAGCTTTTGGGAGTCAACAATCTTTTCTCCTTGTGTGAAGGTTCAAGAGGGAAGGGGAAAATGTAGAGTGAGAGTTCTAGTAATAACAAACCTCTCTAAAAGCTATGTCTACAAAACCATACTCCCACATTTTTTCAAGTTCAGTAGTAGTACTCTGTAAGTAGGCAGAATGAAATCAATAAAACTGCTTGTGCAGTAGTGTGCTATTCAATCTTGGTAAAGGTAGCAGACTCGGGTCTATAGAGAACAACAGAAATTACAATGTAAATTCTCCTTTGATTCCTTTTTGTAATATGGAAAATTAGAAATATAACAGACTAATTATCAGGCACAATAGAAAAACCTATCAGACTACTAGGTCAGGCAGCCCACTGGTTTAAACCCAGAA
This sequence comes from Platysternon megacephalum, assembly GCA_003942145.1. Taxonomy (NCBI): domain Eukaryota; kingdom Metazoa; phylum Chordata; order Testudines; family Platysternidae; genus Platysternon; species Platysternon megacephalum. The sequence continues at coordinate 3,679,717 of QXTE01000100.1, read as the reverse complement.
AGGAGAAAAAATGTGACAATGTGAATTGCCAGAAACTAGGGCTGTCAAGCGATTAAAAACATTAATTGCAATTAATCGCACTGTTAAACAATAACAATACCATTTATTTAAATATTTTTGGATGTTTTCTACATTTTCAAATATATTGATTTCAATTTCAACACAGAATATAAAGTGTACAGTGTTCACTTTATATTTATTTTTAATCAAAAATATTTGTGCTGTAAAAAACAAAAGAAATTATATTTTTCAGTTCACCTCATACAAGTACTGTAGTGCAATCTCTTTATCATGATAGTTGAACTTGCAAATGTAGAATTATGTACAAAAAATAACTGCACTCAAAAATAAAACACTGTAAACTTTAGAGCCTACAAGTCCACTCAGGCCTACTTCTTTTTCAGCCAGTCACTCAGACAAACAAGTTTGTTTACATTTGCAGGAGATAATGCTGCCCACTTCTTGTTTACAATGTCACTTGAAAGTGAGAACAAATGTTCACATGGCATGGTGGCCAGCGTTGCAAGATATTTACATGCCAGATGCACTAAAGATTCATATGTCCCTTCATGCTTCAACCACCATTCCAGAGGATATGTGTCCATGCTGATGACAGGTTCTGCTCGCTAATGATCCAAAGTAGTGCAGACTGACGCTGATGTTCACTTTCATCTTATGAGTCAGATGCCACCAGTAGAAGGTTGATTTTCTTTTTTGATGGTTCGGGTTCTGTAGTTTCCTCATTGGAGTGTTGCTCTTTTAAGACTTCTGAAAGCATGCACCAGAACTCATCCCTCTCAGATTTTGGAAAGCACTTTAGATTCTTAATCCTTGGGTTGAGTGCTATAGCTATCTTTACAAATCTTACATTGGTACCTTCTTTGCATTTTGTCAAATCTGCAGTGAAAGTGTTCTTAAAATGAACATATGCTGGATCATCTTCCAAGACTGCTATAATATGAAATATATGGCAGACTGAGGGTAAAACAGAACAGGAGACATACTATTCTCCCTCAAGGAGTTCAGTCAAAATTTAATTAACACATTTTTTTAATGAGCGTCATTGCAGTGCTGGCTACAGAAGTGCCTGTTCTCACTTTCAGGTAACATTGTGAATAAGAAGCCGCCAGCATTATCTCCCGTAAATGTAAACAAACTTGTTTGTCGTAGCAATTGACTGAATAAGAAGTAGGACTGAGTGGACTTGTAGGGTCTAAAGTTTTACATTGTTTTGTTTTGAGTGCAGTTATAAACAAAAAAAATCTACTTTTTTAAGTTGCACTTTCATGATAAAGAGATTGCATTATGGTACTTGTATGAGGTGAATTGAAAAATACTATTTATTTTGTTTATTATTTTTACAGTGCAAATATTTGTAATAAAAATAATATAAAGTGAGCAGTATACACTTTGTATTCTGTGTTGTAATTGAAATCAATATATTTGAAAATGTAGGAAAACATCCAAAAATAGTTGTTAAACAATAGAATACCAATTGAAATTTAAAAGTGTGATTAAAACTGCAATTAATCATGATGAAAGCCAACAACACAGTTCCCTTAAAGCAATGCAGCCTTAGGCCTCCACCCAGACACCCAATCAAATACGATGAGGATTACTGAAAATCTTATTCATCATATAAGAAAGTTCTACCAATTGCAAAGGATCGGACACATTACCTCCCAGGTTAATGAATATTCCAGTTTACAGCCAATCCTTATTAAGTAAACTAACATTTATTTAAAAAAAGAGAATAATAGAATATCAGGGTTGGAAGGGACCTCAGAAGGTCATCTAGTCCACCCCCCTGCTCAAAGCAGGACTAATCCCCAGACAGATTTTTACCCCAGTTCCCGAAATGACCCCCTCAAGGATTGAACTCACAACCCTGCATTTAGCAGGCCAATGCTCAAACCACTGAGCTATCCCTCCCCCCAGTATTGGTTAAAAGATCAGTGTAGATATAGACATAAGTACAGTTCTGAGATCAGATCCATGGTAGAGATGGTGAGCTTTGTAGTTGCAAAGAGTTCTTTAAGAATTAGTCCATAGGTTATAGTCCAATGTTCATATTCAGGGTGATCCAGATTAGGACTGGAGATCTCAGCCTTATGATTTAAGCTTCCCCTGCATCAAGCAGATCTGAGATAAAAAGGATTAGGACCCAAGGGGGTTTTATACATTTCCAGGCCTTCTCTTGACAGGTTGGATCCCTTAGGCCAGTGGTTCTCACATTTTTTTACTGGTGACCCCTTTCACATAGCAAGCCTCTGAGTGCGACCCCCCTTATCAATTAAAAACACTTTATTATATATTTAACACCATTATAAAAGCTGAAGGCAAAGCAGAGTTGTGGTGGAGGTTGACAGCTCGCGACCCCCCAAGTAATAACCTCGTGACCCCCTGAGGGGTCGTGACCCCCAGTTTGAGAACCCTTGCCTTAGGCGAACAATAGGCAATCATGGAGACCTTGAAGTAGACCTATTTCCTAAGCATCACCGGTAGTTAGCTACACAGATTAACATAAGGCAATTGCCTGTTTTCCACCAAATTATGCACAAGAGTTTATTAATTAAAATATGAACTCAGCCTTACCTATTAAAATGCTACAATAAACAGACATTGTTTTAATCTCCTAGAATCTGAACTCAGTTATAATTGTTCTTAAATTATTTTTATGTCCACATGGAGATTGTGTAAAATCAGTATGCTGAGTATTACTCTATTATGAAACATTCCTTATGACATTATCACAAGTTACTAATTACAATTATATCTGTTGGAGAAGAGAGAAATCTGGCATGAAAATACCTTTGCATCTGTTAAGGTAATTTTAATTGGCAGACAGAATTTATACAGTGTTGTATATTTAATATTTTAGCTACCTAGAAGAGAATGAAATGTTTAGACAGATGATCTTTGCTGGCCATTGTTCTCTGACTAGGCTTCTGAGCATTGCCAACAGCAGGAGACACAAGTATAGCAAACTATCACACTTCATTGCAAGCATTTCCCCAAACAATTACTGTTAAATTACAACTATGTTGAAATAGCATTTACAATGTGCCAAGATGGGAGTGGAAGGTTTAAAAGTATGAATAGGCTTGTTTGTGTGAATAGTTCATAGATATTTTAGTGCCTAATTGTATCATTTTTTATAAATTGCTGGTGTTTCTGAATTTCATTGAAATTGGCAATTTGAGCCTACAGTAGCTGAGTGAAAATGTTTTGGCTGTGTATGGAATAACAGATGCTCATAAAAGGCCTGATATTGCACTCACTGAGGTCAGTGACAAAGTTCCCTTCAGTGGTGCATAATCCGAGCTAATCAGGGTAGTTTTTCAAACTTTTTTTTCAACTATCAAAAACAGCTTAACATTGCTGACCTATTTACTTGTCTCTTGGCTTGTATAAATATTTTGAAATTTTCCTCTTGATGTGTATTCAGCCATTGATTCTGTGACTTCATAAAAAATGGTTTAAGTTTCTATCCTGCATCATGATTCAATAATGCAGATCCATACTGACTTCAATAGGACTCCAAGCAGACATACACAGGTCTATGCAGGCAGACCCAGTGCAGAATTAAGGGTCTTGGTTGGTAGCCAAAAGAATCTTAAGAGCAAGATCATTATCAGCTTGAAGTGGAAGAATATCATAAAGACAAGAGCCAGTTTCTGTTTTTCATTTATATCCATGTAACCCTATTGATCTCATTCAGGTTTCATGGACGAAAATAAGAATATATAAGAACAGCCATACTGGGTCAGACCAATAGTTCATCTATCCCAGTATCCTGTCTTCTGACAGGGGCCAACAAAATATTAATCTTAAAGTATTAGCCCACTACATAACAATAATAACAACATAATAATAATATCCTCATACACACACAGTTCAAGCAATAGTATCATATTCAGTGCATACATGAAAACCTGCACAAACCTTAATTCCAATCTTTCAATGTTACATTTGAATAAGAATCTATTAATGATAGATCTGTCCTTATTTATTAAGGAAGAAGCATTGTCTGCAATGCAATGAGGAGAAAACTGGGTGCTGAAAAGAAGAGATCTCCTGAAGGAGGCACCTTTCTGTGAGTAGAAGGTAGTGCAAATAGATAGTAATTTACACCACAATTACTGTGACCCCTGAGTAGGCCAGAAAACAGCCCTCACTGCGATGGATCAGCTCTGCTGTAGAAACCCTTGGAAAAATTATTTTAAATGGGACAAATTCTATCTACTTATCACTGGGGGCGAAAGCCTGATCAGTGGTGCAAGCCCTATGTGTTTGAGAGCAAACCATTCTCCTTCTGTGCTTACTGGAACTCAATATCAGAAGGGCAAGAGTCACTTCAAATGAGTTTATTTGCACCATGCTCTACAGTGCATAGCTAATGAGCTGAGTTTATCTAATGCATCCTAAATACCAGTGATGACAAGCTATGGTAAAAAAAAAAGATATGTAATAACTGAAGGGCAAGCTTAGAAGATTAAATCAGCTGCAGTTCTGCTTCTCTGTGTGAAATACAAAAAGATACACTTTAGATGCCCCAGCTGTGGTGACATCAGCTCCCCAAGCTTAATTTTATTTGCAAAGAAAGTAATCAGAGAAGATAATAAAAGATAAATAACCTTCAAAGTTAAAAGTCTCTGGAAGAAGAAAGGAATAGAATAAGATACTAGAGTATGACCTCTGACTCTGTTAAATAACAGAGAAAGTCTGCATGAAATAAGAGATTATTTGATGAAATTGGAGTTGATGGATCTATCCTATATCCAACACTTAAGTTAAAGGTGGAAGTAAAGATTGGCTTCTGTTTGCAGCCACATCAAAACTGAACACATTCCAGGCCACCTGTAAAGAAATTAAAGATGGCATTGATGTGTCTAGCCTGCTGCCTGAAGTAGAAAAAAGCACATAACTGAACTCTATGGAAGATAATAAAAAGGCCAGTAGTCATTGAAGGGTATGCTTGTGTTCATTTTAAACAAAATGTGATTTACAAAGTACTTATGCATAAAGAAGCATGCTGTGGCTCACCACCCTCGGAACGTTCTAGAGAAGGCCAGGGGGAGTAGGGGAGCTCAACATGTGGAGTGGAGAAGTATAAGCATGTGATGAACAAATCCATATGTGGACAGGTTAAATATGATTGGTTAGGGGTTTGTGTTATGTAACTTGTTATGTAACTGCCATGTGCTATAAAATAGCAATGGGAGGGGCTCCTTGCTGGAGGGACTCTGCCTGATTTTACCAGGGGCTCTCCCTTTGTGCACATTGAATAAAGCCTTGTTGAATTGAATCGAATAGAAGACCCTTGATTCTGCCCAGCATATGACTCATTGGAAACCACAAAATCCCAACATCATCTAAGAATATAAGTCAGAGTTGTGGTTCTTGAAAGGGTTTATCAAGCTTTTTAAAAAAAAAAAAAAAAAAAAAGTTCTCAAACCTTGAGGGATTCTGTGTACTAGTAAGAGTGAGAAATTGACAGTGCTGAGCAATCAAATATAGTGTGTCAAATATAGTTGGATGTGGGCAGTCGGGTCTAAACAGTCAGAGCTGTGGGGGTGACCAGGCCCGGAGGTTAAAGCAGAACTGAGTTGGAGTAAACAATCAGGGCTAGCTGGGGGAGAAGGGAATAGTCAGTGCCAAGGATCAGAAACTGAATGCCAGAACCAGTGAATGAGCCAGAGATGTGGTCAGGAAGCGGATCCAGGGATCAGAGCCAGGGTGTCAAGGATGAAGATTTAATTAATGTTCTGGAGGGTGGCGTGGATTGCACCCTCAGCAAATTTGCAGATGACACTAAACTGGGAGGAGTGGTAGATACGCTGGAGGGTAGGGATAGGATACAGAGGGACCTAGACAAATTAGAGGATTGGGCCAAAAGAAATCTGATGAGGTTCAGCAAGGACAAGTGCAGAGTCCTGCATTTAGGACGGAAGAATCTCATGCACTGCTACAGACTAGGGACTGAGTGGCTACGCAGCAGTTCTGCAGAAAAGGACCTAGGGGTTACAGTGGATGAGAAGCTGGATATGAGTCAACAGTGTGTCCTTGTTGCCAAGAAGGCTAACAGCATTTAGAGCTGTATAAGTAGGAGCATTGCCAGCAGATCGAGGGACGTGATCATTCCCCTCTATTCGGCATTGGTGCGGCCTCATCTGGAGTACTGTGTCCAGTTTTGGGCCCCACACTACAAGAAGGATGTGGAAAAATTGGAAAGAGTCCAGCGGAGTGCAACAAAAATGATTAGGGGGCTGGAGCACATGACTTACGAGGAGAGGCTGAGGGAATTGGGATTATTTAGTCTGCAGAAAAGAAGAATGATGGGGGATTTGATAGCTGCTTTCAGCTACCTGAAAGGGGGTTCCAAAGAGAATGGATCTAGACTGTTCTCAGTGGTGCCAGATGACAGAACAAGGAGTAATGGTCTCAAGTTGCAGTGGGGGAGGTTTAGGTTGGATATTAGGAAAAACTTTTTCTCTAGGAGGATGGTGAAGCACCGGAATGGATTACCTAGGGAGGTGGTGGAATCTCCTTCCTTAGAGGTTTTTAAGGCCTGGCTTGACAAAGCCCTGGCTGGGATGATTTAGTTGGGGATTGGTCCTGCTTTGAGCAGGGGGTTGGTCTAGATGACCTCCTGAGGTCCTTTCCAACCCTGATATTCTATAATTATGATTCTAAGAAGAGTAGGAACTGGAATGAGAACAAGACCAGGCTGGGCTGAGCAAGCACAGACACAGGAAGCAGGATCAAACAGTCTTGGCATGAAATGCATTGAGCAGCTCTGGCTGCTGTGGGGTCAAGTAATAGCTTAGCTCCACCCCTCCAGCAATCAGAAAGTGCAGTGAATCAGGCAACTCCCGCCAGAATCACCTATACCCAGGATGTTGCTAAGAGACCAAGTCTGCTGTCTCCCTGACATGCTGGCACTGTGTGGACAGTGTGACTCAGTTATTAGTTGAGATGTCCCTGCAACCTGCAGGAAGAATAGCACATGCTATCGTACATGCCCATATTACTGTAAATGGAAGGAGGCTGAAGTTATTTCAATGTAAATAAATAAACTTGAAATTAAACAGAAACCAACGGAATATTATCGTATCTTGAACAAGATGGATTAGCTGATTAACTGAACGTTAAATGCTGTCTTTCATTTATTCCAGAAAGTTACATTAGAAAAATATTAAGTGAAGTACTCTATACTCCAGAAATACCAAAGTTAAGGTTTCATAAGAAACCATAACTACTCCCTTGGGCCTATGCATTCTGATCCAACTGCATGATTACCAGTTTTCAAATAATACATTAGAATATTTTGCTTTTTTTATATAATCTTGTAGGGCACATTTTGTAAGGTGCAGAGCAAATGAGGTAGGATTCTGCTGGGGACCTTGCCTCATTCACTAGGTATCTTCATACATAATTGCCTTTCTTACGTACTCTGATTTGCACAGTAGTAGAACATGCTACATATGTGTAAATAACTTGTAGAAAAAAATTCATATTATTTAAGAAATAGTATGAATGAGCCAATGGTTTGAGCATGAACTCCCCTTTCAACACTGGGAGTGGTCCCCTCCAGGTCAGGGATGAGTCACATTGGTAGGGTAGTGTGGGGAAGTTTTCACTGCTTCTGTCCCTCTTCTGTACCTGTTTTGTAGACAAATAAAGGTGTTTTATTTCAAGAGCTGTCAAATTGTTCTTTATCCTGAGCATAGGATTGATCTAAAAAAGAAATGAGATATTAAAATATATTGTAGAATTAAAATAAATACTTTTTTTGAACTTTTAGCATCTTCTGTGTAACATGCCATGCACACTTGTGATGAGCTGATCCAAAGTGTGATTTGGCTTCATGGGCTATGGATTAAACTTTTAGGCCCCATTCCTGCAACTGATTGTGTGCGAGTGAACTGTTGCACCTACACTAAATCCCAGAGACCTCAATAGGCAGCGATCCTCTCACACATCAACTGCAGAATCAGGGTGCCCAAAACAGTTTGGTAATAAATATATACATAGTAAGGCTAGTCCCTGCATTAAAAAAAAAAAACAGAAAACGAAAACGTATAATCCAAAGGCCGGATCCTGTAAACACCTACTACCTGCCATTATACTTGCTACTATGAGAAGTTCTATGATAGCATAATTGGCCCGAAATAGACAATATACATACATGAATAGGGGAGAGTGCAACATGACAGTTTTTCGGAATGGAATGGAGGAGATAGGTAAGAAAAATCAAAAATATAAAAACAGCAGCTTTTTTGGTTTAAAACTTTCATCATTTTCACCCACTTGTAGGCTATTTTAACACTTTCCTATTTTAACATGTTATCCAGTTGTCACTAATTTTTAGTCATTTTCTATTTATCATCAACTCTCTTCAGTTTTCACATTTGCCTTTATATAATACGACCACACAAAAGTCCCCTCCCCATTAGAAGTAACTTATTGTGTAATGCAAGGGAAGCAATTATATTCTTAATGTATTTTGTCCATCAACTCAAAGTTATATGAAAATAACTCATCGCCTGAGGTCCCAGTTCTGCAGTTGACTGCATATACATGCACCCCCAAAGAGTCGCACTGACTTCAATAAAAGTATGCCTGTGTGCAGTCAGTGGAAAGATCAAGCCCTTAGATATTAAACCCCTTCAGACTGTGATAGTTGAACACTGATACACTCTCCTTGAGCAACTGTAAGCATCCAGAAGGCATGTCCTTCTCTCTCCTCTATGCTACACTCTGTCCTTTGTAGTCATAAAGCCAATTACCAAAATCAATACAGCACCATGAAGGGTAGTCCTGAAAATTATAAGGTAAAATAGTAATACTTTATATTGGGATGGGGAAGGCATTTGTATACTGTAGCTCCTAGGTTTTCTATCTTAATTTATTTTTGTGAAGGCAAGTAGGAGGGGAGAAGAAACCCCTTGAAATAAAAGGTATTTTGTTTGTCATATTATTAATAGAAACAAACAAAAGGAATCGCTTTGGACACATTCTCTACTCATTTATTTGTAATTCAAAAAAGGCTCCAGATACCCTCAATTACAGGTTGGTAGGCCTAACTTCGGTACCAGGAAAATTGGTTGAAACTGGTAAAAGACAGAAATTAAAGTAAAAGTACAGAACAGTAAAGAACAGAATTAACAGATACATAGATAAACATGATATGCTGAGGAAGAGTGAACACAGCTTTTGTAAAGGGAAATCATGCCTCACCAATCTACTAAAATTCTTTGAGGGTGTCAACAAGCATGTGGACAAGGATGATTCAGTAGATATAGTGTACTTGGACTTTCAGAAAGCATTTGACAAAGTCCTTTACCAAAGGCTCTTAAGCAAACTAAGCATCATGGGATAAGACAGACGGTCTTCTCAGGGATCAGTAACTGGTTAAAAGATAGGTAACAAAGGGTAGGAATAAATGGTTTGTTTTCACAATGGACAGAGGATAAATAGCAGGATATGCTGATTTACAAATATTCCTGCCGTAGCTTTGATAGTCTAGGCTAACTGATATGAAGTTGGCCAACACAGCAATAGCCATGCTTACTGCTGGCAATAATTGTCAGGCCCTGGTTTATGCTCAGAGGGAGGATTTCCCCAGTTATGCTCTGCAGGCTCTGCTGGAGAGGTGAGTAATGGTACCTATTGAGCAGTTCTGGTCTGGCTGCAGGTTTGCCTCACAGTCATTACTACTGTGGTACATTTAGGTAGCTTCATCATTGTATATTTATGTAAATTCTCACCTACTCTCCCCAACACACATGCACCATTTTTTTTATTTTAAAGTATTAATTTAGGGCTACCTCATAACATTACAATCTGCCCAGTGTAAGGGGCATTATGGTGTTGTGCTGCTGCTGCTGGAGCAGCCAGGGTTACAATCTCCCTCCTGGTCTTCCCCCCTACTCTGTAATGGGAGTGGTTGGAGTGATGAATGCCAGGAACATTTCCTGGTGTTGCTCTCTGCACTTCACCGGAATCTGTCGTGCCACAGAGATCATGTCATTTGTGCCTCAGGATGGCCTGAAGCTACACTGTGATTCGGGGAGGAGTTCCTCAGCAAGGGGGAAAAGGTGGTTTAGTAGGTTCCGGGCAAAGACCTTCCCTGCGATGGAGAGGAGGGCAATACCTCTGTAGTTCCTGCACAAAGATTTGTCCCCTATCTTGAATATTGTAACAATGTATGTATGCCTAACAATTGCCTCCCGAAGCAAGTACACCTCTAAGTTAAGTCAGGGAAGAAGGGCTCACAGAGGGCAGCAGAAGTGCTTCAAAGACATAGTGAAAGTACACCTTAAAAAGGGAGTCATCAACCCAACAAACTGGGAGGACTTTGCACGCCACAGCTCACTTTGAGGAGACATGCTCATGAGACAGAGAAGCGACAAAGGAGGAAAGAAAGGGCACAGCAGTCCAGCCAACAACTATGTCTCCTCCAAGATTACACGTGTCACTTCTGTGGGAAAATCTGCGGGGCACGAATTGGGCTCCTCAGGCACTTAAAAACCCACCAATGAACCCCTTTGGCAGACATCATCCTCGCATCGAGGGATAGCTGAAGAATGGGAGTAAACTGTACCAGGTCAATACCTAGTGCAGAATACACTGTCTGACACACCAGCGTAATTCTACTGCTGGGCACACTGAGGGTAGGGGGCAGAGCCATAGCTCTGACCCCTTCTCACCCACTTCTGCAGTGGAGTAAGAACTTCATACATCCTGATTTCCCTCCCACAGTTACCTGTGGTGTGGGTAGCTGGTGCAGAGAGGTATGGAGTGCCTTGCACACCTATAGTGCCCTGCTAGCTGGGACACGATTCAGCCCTTACGTTTCACAGATTTCCAAATAATGATCCAATTGTCCGTATTAATATACCTACGGCTAATCTTGTTGAGAACTGTGTCCAGTTGACCACTTTAGGAAGAGTGAAAGGGCATCAGGAAAATCTCCTACTTCACTGTTATGTTCTTAAAGTCACCAGAAATTGTTGTTGGTTTTTAATATATATTTTGATTACTATTTATAGGCATTTTTAATGACACTTTTCACCATAGTATCTGTGAACCTCGTAAGCATTAATGGATTTACCCTCACAACACTCCTACAAGGTAATGGATGATATTATACCATTTTACAGGTGGGAAACTGAGGTATAGGGAGCAATGAATCCAGATTTCCTGAGACCCAGTCTACTGCCTTAACCACAAGACCATCTGTTTTCCCTTCCTAGCCTTATTGTGTATTTCCAGGTATATGTTCTTCTACGTACAGGTATTAAGAATGGATTTAGTCACACATTTTCAAAACTGGCCTCTGTTTCTGAACCTGTAATTAATTAAATTACTTAAATTGTAACCACGAATAGTCTAAGTCCCTGATTTGTGGGCACAGCCAAGTAGTTACAAGTTTAAGTGAGTTAAACTGGGCCACTAAAAGAGAGGCCCAGTTAAGACTAGGATGAAAATTTGGTCTTTAGATTTCATCATAGTTCTGTAAAGACCCATCTGTTCTTCTCTGAGATTGGCAGTTACTTTTAAAACCAAAATTATGCAAACAACTTAAAAGAAACAAAAGTAATAATTTCGCCAAACGTATATAATTTTTCATCACTTTTTCCATAGTGATGCAAATGTGTCAAAGGTAAAGTGGCCAGTATGTACATCATGCATATCCTTGTAGTCCTGAAGAAATATTATTCTGTAAAAATGGCTTTTGCTTACCACATACTTTATTCCTCTGAAATATTTGCATCTATTCTTTCAGATTTATGGCCCTATCCAATCTTCATGTAACTCAGTTTAACGTACTGTACACAAATGAGTCCTGTAATCTGGCTCTTTTATGTACATTACAGTAAAGAGCTGTTCTGTCCTTTGTTGATTTTTTTTTATTTACAATAAAAATTATTTTGAACCATTGAGTTTTGCACATAGCTAGTCTTTATAACATGTATTTCTATTACCGTTAACCTGATCCTCCCTCTTTCTCCATCCACCTTCTTTTGTATTATCTTATTCTAGTTTCTTACATTAAATAAGAAGCTCTTCAAGGCAATGGCAGTGTCTTTCTTTGTGTTTATATAGTAGGGTGACCAGATGACAAGAACAAAATATCGGGACACATGGGGGGGCAGGGCCCAAGCAAAAAAAAAAAGCCGGAGTGCCGCCGAAGCAAAAAAAAAAAAGGCTCACCAGTGTACTCCTCCAACCCCGAGCCAAAATATTGGGACAAATGGCGTTCCGACCATACATCCATCAGGACGTGGGACAAACAACTGAATATCGGGACAGTCCCGATTTTATCGGGCCATCTGGTCACCCTATTATATAGACTAAGCACAACAGGCACTGATCCAGACTGGGGTTTCTGCGCAGTACTGTAATACAAATGCTAAGTAACAATAATAATTTGTAAATTATCTCCTTAGGCTGTAAAAGATGTGATCTGCTGGAACACAGGGTGATGTTCTTGAGTGTGGGGAAGAGAGATTTCTCAGCCTGATTCTGAAACTCACTCCAGGAACAGAAATCTCTGTCGCGAGGAAGGGGGAGGGGGGAAATAATTTGTTTTGAGTAATGGTTTCAATTTATATACCAACATTTATTTTATTTTGGATAAGCTAATTGGGAAGGAAAGAAATGTAAAATATGTAAAACACTTCTGTAATGTGTGAAAGAGCTCAGATTTTGTGGTAATCAGTGTGCAATAAAAACTTAGGGCCAAACAGGGGCAGGGATGGGTTCCATATAGGCTGTCTTCTAAGCATTCTTAATTATTGCTGGAAGTATAGCTAATAGTCTTTGTGAGGCAACATTGTAGCATAAGCAAGTGCCTGGTTAATGCAACACTACATAGCCACTCTCTGTAGGGATCTCTAGCCATTGTCCATCCAGAAAAGGCAGCTAAAGTCTTTGCTAAAATTCAAAAGAAGCATCCTTATACAGTACTACTTTACTATAATTTTCATGATATTAAGTTCCAGATTCTCAATTTGGCATAACTCCCCTGAAGTAAGGAAAGCAATACCTACTTACACTGGCATCTGGCCCAAGCCTTTTCCCACAGTGAACTGATAGTACAAATGTAGCTAAGTGTTAATTAAAAGAAACATCTAGAGTGTAAACATTACAAATTGATCACCTTCTGTGTGGGACTTAATTTATAATCATCAATGTGTAAGCGAATGTCTTGAACTTAACTAGAACACTTTTTAGCATAATGAGGGGCAGGGGATTACAGAGCTATTAATAAATTTATTTATTACAGGTAATGCTAGTGTGGAAATCTTAAGGCCAGATCATCAATAGCAATAATAGAATTTTATCTGCAACAGCTGCAGCACAGCGGTGCCCTTTCTCTCCCTCACCTCCCCCATCCACCACCAATGCATATTTCTCATTATGTGTATTGATGCTAGTGTGACAGTTTTGGGCAAAATGGAAGACTCCATAGGTTGTGAAGTGACAGTAGTAGCTTTCTTTTGCTATAATAAATAATGAATGAATGCATTTATTTATTGAATTTTCAGCTTGTTCAATATGGTGTAGCAGAGTGTGTATGTTGAAAGAGAAATAATAAATTAAACTTAGACACTGAAGCAAGAACTGCTATTACTGTAAGCTCCACCAGGTTAGTTATTATCTTCATCATGGATTTATGGGTATCAGGATGGAGTGTCCAATAGTGCCCTTTGCTCCTATCACAAAGAACAAGTGTTATTTTTATAAATAATTGCCACCACAAATGACTCTTAAACATAGAAATAATGTCATGCAAGGGAATTTCCTGACAATGCAAAGGTAATAAGCAAGGTAATAAGAAATTAAGGCAATATTTACACCCATTAATCTTCAAAGATTAGCCCCCTACTCTTATGATAATTAACTTAATACACACACACAGTTCAAACAATAGTCTCCCATTCAATACATGCATGAAAACCCACACAACTTTAATTACCAACCTTCCAATGTTACATTTGAAAGTAATTTATCATTAAGTATAAATTTAAGATTACAACTTTAGCATCTCCATATATCATACAACAGAGGATTAGAAAGTTGACATTCAAAATTTTACATTTTCAAAACTACAAACTTCCATTATGTTTACCCACGAACTTTAATCAGCACCCATATTTACATATTAACTTATTTCAAAACTAAATCTCCTTAACTCTACATTTATATAATTATTAATAAGTGTACATTTAAAATGCTCTTAAATGTAACACTACATAAAAAATATGCACTAATTGAAGAGGTTTGAACCCAGCCTCTAATTCTGTACCCACAATTGACTATAGATGCAAATAGGAATTTGCAAATTTGCATACAAAATAAGAAGCCCCTTTACAGATTTGGCCATATAATTAAAGAGTCTTGTGTGCAGTAACTTTGTCTTAATTAGTCTGTCATTTAAAATTCCTTAAGTAATAGTTTACTAAGTGGTTTCCAGTGAATACTTGTATTTATACATTCAATAGAGAAGACAAAAAACTAGATGGCAAATTACCTGTTGTATTTGCTAACTAGAGGATGCCCCTGTTTGATAATTCCTGAACTATTTCTAGGTAGTTTGCCAAATTTCCATTTATAAACTCAATTAGCTACTAGAACTACAACATTTGCTAAGAAGGAGGCAAGAGTCTTGAAAGATCATATTGTTCTAATGTTATGGTAATTTTTGTTGACAAAAATTATGCTGCAGTTGCTCTACATACAGTATGTAATTTTGTACAACTTCTGCTGTGAATTCAATTCCAAAAAAATAAATGGTTAGCTTAGAATTGGAAAAATCTGAAAACAAATATTTATGGGATGAAAAGGTTTACAAGCTTCACATTTTACTTTTGTCCTTGTGCGGAGGTTATAAAATAGTAAAGAAAAACATCATAATCAAGCATTACAATGAAATAAGCATAGACATTTCTAACATAAAAGGTCTCTGACCATCAAGGTCAAAATTTAAAAATTTGAGTACCTAAAGTTTGGCACCTAAATCCATATTTTGGATCTAAATAAGTGGCCTGAATCTAGAGGTGTGGCACACTCAAAGCTTCCAGTGACTTCAGTGGAAGCTTAAAGTGTTCAGCACCTTTGGAGAAAGTCAGATTACTTACAAGTTTGGGTGCCTAACTTCAGGCACTGAGTTCAAATATTTCGGCCCTAGTCATTTCCTGCTAATGCAGCTTTGTTCTTTACACCATATTCACTAATGTAATTTACAAAGTGACAGGGTTTCCACCAATTCCCCTTAGCAACTATGCCATAGTTTAATGCAGTGTTTCCCAAACTTGGGATGCCGCTTGTGTAGGGAAAGCCCCTGGTGGGCCAGGCCGGTTTGTTTACCTGCCGCGTCTGCAGGTTCAGCCGATCGCGGCTCCCACTGGCCGCAGTTCGCTGCTCCAGGCCAATGGGAGCTGCTGGAAGCAGCGGCCAGTACGTCCCTCAGCCCGCACCACTTCCAGCAGCTCCCATTGGCCTGGAGCAGCGAACCGCGGCCAGTGGGAGACGCCTCTCCTCACTTGTGTGTAGACCTTACATTTTTTCCCCCAAATGTTATCATATTCACTCTTATTTATCATTTGCTAAAAAGTGTCTTATCTTTCATCATAAATCTATCACACCAACCTCTTAATAATTTGTGAGACAGCTCTGAATTCCCTGCAGTTTATTAAAGTCTTTCTGGCATTGTGGTGTTGAGATCTGAAGGAACTATTCTAGATGCTGTCTTGGCAGTGCCAAATGAAGAGGAAGAATCACATCCCTCTTTCAGATGTGATATCTCTACTAACTGAAAAAAAGTCAGCAACCTTAACTATGTTTTAATGTTGTCTGGTGATGTCTCATGCCCCTTTCCAGAATACTAGGTACAGCAAAACTCATACCTCTGAAAAACAGGAAATTCAGAGTTGGAGTACATGCCAGCAAACTTAACTCTGCCCAGTTTCGGCAATGGTCCCGTGTACCCATAACACCTACTCTCACACTGCCTTTGTAGATAGTTCACATCACTCAGGGAGTAGGGCACATGACCTCTGTAGTACAGAGTTTAACACCTCTTTGATATGACAAACTTTGTATAGAGGTGAGCTGTACTGAAGAGGAGGTACCTACACCTGTTCTACACACTAACACTGAGCCTATTCTCCAGAAACAAATGCACATTTGCTAAATTTTACAACCCCTTCACCTTTACCAACAGGATTCCATCTAACACTATGTTTTCACTTACCCATCCTTAAATCTACAGCTGATAGTCCCCAAGATAAGAAGATGCATATGCCCCACTGTTTATAGAATCATAGAAAAAGAGTTGGAAGAGACCATAGGGTTGGAAGAGACCTCAGGAGGTCATCTAGTCCAAACCCTTGCTCAAAGCAGGACTAACACCAACTAAATCATCCCAGCCAGGGCTTTGTCAAACCGGGCCTTAAAAACCTCTAAGGATGGAGATTCCACTACCTCCCTAGGTAACCCATTCCAGTGCTTCACCACCCCGCTAGTGAAATAGCTTTTCCTAATATCCAACCTAGACCTCCCCACTGCAACTTGAGACCATTGCTCCTTGTTCTGCCATCTGCCACCACTGAGAACAGCCGAGCTCCATCCTCTTTGGAGCCCCCCTTCAGGTAGTTGAAGCATGCTATCAAATCCCCCCTCACTCTTCTCTTCTGCAGACTAAATAAGCCTCTCCTCATAAGTCATGTGCCTCCTAATCATTTTCGTTGCCCTCCGCTGGACTCTCTCCAATTTCTCCACATCCTTTTTGTAGTGGGGGGGACTGATGTGAGGCTGACCGGTCTGCAGTTCCCTGGATTCTCCTTCTTCCCTTTTTAAAGATGACCACTATATTTGCCTTTTTCCAATCATCCGGGACCTCCCCCGATTGCCATGAGTTTTCAAAGATAATGGCCAATGGCTCTGCAATCACATCAGCCAACTCCCTCAGCACCCTCAGATGCATTGCATCCGGCCCCATGGACTTGTGCATGTCCAGCTTTTCTAAATTTTCCTTAACCTGTTCTTTCACCACTGAGGGCTGCTCACCTCTTCCCCATACTGTGCTGTCCAGTGCAGCAATCTGGGAGCTGACCTTGTCTGTGAAGACCGAGGCAAAAAAAAGCTTTGAGTATTTCAGCTTTTTCCACATCATCTGTCACTAGGTTGCCTCCCCCATTCAGTAGGGTTCCCACGCTTTCCCGGACCACCTTTTTGTTGCTAACATACCTGTAGAAACCCTTCTTGTTACCCTTCACATCCCTTGCTAGCTGCAACTCCAATTGTGCTTTGGCCTTTCTGGTTACACCCCTTTTGACACAACCTACAGAACTCAGCACAGAAATAAGGCATACTGGATCCTTCAAAGTACACATGCACCTCTTCCTATTATTACACACACTTGAGAGGGTCAGAGGACAGGGCTGAGACCCCTCCCTAAAGGACAGTCCGTAGATCACTTCATATTATAATCCCACCTCTGCCAAGTTTTGCCAACTAATCCCTCCGCGGTTTTACAACTACACCCAACACAATGAACAATGCTGGAGTGTGTGCCAGTAATCCAGTGACTATTGCCAGCTCTAGGGGGCACAAAGTTAAGATTGCATTAGTTTATACTGTGATTCTGTATTTTCTGGTTTTCAAAGGTTTTCATTCATCTCACTGGGTGTTCTCATCTCTCATCCCTCCTGCTTCCTCCACCCACCCACCATTGTCAGTGCTTGTTGAGCCTGTCATATTCACCAAGCGTGCTCCTCCTGAGCCCCTCAACCCAGTTTCAGCACACTCCAAGCATGCCTGTTCTTGGCTCCCTCTTGGATCTTGGGACACTTATGGGGGGCATGGCAAGGGGCTCAGACCCCCTCAAATGTTTAATTTATTTTCTTTTCAGAAGTATTTTGATCCCATTCTGAATTATCTGGCGTATTCAGATTACATTTCCCACAAGTAAAAAGCCCCTCAACAGAGGCAGATAGCAACAACATGCCTACAGTTCAGTCTCAGATTTCTGCCAAAGGTACAGTTCAAATTTACAGTCCCTGGGTGCAGCTTAAGTTCAGTGACTACAGCATGTCCCCTTGAGCCACCAAGGTCACATGTAGATGGTGTGACTAGAAACCCTCTTGGCTAGTCTTTCTGCATGTGCTTATTGCTATTGGTTTGGTGTATGAGCATTTAATACATGCAAATCGAAAGAGCCTAATTCTTCCTTTAGTGACATTTTCAATAGTGCTTCCCCAAAGGGGCTGTCTGTCAGGAACCCCTTTGTCAAATGACCCCAAGTTTGGATCAGTATCCCTACCTCACACCTCTATGAGGCACAGCAAATTTCAAGACAATCAGAGTAAGCATGTTAGTTTTATAGCTCCTAGAATAATGTGCTTTAAACCAGAATGGGTTCTAAACCTTACGTATAGCAGAGCTGGTACTCTGCTGTAATACATGCTTCCCAAAATTGTTCTGTCTTTTCTTCCCCTACTATATCATTTTTGCAATTTGATATATAGAGATAGTATGAACCAAAACTTGGATCTGACTACCAACAGAGTGCTGGAAATTTGGATCCAAATCTCAGTTTTGCAGTCTGAGCTCAACTCTATTCACATCTGATTTCCTGTCCACTACCATTCTGTAGCTGATGCAAATGATGATGAAAGTTACCAGTCAGGTTAAGTGAGTCAGGAAATAGGGGAAATTACCCATGTAGTTTAACTTGCTCTGACTTGGCATTGAGTGGGTGAAACTTACACTGTTGGGAGTGGGTGGCAGGGGATGGATCACTTGGTGATTGCCTGTTCTGTTCATTCCCTCTGAGACACCTGGCATTGGCCACTGTCAAGAGAGGATACTGGGCTAGATGGACCACTGGTCTGACCCAGTATGGCCGTTCTTATGTTCTAAATGAGGGCTGAATTTGCCCTTAGCCCAAATTTACACCACAGTTTACATCAGGGGTAGGCAACCTATGGCACGCGAGCTGATTTTCAGCGGCACTCACACTGCCTCACATGGCCAGCGGTCCGGAGGGATCTGCATTTTAATTTAATTTTAAATGAAATTTCTTAAACATTTTAAAAATCTTATTTACTTTACATACAACAATAGTTTAGTTATCTATTATAGACAGACAAAGAGACCTTTTAAAAACATTAAAATGTATTTCTGGCACGCGAAACCTTAAATTAGAGTGAATAAATGAAGACTCGGCACACCACTTCTGGAAGGTTGCCGACCCCTGGTTTACATGATGGTTCAGTTTGGCCCAGAAGTTTCCCATATGCTGAATGCATTTATGCCTAACTGAATTTGTGTCACCTTTCTTTTCTTTCCATTTTTCAGCTTTTCTGGACACTTTTCTCCGGCTGAACTCCTGTTGCACCCTGCTACACACAGTTCTCTCTGACCCCAGTACTGCTCTCCAAACCATTCCCCACCCATGCTAATGCCTGCCACTATCAGCAGCCCAGCACAACTTTCCCCTACTCTTCCCCACTGCAGTCTGCCATCCTATGTGACCCCACCATGCTCCTCCAACATTTATACTGCAGTTTACCACTTTCCACAGCCCCACATTGCTTCCTTAATCACTCTCCCCCACCACTGCAGCCTGCCACTGTCAGGAGTGAGGGCCTGCAGCTGGGCCTGGGATGATGACAGCTGAAACCCTTAGACAGATCTCCTGATTGGCTGAGCAGGATTGCCAGGACTGCTCTTAAGCCCAGCAGTAGCACTTGCACAGTGGCTGTTCAGTACTTACACCCACAGCTATGATTGTGCCTGTGTGCACCTTGTTCCTTGCCTTGCTACTTCCCTGCTTAGTTTCTGACTCCTGGATCTTGAATCCAGCTCCAACCAGTAGGCAGCACTGCTCATGACCCTGACCAATAGGCTAGACTGCCAACACCCCAGTCCAAGATAGTTTGAGCTGCACAACAAACAAGAAAGAGGTAAAGGAGGGGAGTAGGAATGAGTTAGTTACTGGAATGGATACTGCTAAAACCAGAATCTCTCTGTTGGAGATAGTGGGTACCCTACAAAATCTACAGATGCAGGTAGACATCCTCCAGGTGCAGAATGGTACAGTGCAAACACAGGCCATATCACCTGTGACTCCTCCCCCTCAAGAATCTAAAATTACCCTGTTGGATAAGTTTGGCAGCGATCACAGCCAGTTTCACAGTTTTATGAACCAGTGCCAGCTCCTATTCCTGCTGTGCCCACAATCCTCCCCCACTGACCAGTTTCAGGTGGGACATATCATTAGTCTGCTGACTGGAGAGGAATTGGCTGGGGCCTCTCTGCTTCTGGAAAATTGTAGCCTGTCCTGAACCAGTTGAGGACTTTGTTCAAGACATGGCAGTAATTTCTGATGACCCCAAGCTGTATGCGCACAGCCAAGGCTGCACTCCAGGCCCTGTGGCAGGGATGTCAGCCAGTTGCTAATTATGCCATGGAGTTTCAGCATCTGGTAGCTGACACTGTATGGAATGAGGCTGCACAGTGCTACCACTTTTGTCTCCGCCTCGAAAATGAGATCAAAGACAAGCTGGCACTGGTCGAGTAGAGCCAGTCTGCATGCCTTGATCAAGCTCAGTATTAAAACTGACTACTGCCTGATGGAATGCTACCTAGAAAGAAGGTTGATGTCCCAATCCCCACTGTTCTTGCCATGTCTGATCCACCAACCCCAGCACTCTCATCCCAGACTGGCCCTATCTCTCTGAGGCAGAGAAAAACCAGCATTGCGTGTTGGGCCTATGCCTGTACTCAGGGCCGGCTCCAAGTTTTTTGCCGCCCCAAGCAAAAAAAATTTCCCACGTCCCCTGTCCCCACCCCAACTCCGCCCCTTCCCTGCCCCATTCCAACCCCTTCCCCAAATCCCCGGCCCCGCCTCCTCCCCTGGACGCACCGCATTTCCCCTCCTACCCCTCCCTCCCAGGCAAGCCTGGGAGGGAGGTGTGAGAAGCGGAGCGGCGGCACGCTCGGGGGAGGAGGCGGGGGTGAGCTGGGGGGGGAGCGGTTCCTCTGCCCCCCCGTTACTTTCTGCGGCCCTCCCCGCACCCCCCACCGCCGCAGCTCACCTCCGCTCCGCCTGCTCCCCTGANCCCCTGCCTGTACTGCAGTGAATAGGGGCACCTCACATCAAGCTGCTCTATGAAAGCCCAGTCCTGCATTTCCAGTCAGGATACAACAAAGCCCAACCCTGATTGAGGGGTCTGGACTGGGTTGGCGTCTTCCCCTTGGCTCCGATACTTCATGCCAACATGGATCCATAAGAACAGCCATATTGTGTCAGACAAAAGATCCATCTAGCCCAGTATCCTGTCTTCTGACAGCGGCCAATGCCAGGTGCCCCAGAGGGAATGAACCGAACAGGCAATCACCAAGTGATCCATCCCCTGCCACCTACTCCCATCCTCTGGCAAACAGAGGCTAGGGATACCACTGGGACTTTGGCAACAGCTAATCACAATCTGACACCCTGCCAACTCCCCCTCCTTCTCCAGCACCCTGCTATGTTGGAGGTTAACCTAGAAGCCCTAGTGGACCCTGACGCTTCAAGCAATTTTTGGAATTTTCCCAAGTACACAACATCCTGACCCAGCGTAAGACTCCTTCCAACTTTGTGGAGGCCATTGACTGATTGCTTCTGTCTTCAGGCCTGTTCACCCATCAAACAGCCCCCTTAGAAGTCATCATGCTTCAAGGTCACAATGCAAGTTGATCTGCACACCACAGACTAGGCTGCTGACATGTGCCAAGTACACCAAGAGCTGAAGGAGCAATTGAGATCTGTGAAGGTATACGGGGAGATGTCAGCAAACCAGTAAAGTGCCTGAACCCACTATTGCTTATTGCTAAAAACAGCCACGTCAGCAGGCTTAGCTTATCCAAGGAAGGAGGGGAAGGGGTTTTGGGTGCCACAGAAAGGGCAGCTTGACCCCGCATCCTTCCTGATAAGAATTGTGTTGAAGTTGCTGATACATGCATTTAGAAGAGCAGGATGTGCCCCAGGAATGTCTATTGGGGCCTTAAGGCTGCAAACTCTGGAAAAACCCACACCTGGTTAATCAATAATCAGAAGGAACCTCTGGCTTGACCATTGAAACTGCTTACTTAACAAGTTTTCTTTAAGGGACATGTCCTTCTATTACTAATGTATAAATAAGGGGGAAAAGTTTGAGGTAGTTGGACTCTTTTGGACTCTCCCTCTGGATACATCTTTCGGCCCCCACCGGCAGACGGAAGATTTGGCCACCGGAAGCCTGCTGCTGTGTCACTCGAGAGCCACACTCAGCTTCGGTAATTATCGAGGGTTGGGGGGGTGTTACTAACCTGTTGCGGACGTGTGTAAGTGCTTGAGACTAAGTAAAGTTTAGCTTTAAGTGAAAGCACTCCTGTGTTGTCCTGTTTGTGCCAGACATCTATCAGTCGGCCGGCCATGTCTCCCCTGATTTATTTCCTGACACCACCTCGCACAGAGTAAAAGTAAACCCGGGTAACAAAGGAAGCCTACAGACACCACGCTGACCGGGGCCATCTGACTTCCATAAACCTAGCTGTGGGGGTACAAGGTCTGGCTATTTACCCAGAACCTCAAGTCAGTCCATTTGTCAGCCAAAGCTGATCACCAGTATCGGGTCTATTCAAGATTTTGAACAGGTCAGTCCTGGAGCCTTCAAGCTGCAACTTCCTGCTTCGCTCAAGATCCATCCAGTATTTCACATTTCCCTCCTTAAGCCCCAATGGTGAGAATAGGTTCTTGAATTGCTCCAGCTGACCACTGTTGCCACACCTGTTTGAGGGCATGAAGAATACTTAGTCCAACAAATCCTTGAGTCCTGGGGAGTTAGGAGAAAACTCCAGTACCTGGTGGATGTGGAGGGCTATGGCCCAGATGACTGATTTTAGGAATTTGTTGAAAAAAATTCACCCCCCAGACCTGCTACAGGACTTCCAATGGGCTCATCCTGCGGTCCTAGGGCCCCGAGAGACATCCTCATAGTGCGAGTGGCACTGTCAGGAATGAGGGGCTACAGCTGGGCCTGGGATCAGCTAACTAACCGCACCTGAAACCCCTAATCAGCCAGGACTGCTCTTGGGCCCAGCAGTAGCACTTCACAAGTGGCTGTTCAGTGCTTATGCCTGCTTCTGCAATCACTCCTGTGCCTGCCCTGTTCCCAGCTTTGCTCCAGTCCTGTTCCTGTCTTGCTCCAGCCCTGCTCGGTTTCTGACTGTCGGTTTCTGACTGTTTCTTGACCCATGCCCCGACCACTATGCCAGACCATCCATGCCCCAGTCCATGACAGTCACCTTGCATGGCTTCCCCCAGCCACTCCCACCCACTGAGACCTTCCACCCTCCACAGCCCTAAGCTATTTCTCCTCAATCTCCCCAATCAAAGCACACATCCCTGACCGCTCAGTGAAGCCTACCACCCCCCTTATCTCCCAGTGCCCCCTACATGCTCAGTCACTGCAGGTGGCACACCCATAAATTCCGTGTTCCCTCCCCACATCTGTTTCTCCTCTTTTTCCTACTCATTATGTCCACCCAACCCTTAGGGTTCCTGTATCTCCTCCACTCTGTTTCCTCTCTCCAAACAAATATGGGGTATGGCCCCCAAACGCTCTGTGCCATTTCTCCCAGCTCTTGATGTTCCTACTGCATCCCTGCTTTTGGGTCCAGTCTCCCTTATGGGCAGTTCCCTTTGCTCTCACACAAAGTATCTTTTCTTTCTCCATCCTATTTGGATATCCTCTCTCCCTCTCCATATGCTCCAGTTTATTTCTGTTGTTCCTCCCTGTCAGCACAGCCACATGGAAGGAAGCTGGATGCTTCACTTTGTCTTTCCTTTCTAGTTGCATATAAGAGCTCAGCAGTAAGACACCTTGGCTCAACAGCTTATCTGCAGCCTCCTGGGGAAAGGAAGAAGTACTGACTGTTGCTGCATCAGATAAAAACAATTTTTGGACTTGGATCAGCCTCCCAGGTTGTCAAGTGCTATGCATCTCACATGTATGGCAGCCCCTCTGGGAGGTTATGCATCCAGCAGGACTGCAGGTATTGCTCACATGATGGTGACTATTTTTCAGGCACCCAGGATTCTCTGCCTCCCCTCTCACTGCTCTTGCAGACAGAAAGCATGGGGATGTGGCACACAGCAGAATGATGACAAAGGAAGTGAAGAGAGAGCACTGGGCCCATCGATACCAGGCATTCTCCTCTCATCTCCAGCTGCCCTAGGCAATCTCCATTGTGAAGGCGCTTAGGCACCCCTCAGCCTAATCTCCCAGCCGTCCCATGCACCGTCTCCCAATTCCTGACACACCTCGCTAACCCTTTAGCCAGCTAGTTGCTCTTGGGACCTTTCACAACTCAACACACACCTTCCCCATCCATCCTACTACCAAACCCCATCCACCTATGCCCCAAACACATCCTCTCCAATTGCCTCCTCCCACCCTTCCTAAAAGGATGGCTTTCGCACACTGTCTGAATCACTCTACCATCTATTTCTGTGGAATGTGCAGAGGAAAGAGATTCATATCATAGAATCATAGGACTGGAAGGGACCTCAAGAGGTCATCTAGTCCAGTCCCCTGCACTCATGGCAGGACTAAGTATTATCTAGACCAGTGGTTCCCAAACTTGTTCCGCTGCTTGTGCAGGGAAAGCCCCTGGCAGGCCAGGCCGGTTTGTTTACCTGCCGCGTCCACAGGTTCAGCCGATTGTGCCTCCCAGTGGCCGTGGTTCGCTGCTTCAGGCCAATGGGAGCTGCTGGAAGTGGCAGCCAGTACATCCCTCGGCCCGTGCCACTTCTAGCAGCTCCAATTGTCGTGGAGCAGCGAACCGCGGCCACTGGGAGCCGCGATCAGCCAAACCTGCGGACGCGGCAGGTAAACAAACCGACCCGGCCCACCGGGGGCTTTCCCTGCACAAACGGCGGAACAAGTTTGGGAACCACTGATCTAGACCATTCCTGAAAGGTGTTTGCCTAACCTGCTCTTAAAAATATCCAATGATGGAGATTCCACAACCTCCCTAGGCAATTTATTCCAGTGCTTAACCACTTTTGACAGTTAGGAAGTTTTTCCTAATGTCCAGTCTAAACCTGCTTTGCTGCAATTTAAGCCCATTGCTTCTTGTCCTACCCTCAGAGGTTAAGAAAAACAATTTTTCTCCCTCCTCCTTGTAACAACCTTTTACGTACTTGAAAACTGTTATCCCACCTTTATCTGCTCCCACTATGGTGGGAGAAGGGAATCAGTTACTTTCAAATATCAGAAGCTCAGACATGGAGCTACACAAATCTTTGCAGCTCTCTTCCCTCACTTCATATCCCTTTCCACGGGATGCTGGAAATTTGAGGGGCAAATTGTTATCCGCCCTGGCTCAGCCCTTCCTATATCCATAGAGTTACATCTGTGTAAAAACAAGGTAAATGAGACCAGAATCAGGTCCTCTCTCTGCCAGGAAGAGCCTACACTGTGAAAGACAACACAGTGGACATGACCCATGTTGTGTATCTAGAGCCAGGAAAAAGACCAGTCTTCTGCCTGCACTTTGTGTCACAGGTTTATTACAGTGATCCTTTCTCATGGTGTCATAAATGAGACATGTTGCTTTAGTAATCCTTGGGAAGAGCCTTTTCAACCCCATGAAGACAATTAACATGCTGCTATTGTTTTGCACTGCTGCATCTGTGTTTTTTTTAAAAAGCAAATATTAGGTAATAATAAATAAGACCAGTTATAATCATTGCTTAATCCAAATTCAAACTGGCAATCTTCAAAAAAAGAAGCACTGCCAGCTTGTACACACATTCACACTATTTACCAAATGGAATATTGACTGACATTACCATCTCATGTCAACAAATCGGGAGGGGGGACATTTATTTGGCTGGGAAATAACTGATTCTTTGTTGTTTTGGAGATGCAGAATTAGGTGGAGACATTACTGTTCACTGTGTAATATCCTGCGGACTGTCTATGTATTGACTGATTAAATGTTCCATTATTTTGCTGTGAGAAATGGTACATCTGCACTGAACTGCTGGGATCTTTTGTTTAATGAAATATTTGTGTATCTTCTCTGTAAGCACCTTGCTGTTTAGATCACAGAGAAACTCTTTATTTTCTCACATCTGTTTATACAGAAATGGTTTTAAGGAGTGGTGTCAATCTTTACATATTCATTGATTTCTCAAAAATTAAGGTTTTTTTCAGATTCTTTTTGCGTGAGAGAGTAGATATAGGGTTTCCCCCAAGTACAGTACCTTAAATTGCAGATTTCGGTTTATTGGGGAAAAAAATTACCATCAGTGTAAATACTTATTTCCCATACCTACATTATCAGGTCAGAATTAGAGCATTAGAAACAACCAGTGCATTGATTTTTGTCACTAAGGGTTCTTATTTACTCCCACTGAAGACATTACTTCATTGGCAACTGAAGGCTCTCAGCATCTTGTAGTATTGAGCCATAAGGGCCTAATCCAAAGCCCAGTAAATTCAATGAGAACTTTTCCATTTACTTTAATGGGTTTTAGATCAGGCCCTCAGTGAGATTCATAGAGTTTAAGGCCAGAAGGGACCATCAAACCATCTAGATTGACGTTCTGTATATCCCAGGCTATTAAATGTCACTGTTACCTCTGAATTGAACCCAATAACCTGGGTTTGACAAGAGCATATCTTGCAGAAAGGCATCCAGTCTTGATTTGAAGACATGAAGAGATGGAAAATTCAACACTTTCCTTGGTCATTTGTTCCAGTGGTTAATCACCCTCACTGTTAAATATGTGTGCCTCATTTTTAATTTGAATTCATCTGGCTTCAGCTTCCAGACACTGTTTTTTGTTCTGTCTCTCTCAGATAGATTAATCAGCCCTTTAGTACCCAATATTTTCTCCTCGTGGAGGTTCTTATATACTGTAATCAAGTCACCTCTCAAATTTCTTTCTGATAAACTAAGCAGATTGAGCTCTTCAAGTCTTGCTGTAAAGGCATTTTCTCCAGCCTTTGAATCATTTTTCTGGTTCCTTTCTGCACCCTCTGGAATTTTTCAACATCCTTTTTAAAATATGGACACAAGAACTGGATGCAGTATTCCAGTATCGGTCTCAACAAAGCAGTATACAGAAGTAAAATCACCTGCCTATTCCTACTCACTAGTACCCTGTTTATACATCCAAGGATTGCATTAACCTGTTTTGGCACAGCATTGCACTGAGAGCTCATGTTCAGTTGTTTGTCCACTACAACCCCTAAAATCCTTTTCAGAATCACTGCTTTCCAGGAAACAATCTCTCACTCTGGAGATATGACCAGCATTGCATGATCCCAGATGTATGCCTTTGCATTGGCTGTATTAAAAAACAAACAAAACAAACCCAAACATTGTTTGAATGTGTCCATTTTCAAGTGATCCTGATCACTCTGTATGACTCCCCTGCCCTCATCATTATTTACCACTCTGCCAATCTTTGTGTCTTCCACAAATTTTACAAGCAGTGATTTTCTATTTACTTCCAGATCATTGATTAAAATGTGGACTAGTATTAGGCCTAATACCAGTCCCTGTGAAAGACCCCCATTCAATGATTCCCTATTGATGACTACACATTGGGATCTGTCACAGTTAGCCAGTTCTTAATCCATTTAACATGTGCTTTGACATTATACAGTATGTTTTGTGGTACTAAGTCCAGCACCTTACAAAAGTCTATTACATCTACATAGTTACCTTTTATCAACCAGACTAGTAATCTCATCAAAGAATGAAACCAGGTTTGTTTCTGAAGATCCATCAGTTTGTTGGAGCATCAGAGAAAGAAGTACAAAGACAGAAAAATATTTTTTCCTTGTTTGTTTTCAAATGACTTGTGGGGGGTAGGTGCTCCTTCCAGACCCCACTTCTAGTTGTTTATATGCTTGTAGTATATGAGGGGTTGTCTGAGTAAAACAGACAGACAAAAGAAAGGTTCTTTCCCCTCTTTTTCCCTTATGAGAGAGGGGAATCCAAGTAAAAACAAAGGAAGAAAAAGGTACAGGCAGGACTATGTCTCAGGTATTATTTTTGGATTCAGCTCTTTGGGCTGGGTCCATCAGCAGGTCTATTGTCTTTTAGTGGGGTCTATCTCCAGCCCTTCCTCTTGGGGCATGTCCCAGACATTCTAGTAACTCACCTACCCTTGGCATTCAGTAGGTGTCAAAGATGGAATTCAAGATGGAATTAGCCTTCCTAAAGTCAATGTAATACCAAACCAAACTGCCCAGTGTAGGACCGAGAACTATGGGGCTCCTGCATTCACTTTTGGATTTCACAATTATCCCCGTCTCCAGCATTGCTCGCATTTCCTCTCAGACTGTATCCCACATCCTCTGTGGCAATGGTTCACGGTTCTCCCTGACTAGCTGGCCTAGGGTGGTCTCTAGATGTTGTTGACCAACTGTGTTCTCTCTGGACAGGTGGAGAATCCAGTTACAAAGTCCTCGATGAATTGGAGGAGCTGCTTCCTTTGAGCAAGGGAGAGCCACTCACTCCTCAGTACTATTGTCGGGCTTGGCTGCCAGGTACTTGGGGCCCTAATGCAGGTTCCGTTGGAGAGAGGGTTCTCAGCATCTTCCAAGGTTTGGGAAGATTCACATGATAGACCTTGGTTTATTTTCTCCTCTTGGGTAGTCTTATCTCATGGTCCACAGGCTCTACCTGCCTGACCATTTCAACTGCACGCTGCCATTGGGCCATTAATTTGGACTTGGCTGAGGGTAGTAGCAGAAGGACACGGTCCTCTGGGTGGATATGGGTAGGGGGGATAAGCTAGAGGTCTATACAATCTTGACTGTGTGAGAAAGTGAATAAGAAAATGTTATTTACTCCTTCACATAACACAAGAACTAGGGGGTCACCCAAGTAAATTAATAGGCAGCAGGTTTAAAACAAACAAAAGGAAGTACTTCTTCACACAATGCACAGTCAACCTGTGAAACTCTTTGCCAGGGGATAATGTGAAGGCCAAGACTATAACAGGGTTCAAAAAAGAACTAGATAAGTTCCATGACACGCTCTGATTGTCCCTAGCCTCTGTTTGCTAGAAGCTGGGAGTGGATGACAGAGGATGGATCAATTGATTGCTGTCTGTTTTGTTCATTCCCTCTGGGGCACCTGGTATTGGCCACTGTCGGAAGACAGGATCCTGGGCTAGATGGACCATTGGTCTTACCCATTATGGCCATTCTTATGTTCTTATGTGGAAAGACCATAGTTGCACCTCTTACAGTTTAATTCCTGTATGTGTTGGGCCTTTCTCAGATTCCCTCTGGTGAACACCCATATGTTTCTGAGTTGTTCCCTTAACACTATAAGACATATTGGGTTGTGCCTAAGGCTCCCTATGTCTTGTTCCTCCCAACCTTCTCATAGGAAGGCCAAAATTCCTTGTGGTTGGCAACCATAAAGCAATTCAAACAGAGAGAACCCTGTAGAGCCTTGCAGGACCTCCCATAAGGCAAATAGGAGTGATGGGAGTAGCCAGTCCCATTGTTTGGGGTTGTCACTGACAATGTGCCTCAACATTCCCTTCAGCATCTTATTAAACTGCTCTACTAAGCCATCAGTCTGTG
The DNA here is from genome assembly GCA_003942145.1 of Platysternon megacephalum. Taxonomy (NCBI): domain Eukaryota; kingdom Metazoa; phylum Chordata; order Testudines; family Platysternidae; genus Platysternon; species Platysternon megacephalum. Next base: position 3,650,051 of record QXTE01000100.1, on the reverse strand, counting down.
GGTGATACACCACGGTTTTCAAGGATTTGACCTTAAGAAGGAAGCATAATTCACTCACTAATCTGAAGGTGAAGTTACTTCCTTCATCTGTTAATATTTTGCAGGGAAATCCCATATGTGAGAAGAGCTTCAAGAGTTCTGGAGCTATCGCTGTAGCTTTCGCAGAGCACAGAGGAACAGACTCTGGGTACCCGGTTGCGTAGTTGGCGATCGCTAATATGTTCTGATACCCTGCTGCAGTTTTTTCTAGGGGCCTGACCATGTCCATTTCAATTCTTTGGAAGGGTGAATCAATCAAGGGCAGAGGGACAAAAGGTGCCTTAGGGATCCCTTTGATGCTGGCTAGCTGACACTCCGGGAAGCAGGAACAGTATTCTCTCACCTCATGATGCATGCCTGGTCAGTAGAATTGGGCTAATACTTGAGACAATGTCTTCTCTCCCCCCAGGGTCCAGCGCGTGGGATGTCATGCTCAAGCAGCCGGGCCTTCACCACTCCCATTTGTTGATCCCTTTCCACCTGATACAAGCACTCTTTCTTGAGTGCAAAGTATGGATACTGCTCACCCTGCTGAGGGTCTGTTACCTCATCATTTACAGAGACCAGTTGTTCATATGCACGGCTCAGTGTAGGGGTGTCCCTTTGTCTTTGCACAAAATTCATGCCTTGTAGGAGGTCTTCCAGGTCCCGCTTACTTCTTCTTTCCCTGTGAGGGTCAGCAGCTGTGTTGCTTGGGATGTTCCTTCCTCAAAGTTGTCGGCTTCCCCAAGGCTTCCAGAGCTCCAGGGGACTTGTTTGAATGATTGGCCTGGATTCTCGTTCACTACCTGGGCTTGTGCATTAATGACTTGCCAGAAAAAATGCTAGTCCCAGCCTATGATTATGGGGTAGGCCAATTTTTCAGCTAGGGCTACCATTTTCACTGTGCTGTGGGCTCCCACTGTCAGTTGTATACACTGGCAGAGGTACATTTTGATGTCACCATGTGTGCACTGCAGGTGGATCATATTCTTAGGAGTGACCTCACCTCCCACCATGGAGGCTTGAACCACCATCTAGCTACAGCTGAAGTCTGAGAGTCCTTGAATCATCTTCCCTTGGACCATCACTAGTACCATCAACTGAGGGGAAGTCTTTTTCCATGCCCGGCTTTCTGCCATTCATCCCTGGACACATTAGCGTTCCTTAAGAGGGCACTCCCTCTGTGTGTGTCTTGTCTGCCCACAGGAATAGCACATTAACAGGCTGGCACCGTTGGCACCTTTTCTAAGTGAGGGTGAGCCCAGGGGGTGGTGGGTGAACACTTGTCTGTGAGTCCTGCTTCAAGTATTTGAGGTGCCTGGCAGTCTCACTGGCAGTGTTGTATCCACGCCTAACCCCCCAGTCTCCTCTTGGACTAGCCCTGGTCTAAGGGCTAGTCTGACCATCTGGGGTGTTCCCTTTGGAGTCAGGCCCCTCAGAGGGATTGTTACTGATTCTGGTTCACCCTCCCGGGTCTCTCGCCATTCCATCCCCTACCCAGCAGATGCCTTGCGTGATTCTGCCTCAACTGATCCTTCAGCTTCTACAAAGTCCTCCATTACCTTTACCGCTTCTGATAACATCCCTGGGTGGTGCTGTAGTACCCACTCCCTGCCTTTCATGTGTAATGTGTGTGTTAATTGTTCTGTCACAATGGCCTCAGCCACTTGGGCCCCCGATTGTTCCTCCAGGTGGAGCCACTTCCAACAGTTTTCTTGCAACCATTGTGCTACTATCCAGGATTTTTCCCCCTTGGGATAGCTCTCAAATCTAATTTGTTGATGGTGGATTTCTTTGGAGATATCCAAATAGTCCAAAATGGCTGACTTTACTTATTTGTAATCTTTTGCCTGCTCCAAATCCATATTACAATAAACCACCTGTGCTGGACCTGTTCAGTATGGGGCCAGAATCAAAGCTCACTGTTCTGTTTGCCACAGGGCTGCTAGTGCCACCCTCTGAAGTGTAACTAAGAAGGCTTCAGGGTCATCATCTGGCCCCATCTTGGTTATTTCACTGGTCCTGGTGGGGAAATCCCTTTGGTGGAAGCGTGACCTCGTGGGACTCCCTGGGAGTGTAGGGCTGACACTATCCACTGTATTGTTTCTTTTTGAAACTCCTGCTGCAGAGCCATCAGATCACTCAGCAGCTATTGTTGCTGTGTGGTCTGAACTTGCTGCTGGGTGGTCCACTGTTGCAGCAATTGCTATTGGAATTACTGTTCCTGAGCAGCTTGCTGCTGCTGCTGCTGCTGCATCTCCGCTAATCACTTATACCAGTGGTTTTCAACCTTTTTTCATTTGCAGACACCTAAAAAATTTCAGATGGAAATGCGGACCCCTTTGGAAATCTTAGACATAGTCTGTCGACCCCTTGGGGTCTGCAGACCACATGTTGAAAACCACTGACTTATACCACTGCTCTGGTTCCCTCTTGTGTGGAGCAGCTGAGCTCTATCCCCTCTACCGTTGTTTTTTAAACCCTTTGCGTCAGGCATGGTTATGCATGCATTCTTCCTCAAGTCCCTTCCAGACCCCACTTCTAGTAATTTATAATGTCGTCCCCCCCCCCCCCCCCCCCCCCCCCCCCNTCACTTTCCTGCTCTCTCCCTTATGAGAGAGGGGAATCCGAGTGAAAGGAAAGGTAGCCTGTCTCTCAGGCAGTCTTTCTGGATTCAGCTCTTTGGCTGAGTCTATAGCGGGGTCCATTGTCTTTTAGTGGAGTCTTCTTCCAGCCCTTCCTCTTTGGGCATGTTGCTTTGTAGCTGGTCTGCGCAGCTTTGGGAGCAGAGAGGCCTGCAACTGTCTCTCTCTTGACTGATCTGTCTCTGTTGTCAGCCATCTCTGGGGTGGAACAGCCCTTCTCCTGTCCACCGCCCTTTCCTGTGGCACGTCTTCCCTTTCTAAGCTCTCTCTGCCCTTCAGACAGAACAAGCCTTGCAGATGCATCTCGTTAGAGCTGAACAGGCCCAGCAGAGTTTGTTAGTTACCCCTACACCAGAGTGAGGGCATGTCCTATCACATGCCTCTAAATCCTTATTTGTTATATAGGTCCACATTGTCATTCTGAACTAGGGTCCTGATTCTGCTCTCATTTACACCAGTGCACAATGAAGTAATTCCACTGAACTCAACTGAGTAACACCAGTATGAAAATGATGTAACAAAAGGAAAGTCAGGCATAATGTGCTGCTTTTTTCTGTAGATATAAGAACCACATGCTTCAGTGAGAATAAAATTTACATTGATTTGGACTAGATTGGAAATAGGATTAAAAGACTTTCCCCTCTAGGTTACTGGTTTCATTGCAATCTATGTTGGTAGTGAGCAAAAATCATTACCATCTAATTGTTATTCAGTTGGTTATGGGAAACTAGTGATCTTGAATCAGCTCCCAGCAGATGTGTGGTCATATCACAGAAACCACAGTAATTAGTACTAAATGGTAGCTTTGTTGGTAGTTTCAGCAGAAAGGCTAAGGAATGTGTCATGGTGACAACTATCCTTCCATGCCAAGAAAAGGTTGCTCAAAGTCAGTAAAGGCACCTTGATTGGGCAGTATGAGGAAGCATGCACTGCCAGTGCCTATGCTTTATCAGCCATGTGGATAAATAGAGGATTTCTGCCCTCAATGTTATACATTTAGTACCTTTCACAAGTCCTGAAATTGTTTTTGTATATCTGTATAAAATGCCCTTAAGAACAGCATAAGAAGTATCCATTTTTGAAGGTTTCATATGCAAAAGGCAAAACTAAACAACAAAATTATGGATTATTAGGGGATTTAACTTTTTAAATAAAGTGTTAAAGGTTTCCTAGTAACAAAGATGTTACTAGGTACTGTAAATAAGGTAGAATACAGTCCTCTGCAATCAGCAACTATTCAGCTTCTGAGAAAGTTAAAAATTATGAATGCTTAGTTCAAAACTCTGAATGCTATTTCATTTATTTCTGTTCATTATTAGTATAACACAAATAATTTGGAAGCTACTTGTATTATGTTAACATCCTCAGTGTTAAATGATGTGTACTAAAATGTTTTGAAGAGTAAAGATGTTGCAGGTTCAGCTGAATATATCCAGGTACCTTCTGGAATGTAAATTGAATTTACCTACTTACCCCCTTTATTGTTTTCCCAAAATATTGCTAAACATTTTGGGCCCAGTGTGTGGTATTAGGGATTGTGCTTTTAAGGGCTGAGCTTCCCAGACAGAAAGTCTGGGCACAGCACTGAGAAGCTTTTGTTGTTATGCACAGCCAGCTGGAACAGGACACAGAATAAAGTAGAGCTCTTGCAAGCACCTTAAGCACCAAGTGATCACTGAACACCATATTGTACCAGGAGCAAAAAGGAACTAAGAAAATACCTTGAATGGAAGAGTGAAGCAATTACAAGCCCCACCAGAGTTGAAAAATATCTGGAAATGTGGAGAACAATTGGAGAAAGTATAGACTGCATGTCACTCTGTATCTGCAAACAATGGATGCCAGCAAAAAGGAAGGCAGTCAGAAGGTAGCCTGATTTCTGACAATAACTAGTTTTGAAGCACTTGATGTGTTCAACACTCTTCAATTAACTCCAGCAGAGAAGGCTACCCATGAAACTGTATTATAGAAATATCAGGGTGCTGCACTTATGTAATGAGAGAGAACCAAATGAGAGAGATTTTTTTTAAACAGAGTACAAACTGAAGGTTAAACCACAGAAGAGTCTGTGATTGATCTAAGTGCAAAGAACCAAGCTTGCAGTTTTGGTGGGGGCTAGCTAGCTCCTTATAAGAGACCAGATTGTGATTGCAATCTGGAACAAAAATCTCAAAGCGGTTACTGGAAGACCCAGCATTAACCCTTGACAAAGCAATTAGAATTTGCCATGCAAAGAAAGTCACCAGAGGCTCCAAGCAGCTTCGGAAAGAAGCAGAGCTGATGGGCTAAAGCTAAACAAACACAAATGTAAATAATGTGTAACAGAAATAGCACACTGGGGAGAGAAATTAACACAGCAAGGAGTATTGGTAGATCACAGTAAGGCTGAGGCCATCATTACCATGTCTTCCTTGTCTGTTGAGGCAGGCCTTGCAACAGTGAACTGTAGAGGGAAATTTGTGCCTTATCTAGCAGCTCAAAGCAGCAACCTGAGACCTCTACTGTGGAAATATGTCCAATGGGCATGGGATGCAAATGTTAATAAGGGGTTTAAGAAATGGAAGGAGTTAATTAAAGAGGCCTCAGTCCTGAGATACTACGACAGTAAGTACAAAACTAAGTTGTCCACAGATGTCTCCAAGGAGGTTACTGGCCAAGTCTGCTTAGAACAGCATGGTCAAAATTGGAGACCAGTGGCTTCTGCCTCACAGGGGCTAACAAAAACTAAGTGTTAATACAGTCAAGTAGAGGAGGCAGCTTTGGCCTTAGTCCATGGGTGTAAAAAGTTGTGTGTGTTTATTTATGGGAGGCCTGCGTTAGCTGAAGCTGATCATAAATCGCTTATTACCATTGCCAAAAGGGGCCTGGCAAATGCCTCTCTTAGAATACAGACATCAAATCATATTTTTGTAACTGGAAAAAAATGCAGATTGCATAAAACCTGGGAGATATTTGGTGGCTGCAGAGAAACTCTCTAGAACAGGGGTTCCCAAACTGTGGTATGCATACCTCTGGGGGGACGTGAGACATTTCTGGGGGGTACACAGGATAAATTGTGTAATGGTGGATTTTATTTATCAATTATTTTATTTATTGCATTTTCATAATAGGCTACTCAGCCAAAGCTGTAAAACTCCATGGGAATTTGTTATATAAAATATGGTAGTTAATTTACCATACAAGATGTACCAGTGAGAACACAGATACACAGAGATGCTGGTGTACAGGGCCCTCACCTCCAATCACCATACAGCATGGGTTCGGTTCCCCAGCAACTGTTCAGTCTAACTAATCTCAGAGCTTCATCAGGGTTTTTGTTTTCGTTATATATGTCACACTAGAACTATATCTGTACGTAACAGTGAAATGTGGACAGATGGCTAAAGACAGGTAGTGTTAAGAAGAACACACAAAGTATCAGTAATGAGAAGGATAGGGGTACGTGCACATCTGGTAGATCTGGAAGGCAGCACACAATAAGAAAAGTTTGGGAACCTCTGCTCTAGAACATTTGAAAAAAGAGAGTGAAGCAAAGCCCAGAGCTAGATTTTGTACATGTCAATTTGATAAAAAAAACACCTGTCCAGTCTCAGATGAAATTTGGACTGTGATTGCTAGAGCTGCTATTAGGACAGGATGACTTGGGAAAGCAAATTACTTTTCAAATTAATTCCAATTCAGCAGTTTCTCGTTGGAGTCTCGTTGGAGTCCTTGCAACAAAGCCTGTTGCCAACTCTGTCCACATATCTATTCAGGGGACACCATCATAGGACCTAATCACATCAGCCAACCCATCAGAGGCTCGTTCACCTGCACATCTACCAACGTGATATATGCCATCATGTGCCAGCCCCTCTGCCATGTACATTGGCCAAACTGGACAGTCTCTACGCAAAAGAATAAATGGACACAAATCAGATGTCAAGAATTATAACATTCAAAAACCAGTCAGAGAACACTTCAATCTCCCTGGTCACTCGATTACAGACCTAAAAGTGGCAATACTACAACAAAAAAACTTCAGAAACAGACTCCAACGAGAAACTACTGAATTGGAATTAATTTGCAAACTAGACACCATTAAATTAGGCTTGAATAAAGACTGGGAGTGGATGGGTCATTACACAAAGTAGAACTATTCCCCCTACTGTTACTCACACCATCTTGTCAATTGTTGGGAATGGGCCATCCTGATTATCACTACAAACGTTTTTTTTTCCTGCTGACAATAGCCCACCTTAACTGATTACACTAGTTATAGTTGGTATGGCAACACCCATTTTTTCATGTTCTCTGTGTATATCTATCTATCTTCCTACTGTATTTTCCACTGCATGCATCCAATGAAGTGGGTTTTAGCCCACGAAAGCTTATGCTTAAATAAATTTGTTAGTCTCTAAGGTGCCACAAGTACGCCTCGTTCTTTTTGCTGATACAGACTAACACGGCTGCCACTCTGAAACCTGAACATTATTGGTAAGTTTAGGCTTTGTCTACACTGGCACTTCATCGGCAAAACTTTTGTCATTCAGGCGTTAATAAAACACCCCACCCCAAACAACAAAAGTTTTACTGATGAAAAGTGCCGGTGTGAACAGCGCTTTGTCAGCAGGAGTGCTCTCCTGCCGACAAAGCCACTGCCGCTCATGGTGGGGGGAAGATTTTGTCGGCAGGAGAGCTCTCTCTCCTGCCAACAAACAGCAGCTACACTGCGCTGCTTTTAGCAACACAGCCGTAGCGGCACAGCCGTGTCGCTAAAAGCTGCCTAGTGTAGCCATACCCTTAGTTGTTAGGTTAGTTATAAGTATTTGTAATTTTGTGTTATATTAATGTTGGGTTGTTTAGGTGTTAAGTTTTTACTTGGGAAGATGTGGTATTGCGGTCTGTGCTTTTAAGGGGCTGAGCTTCCCAGACAGAGAGTTTGGGCAGGATGGCTGTAAAGCTATTGTTATGCATGGTCTGTTTGAACAAGACACAGAATAAAGCAGATCTCTTGCAAGCACTTTAAGCACTGAGTGATCATTCAACACCATAAAGGGTTTGGATCTCAAATGACAAGTACCACTGCAATGAATATGACAAGGATGTCTGTTTATTTCAAAGGGAGCTGGGATCAGCAAGAAACAGAACACAGTTCTGATCTCACATGCACCAATTTAAGTCCACTGACTTTGATAAAGTTACTCTTTATTTAGGGCAACATTCTGCCTTCATTTATTCCTGTACTAACCCACTAAGGGTATGTCTACACTGGCAGAGTTACAGCGCCGGCAGTTACAGTGCTGCTCAGAGAGCGCTGAAGGGAAACTGCTGTTGTGTGTTCACATTGTCAGCTGCCTGCGCAATAGCGTGTTCACACTTGCAGCACTTGCAGCGGTATTTGGAGCGGTGCACTCTAGGCAGCTATCCCACAGAGCATCTCTTCCTCTTCTGCTGCTAAGAGTTATGGGAAGGCGGAGGGGGTCATGGGGCATCCTGGGTCCTGTCCCAATGCTCTGTGATGCATTGTTTCACTTCCTAGCAATCCCTGTGTTTCTGTCCGCATTTGGTGCCGTCTTTCAATGGTTTGTGTACTGCGCGCTCTGCCTCTTCAGTCTGCAGGAATGGATCCCGAACTGTTGACCAGTATGCTGCTCACTCTGACTAACACATCACGAAGTGGCAGTGGAATTATTCCTTAAACTACAAAGGCAAGAGGAGTGCAACATTAATCTCACCACACGTACTAGCTATGACATGAGATTGCTTGTGGCATTCATGGAGGTGCTGACCACAGTGGAACGCCGCTTTTGGGCTCAGGAAACAAGCACTGAGGGGTGGGATCACATCGTCATGCACGTCTGGGATGACGAGCAGTGGCTACAGAACTTTTGGATGAGGAAAGCCACATTCATGGGACTGTGTGATGAGCTCGCCCCAGCCCTGTGGCGCAGGGACACAAGAATGAGCGCTGCCCTTCGGTTGGAGAAGCGTGTTGTGATTGCACTGTGGAAGCTGCCTACTCCAGACTGCTACCGATCGGTCGCTAACCAGTTCAGAGTGGGAAAGTTGACCATTCGACTCGTGTTGATGGAAGTATACAGGGCCATTAATCACATCCTACTCCGAAAGACCGTGGCTCTGGGCAACGTGTGTGACATTGTGGATGGCTTTGCACAAATGGGCTTCCCTAACTGCTATGGGGCGATAAATGGCACACATATTCCAATTCTGGCACCAGACCACCTAGCACATTAATTGGAATTGATATTTCTCTAGGGTTCTCCAGGCGCTTGTGGATCACAGAGGGCGTTTCACGGACATTAATGCAGGCTGGTCCGGAAAGGTGCATGACGCATGCATCTTTTGGAACACGGGCCTGTTCAGGAAGCTGCAAGCAGGGACTTTCTTCCCGGACCAGAAGATCACTGTAGGGGAAGTCGAAATGCCCATTGTGTTACTGGGAGACCCTGTCTACCCCTTAATGCCATGGCTTATGAACCCATACACGGGGCACCTTGACAGCAGCAAGAAGTGGTTCAACAACAGACTGAGCAAGTGCAGAATGACTGTTGAATGTGCTTTTGGCCGTTTAAAGGCCTGCTGGCACTGCCTATATGGGAAGCTGGACCTGGCTGATGACAGTATTCCTATGCTTATAGCCGTGTGCTATATGCTCCATAATATTTGTGAAGGGAAGGGTGAAAGCTTCATTCAGGGCTGGACTGCTGAGGCTCAGTGCCTGGAGGCTGAATTTGAACAGCCAGAGACCAGGGCTATTAGAGGGGCGCAGCGTGGGGCCATAAGGATCAGGGATGGCTTGAGGCAGCAATTTGAAGCTGAATCCACTAATATTTGTTGATGTGCTCGGAAGTGTAGTGCTTGTAATGCTAGGAGGTGATTGTGATTGGTGCAGATGATATACTATGAAGGTGTAAGATAATTGTCTGTTGCTTTGCAGAGCTCTGTTTGCTTTCAATTAATAGAATAAAGATTGCTTTCAAACCAACACAATTCTTTTATTTAAAAACAACAACCAGAGGAGAGAGACAAACAAAAAAACATATCAGCACTGAGGGGGATGGGAAAAGGGAATGTCCCAGGAGGAGGTGGGGTCCAGGACAGTTAAAGATTTGTGTATGTCCAGGGATCATATCCAACCTTCTCCTTTGGAGTACAGTGCAGTGGGTACTGTACTTCAGAAGGGCTAAGCTGCAGAGGGATGGGTGTTGAGTGCAGTGGGTAGTGGAAGTCTGCAGGGCTGGACTGTGAGGGGGAAGGAGTGGAATGCCACGGGTACAGACTGGAGCCAGGAGGTTGATAAGAGTGTGTTGGTGGTGCCTGTGGGACGCATGGGAAAGTTTTGTGACAGCGGCTGCAGGGGAGGGCGGGCGCGGAGCTGCTCGCTTTGCAGTGCTAGTATTGCCTGGAGCATGTCTGCTTGGCGCACCATAATGTTTAAGAGTCGCTCCATGGCTTCATTCTGGTGCACTGCATTCTCCTTTCGATCCTTCTTCTCGCTGTCCCACCACTCATTCAATTCCTGGTTTTTGGCTGCGAGTGCATCATAACCTCATGCAGAAAGTCCTCAGTTTTTCATGGCCGCTTTCTAATTCTGCGCAGCCGTTCAGCCGGCAATAACAAAGAGGGAGGCTGGGCTCCCCAGGTCATCTCTGTGAAGCCAAAATGCAACATTTTACAGAAACAGTATTGTTTGCAACGCACAGAACACTGATTCAATGATTTAATACACAGCCACTATTCACCTACCTGTCACTAACTGGCTGACCCCAGGCAAGCACACATGAGCCACAAGACCCCCAAAATGGTGAGTAGCCACAGGGGCAGGGGAAATCAGTGTTCCCGGACTCTACTGTACACTGGGCACATGGCTCTTGGGGAGAGCCAGCACTGTAGGGAGGGCATGATAATCATTCCTGTCCCCACATTTTCCACAGGCTGTCTTCATTATGGAAGATCTCACTGCTGAGGGTGAGCAGGGAATCAAGGGAGGGTCTTTTCCAAGCCTGCAGCTTCCACCCTGGCCCCTATGCGGCTCGCCTGTGTGCAGCAATGGTTCCCCCCCCCCCCAGTGATGGCAAAGTGGAGCAGGAAAAGTTATCCTTAATGGGGCAAGAAACAAAGCAGCTCTGCCAAAGAACCTATGGCAACAGATTTCCCAGTATCTCCATGAGAGTTTTCTGGAGATCTGAGGCAGATTCCCATGAAGTGAGGGAGTCAATCAACAGCCTGTTCCATTGTTCAGACTAGGCATGTAGTGGTACGCACATCATACAGACACAAGCCTACTTTCTGCAACCCTCCTGCCCCCAACAACTTGCTTCAGCGATTCCCAAAATCAAATCCACTTACCAGGGGCCTCCTCTCCTGTTTGTGCTTCACCAAGATCTGACAACTGTGACTGGCTAGCCTCCTCTGGGGTAGAAAAGAGCTCCGGGCTGCATGCAGCTCTAACCTCCGAGTCATCATCTGCCTCTGGGTCCCCCTCCTCATCCACATCCTCGTCCAAGATTTCCTCCTCCTGGCTCGGTCCACTCTCGACTGGCATGCGAGCCACCGAAGTATGCACAATGGCCGTTGCAGTGGAGGTGGGGTCGCCACAGAGTATCACGTCCAGCTCTTTGTAGAACTGGCAGCTCGTGGGCGCAGCACTGGAGTGGTGATTTGCCTCCCGCACCTTGTGGTAGGTGTTCCGCAGCTCCTTTACTTTGACCCTGCACTGCAGTGTGTCCCGGTCATGGCCCCTTTCTGTCATGCATTGTGAAATCTGTCTGTAGGTATCATAATTCCGACGACTGGAGCGCAGCTGGGACTGGACAGCCTCCTCTCCCCAAAGGCTGATGAGGTCTAGCAGCTCGGCATTGCTCCAAGTTGGGGATCGCATGGTGCATGGAGCAGGCATGGCCACCTGGAAAGATGCACTGAGACCACTGCATGCATCACCGAGCAAACAGGAAGGGGATTTTCAAAATTCCAAAGGAATTTATGGGTGGGGATGACGGTCGGTCACCTGAGGGCAGGGCAGTAGAATTCAAACTGATGACCAGAGAGGCAAGAACAAGCATTGTGGGGCACCTCCTGGAAGCCAATCATAGCACTGTAATTGACCAGGGTGTCTACACTGGCACCGTGGTGCTCTACCCCTGGTGCAGAAAGCTGCACGCCTCTCGTCGGGGTGGTTTTTTTACAGCACTGCAACTGTGCAGTTTTTGCGCACTAAGTGGCTTGGCAGTGTGTACACCTTGGGAGTTACAATGCAGAAAGACACTTTATTGTGCAGAAACTTGCCAGTGTAGACAAGGCCTAACTTTAATAGCTTATACCTTTATAACTTCACAAAGTTTGGGTGGGAGAAGGAAAGATTTCTAGGTGCAGAACAAGGATGACTAAATTGTGTGTGTGCACATAGTGAAGGGCAATTAATCACCAAGGGGCCTTAAGGCTTCTGAAAAAGATTAAAAGTGTATTGGCATGGTTCTCTACATATAGTTTGGTTACTGCAGAATATATCAGTGACTTTCCATAATTTTTCCCATGATTTCCATAACAAGTGGAACACTATTACTATGATTTTTCTATAACATTTCCCCCAGGCCTTCAGCTTTAGTAATACCACATTTTTGTGTTCATTAAGTCACATTCAAATGCCCATATTTTGTACATATTTGATATGGAGATTTCACAATGGGTATGAAAGGTAAAATTGTATTCCTCTCTCCTTCCCCGGCTATGCTTTTTAAAAATATTCTCTCTCGTAATGTTTACACACACAGCTTCTGTGGCTTGTTCTTTTATATTACCCACATATCCGTAAGGAAGAGGTAGAAATATATTATGAGGAATTAGTGTAAATTCTCAAGACTGGCATTTGTACCACAGACTGGTCATTTGGAAAATCCATTTTATTTCTGATGAAGTAGAGGATCAGGGTAGCTGATACAGACACACTAATATATGACTGATGAGGATATCTGAGACAGCAAAAGTCATTGTCAGCCAATGTTTTGCTTTCATGTTTTGTCTAGTCTCAAAGTCCCATGCACTAGAATCAAACAAGCTAATAGGGACTGTATCTGAATGATAAAACCCCATGACATTATAATTACATTTTTGTGATATCCAGACAAGGCATGTGCCAACTCTGCACCATATAAGGAAAGCTTGGAATCCATTTCTTAAAGCCAACAGTTTCAGATTTTGCTGTGTGATTGTATAAAGAATGGCATGAACTTTAACACTAGGAATTCTTATACATATCAGAGAAAAAGAATGACAACTACACTTTTTCATGCAGCAAAATTTAAGTGAACTATAAAATTAAAGTGAAAAATATTATTTGTATGGGAGTTGAGTTCAGTTAATGAAGCTGAAAGGTTTTTGCCCTCTGCATATTTGTTTGTTAGTTCTCAAAAGATAATTATTCACAACAAATAATTTGACTGCTCTACTACAGAATTTTCTTCTGAATAAAGTAGTGCTTGTGTTTGTATATACAGTACACCACAGTGAGCTTCACTTTTATACTAGGAAGGGCTTTGTTTTCTGCTTAAAATTTTCTTCATTAATTTTTCAACACCTCTACAAACTACTATCTTCCAGTGACAGATTAGCATATGTCTAAATGATCTATATCAGACTACAAATTCCATTTTGTTTTGTGAACACCATTTTGATAGTAAGAATATGCTGTGTCTACACGTTTGCCTGTTACTCTCCATTTGGTGCTGAAACCTTTGTGGAGGTGTCAGGACAAATTCTGGCACCTAGAAGAAGGCTAACTATACAGTGCAATCAAGGGTAATTAATAGAGCTCATGTCACAGGGCAAGTACACCCCATCCCCCTTTGGGGCAGGGCAAGGGCATTGCAGCCCCGGTGTTAAGCCTGCCTGACTACTTTTCGCCTCAGTGGCCAGCATTAATATGGCCACCCTTGCCTTCAGGGCAGTACGGCCCAGGGGCCAGCATCAATATGGCTGTTCCCCACAGTGGGGCTGCATGGCCTGGTGGCCAGAGTCAATATGGGTCACCCTCCTGTATGGGGCTTCATGGCCTAGTAGCCAGTGGGGGAGTGCGCTATCACCCAGGGATGGGTGGCAGCCAGGTAGGGGGAACTGGGCCCTCCTTGCTTCACTGAGTCCCAGCCCTTGTCCCTGGCAGTGGCAAGTGGTTCATCCCTGAGTCAGCAGGGAACTGTCCAAAACACCGTCAGGACAATAGCTGACAACCGTCAGGACAATAGCTAGTCCCCCCCCCCCCGGGCTACTTCCTACCATATCTCCTGCGGCTGTGGTCTGGACATCTTCAGGGTCTCCAGATTCCTCGGCCTGTGCTGCTTCCAGTAGTTCCAAACTCCCTTGGGCATCCGTAGGTATCTGGACCTCTGCCTGGGTCTTGGTGCCTCTAGTTCCCACAGTTGGGGCTTCAGCTGTTCCCAGGCTGGAGCTCACAACATGCATCCTTCCTCTCTGGCAATCAGCCCAGACTGAGCTGAATTGCTCTCTTTTATACTGCAGCTCCAGCTGGAGCATGCCCAGCAGGGTTGAGGGGGTGTGGCTTCCGCTGCCAAGAGCGTGGGATTAACCCCTTCATCTCCAGTGTGGGGCAAGTACAGCCCATCATAGCTGGGCAGAGAAAAGTAATTCCATTCCATGGAGAATTTTGATATTTGAAAATATGGTTTAATTCTATTTTGGAACAAAAACTAAAAAAATCAAAAATCTCTACCATAGGGAATGGGGCACTTCAAATGGCTGACTGCCCCAAGGCCATGTACCTTAGAAGCCCTGGGGTTTGTTTTGCCAGAGCAATGTGCCTGTCAGCCTGCTGAGGACTCCGGAATTCCGGGCTCCCCAATCATACACCAGGCAGGAAGCCGAAGAGCCAGGTAGATGGGCTGTCAGGAAGCCAGGCAAAAATCAACCAGTCTCCAGAGCACTTAGATTTCACCAAAATTGACAAAATTACAACAAAACATTGTTTTGCCAGAATTTCTCTGACTAGCTGTAGTTGTTAACCTGCAGGGTTTATCACTCAAATTCAAGCAACCTAACCAATGAGCTAGCTGCCACTTGAGGAACTAGTTAAACTAGGTGAGCTTGTAACTAAGCAATAGATCACCTGACAAGGAACTTGAAGTCACTGAGGAGAATCACCTGATGGGGGAGACTGGCAATTTATAAAAGAGAGGATCTTTGACTGGCTAGTTTAGAGAGGGCAGGGAGCAGACCTGGACCAGGTGCAAACAAGGTTGTGCAGGAAGAGAAAGGGAATCCTGGATCCCCCAAAAAGACACTGACCAAATCCCAAAGTACTCGTGCAGTAGTGAGTTAACCGAGGCAGGGGTTTTCAAGCAGGTATACAGCATCTTTGGTATAAAGGATCAGCCAGAACAACACTCATTTGCTCCTCAAATTGACATGTGATCGTAACTGACCAGGCAAAACCCTGCTAGAAGGGTTTGATCTTCTGGAAACCTACTTGGGTTTCCAGGGGGAAGATGGGTGACACCTGGTAAGATAACACACGTAGAGTGTTGTTTTATTATATGTTTTCTCTAATGATTTTATCCTGTATCAATGTACAGTGCTTTGTGAAAGCTGGCTGTTCATTGCTAAGCCCTGTTAGAGCCCCTGGGAGAGAGCAGAATGGCAGGCCATGGATTAAAGTCAGACCTACTGGGATAAGCACTGTCAATTACAGGGGGACTGTAAGCCTAAATCTCTGGTCTGGTGGGAGCGGGATGTGGGTCCTCCCACCTCACAGAGTAGTGATGATGGCTAGCGGTCTGAGACCTAAAGTGCTTGAGCAGACCATGGAGAGGGCAGAGGTACAGCTTATCCTGGAACTGGGACAGTGTCTACTTATTTTACTTATACAAAAGAGTCATTCTGAAAGAGTAACACACTCCTCTTGTATCTTGAGTACTCTTACTATCAATGGCCTTTAGTAAGTCAGAGCCTCTCTGCCTTAGCCCACCATGCCTCCTTGCAAGCTCCCACATGGGTGGTGAGCTTGTTTGTTTGGATTCCATCTTAGGTGTGTGTGGAAGTGCACAAGTACCACCTTCACAGCATGCTCCACTTTTCACCCTGGTACTGTGGACCCCTTTCTATGTGTGCATTATGGCATCATGAATTGGAGAGACTGAGGCAGAGATAGGGTGGTGAGGTTGGCAGGTCACTGCTGCATTCTCCTGCTCCCTTCTCCCATACTAGTGAGAGAACCTATTGACTTGGTAACATGGCTCCTGTGCAGAGATGAAAGGAGCCAGGTGGGGTTGGCAACATAACGAGTATGAGGTGTCTCCATTGATAGCCCTTGACAGATCTGGGAGGATTTGGGGTTTGGAACATTTGGATCTTTCCAGCTGGGTAAGGGAGGCTAATCTGTAGAGCTAGTTGGGAAAATTCTGCAAAATGTTTGTTGGAAATTGCCCAAAATCAAAGTTTTTCAGAGACAGATTTTGATGAAGTTCTGACAAAATACAGGCAGAGGTACATGAGCACTCTGCCTGACAGGCAGGTTTTCATGCCTGGTTTCCTGCCACCTCATTCATTCAGCTCCTTCTCAGACCACTTGATTGGCTTCTGTGGAGCCCAGGCCTCCATGCTTGTGGCTACTTGGCAGCCCAGGTTTCCAGGTTCCATTTCATTTAGAGAATTTAAAAAAAAATTCCCTTGAATTGGAACAAAACCAAATTTCAAAATATCAAAATCCTCCAGAAAGGAAGAATTACAAGGAAACTCATTGAATTTCCACTCCCCTAATGAAGTTATTTCCAAGGTGAAGCGCATCACACCCTTAGTTTCTTTGCTGAATACAGAGAACATAGATTGAGTTTAAGGGTGGAGTCCTGGACCCATTATGCTCTGTGGGACTTTTGCCATTGACTTCAGTGGGGCCAGGATTTCACTCTAGAACCACAGTAAATCACCCTAGTACTAACCTGTGAGACACTAGTAACTAAGTTCAGAAAGTATGTCTTCCTTTGTTGTACTATGTTAAACAATAAAATAATATTAAAGCTGTTACATTTCCTCTCTGTGATATGATCGCTTCCTAATTTATTCAATGGGAATACTACTTAGCTTCTTCACAGTGTCCTGTATTATGCTCTTGTTTTCAGATTGTAAAGGCATCTATTATGTTGTTGGAAGAAGAACGAGGAGTATTTGTGGCACCTTAGAGACTAACACATTTATTTAAGCATAAGCTTTCGTGGGCTAAAACCCACTTCATCGGATGCATGTTGTTGGAGTTGTGCAGCATGTTACAGAGGAAATACACAGCATACTCTCTAATAGAAATTTTACTCTTGTTTGGTCTTGCTTTGTTTTACCTTAATCTAAAATGAGTTATTCTAAGTATAGGTTTGGTCTTTGTGTATAGATAACAGAACAGAATTCTGCTGTTGAGGTTTAGATCTAAAACAAAAGAGTTTACAAAAACTGAAGAAGCAGTGAAGAAAGAACCTGATAAAAATTGCGGGGGAGGGAAAGTATAGTATTGGCCCTTATGGAACTATGGAAGGCGTCCAGTTTAATTAAATAGTGGAAGAATTTGGATGATGTTTTCTAACAACTGAGCAGTATTTTTATGAAAGTACTGTTGAAGTTGGTGGCAAGAAAAAATAATCAGTTCTCATACTACTAGGAAAAAACGATATTTTCAAATACATTTCCCACAAGCACAGGCCTTAATAAAGGTGCAGTACACTGAAACAAGATCGTAAGTCATATAGCTACATACAACATACAAGAGTATTGTGAAGATGAAATATTTGTATCGAACTTTGAAAATGGAAAGTGCTGCATACCACAAATGCTAAGTATTTTTGTATTAACAAAATAATTTAATTGCTTAATCTTAGTAGGGTAGGGTTGCCAACCCTCCAGGATTGGCCTGGAGTCTCCAGGAATTAAAGATTAATGTTTAATTAAAGATTATGTCATGCGATGAAATCTCCAGGAATACATCCAACCAAAATTGGCAACCCTATAGTTTTTACCACCAGTTATTTCACAATTCTTGAAACACTCTTAATGAAGGGT
Source organism: Platysternon megacephalum (assembly GCA_003942145.1). NCBI lineage: Eukaryota > Metazoa > Chordata > Testudines > Platysternidae > Platysternon > Platysternon megacephalum. The sequence goes on along the minus strand of QXTE01000100.1, from coordinate 3,632,334 downwards.
CCAAGTACCTTTTAATTATTAAGTGACAAGACAGGGAAAGATTTGAATTGAATTGCTTAGCTATTGATCAGTTCAATGTATCAGACTGCTCTTATGTAGACTTTAAAACCCTTTTCTCCATTTGGAAGAACGTCACTTGAAAATAGATTTTATGACTGGGCTAAAGTGAACCTCTCCAGTGTATCCCAGAGTCATCCAAAGGACCAAACAGCAACTACTAATTAAATGTTTGTGATCGTTTGACTAGTTTTTGTGCTTCTGAATCACCAACTTCTAAGGCTGAATTTGACACATACTGAGAATTTCTTTTTGCGATTATCTTCAGAGTAATACATAATGGCCTGGGAAGATCTCTTCTATATTCTTGACCAAAACTTTGGAACTACCAGAAAGGAAACCAGACTAAGGATTACTAGAATAAATGTGTGGTGGAGAGAGCATATAAGAAATGTGGAGGAAATTGTTGTGACACTGCTGTGTTGTGGAGCCTGGAAGACCTCTGAGGAAAAACAGATCACGAGTATATTTTATACTACACACACACACACACACACACGTTTTATAAATATATATATATATATATATATATATATATAAATACACACAAACTGGTTCCTGAGGCCACTGTTGGCTGCAGCTATGAGTTCTTATACTTGCAGATAGGAAAACAGGCAGCATCAATGACGATCTTGGCAGTAACAGCTCTTCTGACTGCAGGGTAACAATTTATGACTGCTGTACATGGAGACACCACAGTCAGCAGCCAATTGAAAACGTGGCATCGAGGATAGAATTCATAATGTTTGATTCCAAATTTACAGGTCTCTACCCAGTGATATAAGGAAGAAACTTATGGTAAATAATACCATGTGTGGTTTGATAACAGTTGTATATCCATAATATTTTAAGATGAAGTTGTAGTAAATGCATATGACTTTTTTTAACTGGTCGTAAATGCATCGGCTTTTTTAACTGCTGTCTTTCAAAATGATAAAAAACGTATATCACAAAATATTGTGCCTTTCATTATACAGAAATATACACGGAGGTAAAGATACTACAGATCTGAGAAAACCAGGTAACATATTGCTTGCAGCAGAATAGCAGAATCTCTATAAATAAAAAGAACAAAATGAACTGTACTGGAATCTAGGTTTGACAGTTTATATAATCTAAATAAGTGGTTTACACAAAGATCTGCTTCTCTTTCCCTGTCTAGGTGCAGATTAGATTCATGCAAAATTTATCTTTTTTTAGTATTCTTTTCTTGCTATTCCTTGTTCTTTCCCCCCCCCCCCTTCTAAGTTTCTTTTTAATTGGAGGTGTGAGTGTGTGTGAGATGTGAAGTCTGTCAAAAAGCTGTCTTGTGTTTTAACCTGATGGTGGCTTTATTGCCATCTTCAGTTCATCTGGCAGGAGGTGCCACACTTGTGGGCCAACTGAAAAAAGGCTCTGTCTCCCGCTTGCACCAATTTTATCCTGTCTGTGGCAGTTTCATTCTCCCTTCAGACAGCATCTTCCTTGGTAAATCATGGTTCCAGAGGGAGAGACAATCTTTGAGATAGGTTGGTCCCAACCTATTTAAAAACCTTGAAGATCAAGACTAAGTCTTTGGACTTGATCATATGTCACCCAGTGCAGAGATCTGAGTGCTCAAGTGCTATGCTCCTGTCAGCAAGCATGTGGCTACCAGGTGCAGCAGTAGCTAGAGCTTCTTTAGAATTGATGGATGCATTCCCCACTACTGTGCATTACTATTACAACAGCTGAGCCCAGAGGACACAAGTCTGTATAACTGAGATGTTTCTCAAAACACTTATCACTTTGTTGTCTAAGCAAAATACAAGTAAGATTCAGCATAATCTTGTTTGATATGGTCAACACATGGTTTCATGATTTTCAACCCTAAATCCCCATTTTCTTCTCTCTTCTTCCCCATTTGCTCTCCCCCCCCCCCCCCCCCCCCCCCCCCCCCCCCCCCCCCCCCCCCCCCCCCCCC
>QXTE01000100.1:3542350-3630005 GCA_003942145.1 Platysternon megacephalum | reverse complement strand
CCCCCCCCCCCCCCCCCCCCGCCCCCAGTCACACTCAGGTGCTAACCAATAGAAGAGGTCATTGCAGGGGAAGGCTTTGGCAAAGAGATGGGTTTGAATCTCGATCTGACCCAAACCGAGCTAGGTCTCCATCTGATTTCTTCTGGCACAGCATGCAACAGCCTGAGTTCTGCCATTGAGAAAACTCTGCTCCTAGTACCTCAGGAGTCTAAACCAGGGTTTTCTAGGGTCATTATTCCTATGGAGCATAGTAACATGGTGGTTTGTATATAGTAAGATAGGATTTCACGCTCTCAAAGAGTAACTGATTTAAAGTCTTGTAAATTAGGGCCAGTACATTCAAAATAACTGTTCAAATCTGTTTGTCCCCATTTGTTGGAGATGGGAGGAGCATTTTTGTTTCCAACACTTATCATGCCTGAACATAGGGTGCAAACATGTTAAAAAACAACAACTCTGACAACCACCACAGCTAAGAGTAATATCAGTAAACAACACATTTTGGAAAGTAGCCCTCCCAATTTTGTCTTGAAAACGTGCAGTATGGATTTCAGATTCATAACCCGATTTGATTGTCTTCTAAATGTTTCTCTGCAGATTTCTTACCCCAGAAGAGAGAGAGAGAGAGAGAGAGAGAGAGAGAGGACTGCAGTGCAAGACAGGTAGCTTTTCTGGATACAAAGCTGCAGGGATATTTGGCCCTTAGGATTTTTCTATGCTAGAGTTACCTTGATTATACTTAACTTCATGTAGTTACCTTGAGTGTACATTTCATGTCTCATTGTGCATCCACACACAGCATTCACATATATTCAGCACAGTCACCATTACGCTTTTCACCAATACTAGCACTCAGCTCAATTTATTTAATAATAATGCTTTCCAGGTGCACATCCTAGAGTTTCTGGCACCACTCCAAACTGCAGTGTATTATGGATGACTGCCTTATTAAGACCTCAGGAGGGCTTACAGGAGGAAAGATCAAACTCTCAAACCTCCCACAGTCCCTACTCTGGAAAGTCCCATAATTCCTCTAGTGTCTACAAATCGCTGGGAAGCTAAATGGGTACCAGTTGCAAGTTGCTTCTGTCACCCACCAACTTCTTTTGGAAAATGTTGATCTCCTCCACCATGGATTCCTGATTGTCATGTCAGGTTTACCGTTTTCTGGGTGTCATGAAACTGTGCCACAGATCAACAAGTCATCTGAAGTGGCAGATCCGTAGTGTGTGCGTATTCTAGCTTTGCTAATGGAGAACCTGAGTGCAAGAAGGTGAGCAAGCAGATAAGGCCCACGAATGTAAGATGAGCAAGTGGCTGCATGGTCTCCTGCTGGACACAATGTGCATGGTCAAGCAGCAGTTCTGGGCCAAGCTCCCCCACCCGCCCCGCACACACAATGCAGTGGAGCTACATTGTTTTACAGAGCTGGGATGATGAGCAGTGCCTACAGAATTTTCAGATTAGGAAGGCCGCTTTCTTGAAACTCTGTGAGGAGTTAATATTGGGCCTGCAGCACCATAGTAGGAAGAAAGCCCCAATATCTGTGCTAAAATATGTGGCAATGGCACTATGTGTATTGGCCACGCTTGACTGGTATAGGTCCATTAAGAACCAGTGCAGTGTTGGCCAGTACACTTTGCAGTGGTGGTAGTTAAGGTTTGTGACACCACAAACATTGTGTTTCATGGGTATATGTGGCCAATGTCTCAAAAATTGAGGGATTTTGGCAGCTAGGACTCCTGAAACATGCTGGTGAATCATTGGTACCCATTGTCTGTCCTGTATCCCCCATATTAAAGGTGTGGGGGGGAAATAAGTAGTCATTAATAGAAAGTAGGCCTTGACAGACCACCGTGGATATTCATGGACACCTATTGGGTGCACAGGTAAAGTGCATGGCAAGAAGGTTTTCAGGAACTCTCACTCTCTGAGACTAAGCATGTAGGAACTCTTCTTCCAACAGAACAATATTGACTTAGAGTCTCTGTTCAGAGGGAGGATCCAGCACACCCACTATTGCTTTGGGTTATGAAATTATTGCTTGATGTCAGGTAGAAGATGGTTCCACTACACTCATAGCAGATGCTTGGTGGTAGCCATGTAAGCCTTTTGTAGGTAGAAACCCCCATGAAGATGCCTGCTCCCTTGTAACAACTTCTCAGTGAACAATGTCATTTTGATCATGGGTGCCTGATGCACCCTTAACACTTGTGAAAGCAAAGGGAAGGTTTTTCAAGTCTGGATGGACTTTGAGGACAAGTCACTTCCAGCTGCCAGAAGGCAGAGACCAAGTAGAGATGCATAACCCCAGATTAGGAACAGAACTGCTAATAGTCATGCATAAGAGATGCCCTGTGCTCTCACCTGCTGGTGACTTTGTGTGGGCATACACTGGGGATTTGTTATGGCCTTCTTCCCCTTTTATCAGGTGAATGAGCCATTATTATAAGCGATTCTTGTTTCCTAATTCTGGATCTTTGAACACTTTGAGACCATCAAGTTTAATGTACTTAAAACAACTTAGTTTAATTTTTGCTTAGCTGTTAGCAGTTACTTATTCTCTTTTTACCGGTGTCTCTGAAAACATTGAGACAACTGCTTATTGGCAGTGCCAGTAACACATCAAAACATCATATTGCTTGCTGCCATGACATAACAGCACAACTTTGTAAAACTACTGTCAGTGCACAAGTCTTACAATGAACCACACAGCAGTGCAATCAGACCTATGTAAACCCACCGCAGATGTGAAATGCCTGCTGGTGTAACATAACAGCACAATGATAAAACTTCATAGAAATACTGCAGGTTTCCCCAACTATGTACGATCAGTTCAGGTTTGCATGGTGTGTTACCTTAACAGCAACACACATCTGGCAAACAAGAGAGTCATTGATTTAGAAAGTGCACAGACATACAAGGCCTCAGAGGTAGTGGAATTGTATTTCCCCAGGGTACAAGTTCTGTTTTTCTCATCTCTGAGTTGGATGGAGTACATAGGATAAGATTGTGAAAGGTTGCTATTGTAAAAGTGCCCACCTTGAAGTTCTCCATGCAGAGTTCTCCATGTTTTGGAATGTGTGGCAGCAGGGAGGTGAGGTTGGGCCTCGGCAGTTGGGCCTGGGCAGGAGGTTGAAGATTACTGTGCAATTACTTCACTTACACTGCCAGAATCATGTTCCTTGTCTGTCATGTATGCGCTATGTATGGCCCACTGCCCATTCATACTATGGGTTAAAGTTCTTGTGTGAGGGTCAGAACCAATTGCCATGCATGGCATGTGAAAGCAGTCATTTTGGGCTTACTGCAAAGATAACTGTAATAGTGCTCGCTTGGTTTTACAGACAGTATATACAATTGGGGTTAGACATGTAGCTTGCATTTCCTGAATTCTGTGCAGATATGGGAACAGATTTTCAAGTGTTCAGCACCCACAATTGTGGACAAATTTTCAAACATAACTTAGTTCTCCTTTAGGCACATAATGGGAAGGTGGAAGGGTGAGAGGGAGGGGACCAGGCAGAGATGTAGGCACTTCCATCTTCAAATGAGGCCCTCTCCACCACCACCACCACCACCAATAAATAAATAAATAAATAAATAAATCACTGATGTGAGCTTGGTACTCTGGAGACCACAAACAATGAAGTTTAACAAAGAAAAAGGACTTGCTCGTTTGGGATGGCACCTTGTCCACTGATTCCTTTCCCTCTCTGTGTCTAGGAATGATGGGCCTGACATCTATGTTTTCAGGTTGAATGAGTCATGTTAAATTAGGGAGATCAAAAGAATAAAAATAAAGTCTCCACCTAAGAACACATTATATGGACCAGGTTCAGACTCCATGTCTGTAACTTGCTGCATCTACTCAGGACACTCCCTACACTAACACCGGAACAAATCAACATACCCTTAGAGCCCCGACCAGGGTTATTCTATCTACTACCCAAGATCCACAAACCCGGAAATCCTGGACGCCCCATCATCTCGGGCATTGGCACTCTCACTGAAGGACTGTCTGGATATGTGGACTCTCTACTCAGACCCTATGCCACCAGCACTCCCAGCTATCTCCGTGACACCACTGATTTCCTGAGGAAACTACAAAGCATTGGTGACCTTCCAGAAAACACCATCCTAGCCACCATGGATGTAGAGGCTCTCTACACAAACATCCCACACACAGATGGAATACAAGCTGTCAGGAACAGTATCCCTGATGATGCCACAGCACAACTGGTTGCTGAGCTCTGTGCCTTTATCCTCACACACAACTATTTCAAATTTGATGACAATATGTATCTCCAGATCAGTGGCACCGCTATGGGCACCCGCATGGCCCCACAATATGCCAATATTTTTATGGCCGACCTGGAACAACGCTTCCTCAGCTCCCGTCCACTCACGCCCCTTCTCTACCTACGCTACATTGATGACATCTTCATTATCTGGACCCATGGGAAGGAGACTCTGGAAAAATTCCACCAAGATTTCAACAGCTTCCACCCCACCATTAACCTCAGCCTGGACCAATCTACACGGGAGGTCCACTTTCTGGACACCACAGTACAAATAAGTGATGGTCACATTAATACCACCCTATACCGAAAACCTACCGACCGCTATGCCTACCTTCATGCCTCCAGCTTCCATCCCGGGCACACCACAAGATCCATTGTCTACAGCCAAGCACTGAGGTACAACCGCATCTGCTCTAACCCCTCAGACAGAGACCAACACCTACAAAATCTCCACCAAGCATTCTCAAAACTACAGTACCCGCACGAGGAAATAAGGAAACAGATCAACAGAGCCAGACGTGTACCCAGAAGCCTCCTACTGCAAGACAAACCCAAGAAAGAAACCAACAGGACTCCACTGGCCATCACATACAGTCCCCAGCTAAAACCCCTCCAACGCATCACCAGAGATCTACAACCCATCCTGGACAATGATCCCACACTTTCACAAACCTTGGGTGGCAGGCCAGTCCTCGCCCACAGACAACCTGCTAACCTGAAGCACATTCTCACCAGTAACTGCACACCGCACCAAAGTAACTCTAACTCAGGAACGAATCCATGCAACAAACCTCGATGCCAACTCTGCCCACATATCTACACCAGCGACACCATCACAGGACCTAACCAGATCAGCCACACCATCACTGGTTCATTCACCTGCACATCCACCAATGTAATATACGCCATCATATGCCAGCAATGCCCCTCTGCTATGTACATAGGCCAAACTGGACAGTCTCTAAGGAAAAGGATAAATGGACACAAATCAGATATTAGGAATGGCAATATACAAAAACCTGTAGGAGAACACTTCAACCTCCCTGGACACACAATAGCAGATGTTAGGGTCACCGTCCTGCAGCAAAAAAACTTCAGGACCAGACTCCAAAGAGAAACTGCTGAGCTTCAGTTCATCTGCAAATTTGACACCATCAGCTCAGGATTAAACAAAGACTATGAATGGCTTGCCAACTACAGAACCAGTTTCTCCTCCCTTGGTTTTCACACCTCTACTGCTAGAACAGGGCCTCACCCTCCCTGATTGAACTAAACTCGTTATCTCTAGCTTGCTTCTTGCTTGCATATATATACCTGCCCCTGGAGATTTCCACTACTTGCATCCGAAGAAGTGGGTATTCACCCACGAAAGCTCATGCTGCAAAACCTCTGTTAGTCTATAAGGTGCCACAGGATTCTTTGCTGCTTTTACAGATCCAGACTAACACGGCTACCCCTCTGATACTTGCTGCATAAAGGATCTGATGGTCTGCTAGTGAACACATTAGGCCTGATACTCCACTGCCTGCACCTGGTGCAGTCTCTTACACCTGTGCAAAGTGGGTGCAAAACACCATTCTGATTAGGTAATGGCTTGCACAAGTGTATGTCACTATACAAGGTGAAAGGCAGTGAAGAATCATGCCTAATATTAGTAATGTTACTACACAGAACACAAAATCATAAGAGTTATAGAGCTGTTCACACTACAGAGGCACATCCACCCATTTCTTGGGCACATTCTTGAAGCGCCTTAGAACTTCTAGTACTGATGTGTAGCAGTAATATCCTTCTGGTCAGAGAGAGAGAGAGAGAGAATGAGACTGGGGTTTTTAGTCTTTGCGAGCAGAAAGTAATTCTTGAGCTACCTGACTGGCTAAATGTCAACTATTTTTGATGAACAACACTCCACACATATGTTGGCCATCAGTTTAGTGCAATATATCAGGCTAGATTTGTCTGGAACTGGTCTCTTTTTCTGAGTTGTTCCAGAGAGATCAGCATTATTTGGATATATGTCCTATGCGGTGCATCAATATATAAAAACTCCCCAAATTATGATTTATAAGCTAAATCACAGCACGTAGATACCAAAATGTAATACTCCGTGTGCAGTTGGGATTCTCAGCCTGCTGAGTCACCATTCTAGCTCCAAGAGGCTTTCTTTTTTCAAACACTAATTATTTATGTACAACATCGTAGGATCTCTTGTTACTTTTATTATAGCTCAAGCCAGTTTGTGTTTATCCTATTCTACAATTAGCAAAAGATTAAAAAACCAGTCAAGTCATTAGAGCAAATTAAAAAGTCTAAGAAAATGTTAATTTAAAAAAAATTTATCTGGAAGCATGTTCCTTTACATTTGAATCAAAGTTGTGAGAATACCAAAGGCTTAAACACTTCACCACCAGGTAAAGCATTTAAAAGAAATTTTTAGTTTGAAGGATTAAAAATGGTAGCACTACTACCTGCTTGGGATTTAGTTTTCATATGAGAGCTAAAGTAATGCAATGAAAACACATTGCAAATGGGTTACTATAAAACTGAAAATTGTCATTTTGTAGGTTGAATCGAAGAGATTATACAATACTTTATAAATGCTGCATGGAAGAGAATGTATGTATCTTTCTCTCTGTATACATGTACAATCACATAGAAATTAATATAAAAATTAGATTTAATTCTCTATTTTCTCTTCATTTTCCTGAAGCAACACTATGTGTTTTGTTCAGTCAAATGTCCTGTCTTTTCACATATTATTACATAATGAAGAAATGTGTATTGCACTTTTTAAAGAAAGTTTATGATACTGAATGTGTGTATATACACTCAGTATTATACACTTTCTTTTAAAACTGAATTTATTGCACAAGTAATAATTTTGCTTCAGGAAAATCAAGGGAAAAATCCCATTATTTAAATCGTAATTACCAAAATATGTGCTACTCTCTACAGTTTAGTCCAATTATCATAAGAGAAATATGTCTTCCATTTTATATGACTAGTGTCTCTTCAGGTAGTTAATTTCGATATCTCTTAAATCTGTGTGGTTGACTCAGAGAGTTATGACTCAATATTGGCAGGTAGGAATCTTGCACAAGCATAATTTACATTAATGAAATGCTTAGGATATTTTTGATAGAGCCGCCAGAGGACAACTAAGGGACATCATATCAAAAGATCACTATGGGTTTTTGTATCTAATCCAGTGAAGATTCTTAATGCTTCTCTTTAGTTTTGCAGTGCTTATCACATCATAGTTACTTTTCTAAGCTCTCATACTGTATGAAATGTATTTTACTTACTAGATTTCTTCTGTTGGCTTGTACTTACAGTCTTTTCACAAATAGGCAAGAGAAATATTTTAAATTCCTCTGGCATTCTAAGGACATAAAGATTTTGAATCAAAAGTTCAACTTTAAGTGTCATCAAAGCTGAATAGAATTTGATCTTAAAACATTCAGATACATTTCAGTTTGGGGAGGGAAACAAGAAAAATATGAAAACCCTTAGTATGTTGCATTTGCTCCAACTGAAAGAGGGATGGTAGAATAACAGAACTGAATTCAGCTGTAGAATAGGATCACTGTAAAGAAGTGATAATGACTGTTTCGACTTGGAATTCATTGGCTCACTTTTGAGATGGTTTTTGCATTTGCTGGAAATAGCTTCGGAAGTTCTGACTGCACTGGCCTGTGTTTACAAATGCTTTTCAAAATGCGCCTAGTTCAAAGTAGCTTGGACATGTGCAATTTTTACAATCAGTTCTTTAAGGATATGCATTAAAACAAAGTACCACTAACGTGAAATGGAAAATCTAAATCCAGTCCATGCTTCGAAATAGATAGATAGGCAGGATGGGTCCAATATTTACAGTCTAGAATAAGCAGGAAAGAAACCAATATGAAAAGTCAATGTTGTGAACCTCCCTCATTGCTACAAGGCTGAGGCCCAGATCCACAAAGGTACTTAGCTGCTTAAACTCCAGATTTAGGTGCTTCAGTCCCAGTTTTAGGCACCACTGCAATCCACAAAATCCCTACTTGGCTGCCACCTAACCCGGTAGGTGTCTAAATTTTCAGGGTAAAAGTCCCCTAGGCACCTAAGTTTCAGCTTCTGGACATATGCACTGCTCCCTCACACTGGGGTGTCTAGCTGCCTGTCTGCCGCTTAAGCCCCAGTGTGATCCACAAACCAGGAGAAGATAGGTGGAGAAGCTCTGAGCTCACCTACCGTATCATGCCCTAATCAAATTGAGGAGGTGGTGGTGCCAATCTGTGATAAATGTAGGGGCGGGGGGGGGGGGGGGGGGGCCCCCTTTTTGGGACCCNTTGCTCTACCTGTAAAGGGTTAAAAAGTCTCACTGCTATGCAAAGGAAGTGAGTGGGTACCTGGCCAAAAGAGCCAATGGGAAGGCTAGAACTTTTTTTAAATTGAGAAAAAACTCCCCTTTTGTCTGTCTGTTGTCGTTCTCCCAGGGAGAGGCAGACAGGGCAGCAGCTATGCTGTAAGAAGCTTGGGCCAGGTATAAAAAAATCATCAGTATCATACCTAGAAACTACTCATTTAAAACCCCAGATGTGTAAGTAGATCAGAAAATGTCTAGGAAGACACGATTAGGTTTATCCCTTTTATTTCTTTATGGCTTGTGGATTCCTCTGTGCTAACCCCAGGTGTTTTTGTTTTTCTTGTAACCTTTAAGCTGGACCCCGAGAAAGCTATTCTTGGTGCTTAATCCTTGTAGTTGCTCTTTAAAAATCTAGCAATAGCTTGAGTTCCCAGATGTATTTTCTTTCTTTCTTTTTTTTTTAAATAAAATTTACCTTTTTTAAGAACAGAATTGGATTTTTGTGTCTTAAGAGGTTTGTGCAAATGTTGTTTAATTAGCTGATGGCAACAGCTGAATTTCCTTTTTTTTTTTCTTTCTCAGCTCTTCCCCGGAGGGGGGTGGTGGTGAAAGGGCTTGAGGGTACCCCACTGGAAGGAATTCCCAAGTGCACCTTCCTGGGCTCTCAAAGGGGTTCTGTACTTGGGTGGTGGCAGCATCTATCAATCCAAGGTCAGAGAAAAGTTGTAACCTTAGGAATAATACAAGCCTGGAGTGGCCAGCATTAATTTTTAGAGTCCTTGCGGGCCTCCACCTTCTGCACTCGAAGTGCCAGAGTGGGGAATCAGCCTTGACACCATCTTATAACTTTTAGCCCAGTAGTTAGAGCACTCACCTGGGAGGTGGGAAACCCAGGTTCAATTTCACACTCAGTCATGGGAGCCAGTGGACTACACTTTGGGACTCCCACTTTGCAGGTGGGTGCCCTAACCACTGGACTACAGAATCATTCTCATACTCTTTCTTTCTGGCCCAATGACTCTTTAAGTATTTATATATCCTGGAAGAGCGTCAATAGGAGAGACTGGGGGAGCCCCATATAAGAATATCCCATAGCTCAGTGGTTAGAGCACTCTCCTGACAGTTGGGAGACCCTATTCAAATACTTTCTTCCACTCAGATAAAGGGGGGAATTGAACTTGAGTCCCCACATTCCAGGTGAGTGCTCTAACTATTGGGCTAAAAGTTATATGGTCTCCTACTTCTCCTCCAGCCATTTTGTGTGGAGTGAGGCAGTTGCCTTACTCATTCTTGCAAGAAATTACTTAGGTGCCTAAATTGCCTAACTCCTGGAGAGGGGTTCCTGGCTCTGCTAGCAGAGATAGATGCTTCCCATCAGCTCAGACTTGGGCCCTGAACTCCCTGAGGGGACATACCTCTTCTCAGCATCTCCCACTGGCTAGCTTAGGGAGCTCCCCACGTAGGGTGCAAGCTTTTGTGGATCCCATTCTTAGGCACCGATCTCTCTCCATTCATTGTCTAGGAGTCTAGTCACTAACTCAGACTTTGTAGATTCCAGGGGTGTTTCAACGGTTTTCTAGGCACCCAAAAATTAGGTTTTGCAATGCCTATGTCCTTTTGTGTATCTAGACCTGGCTGTATATTATGTGTTAGGAGGATTAAGGCACATTTTGGTCATGTGCAGCCCAAATTTTTTGAATGACTTTGGCCTTGTATTCCATACATGGGGGGACAGAGTGCAGCAGTCCTGGCCAAATACCATAAGACACAACATTAACTGCCTATCCAGAGCTCCCACAGAAGTACAGGACAGAAATGCGAACAGAGCTGGTGACTGAAAGACCAGCCAGGCACCTCTAGAAAATCAACTCCCTCATAGGCAGTCAGAAAACTCTTTGAGCTGGAAGAGATCTACATCTACATGTTAGAAGGCTGGGTTGTAGCCTGAATGGATCCTTTTTCTGTTTGATCTCTATTACTGTAAAAACAAACAACACCCCCCGTAAAAAGCCCAAACCCTTTGTGTTTCTTTTGTATAAACTGCAATTGCAACCTCAGGAATAAAACGTTGGGAATATACTGTGGAGCAAATGGCTCACTGCACCAGTTTACATTCTGCAAATCTCTGGGATTGTCATACACTGGTCCTCCTTAGGATGCAAAGGAGTGTTAGCTAGCAGTAAAATTGCCCTTTCCATCAAAGAATCTCAGCTAGCACAAACCAGTTCTGAAACATGTCTCAGTCTAAGCATGCCATATAGCAGAGTACTGTAGATTGCCCATAACATCATATAGCTGAGAATAGTCATTAACACACAGATGCTGAACCTCTATCCCTTTACAAAATCTTGGGTTTTTAATAGTTTTTAAAATTAGAGTGATGTACAGAATTTTAAATTCTGTGAACTACTGTGCACAAAACCTGCATACTACAGTCTGCTGTTCCCCCACTTTAGGAATCACACTGTTAATTCGAGCTGCTTGCCTTTGCACATCCCTACATTGAACTTGTTTACTGCCAAAAAGAAAAGGAAAATATCAATCCTATAAAGATCTACAGGACACCAACATGGAGGAGTGACTTTTATCTTCTGCTTCCTCTAGTAAATCCAAGGAAGAAGGGCATCCATTGCCATTGCAACAGAAGATAGAGGTTAAAGAAAAGCAATTGTCTCCTTATAAAAACAGAACTGCAAGCAGCTGCAGCTTGTAAATAGTGTGCAACTTTAAGATACAGATCTTCTCCTGGTCATTTGGTATTTCAGCAATGAAAAAGAAAAGGAAAACAAAGAATAAATCCTCACTAAGTGTCTTGGCTCCTATTGTGTATACCTCTCTCCAGCTGCAATGGGTTGAAGGAATTCCTGTTTCTATACTCAATGGAGCAATGCTAAATAATTGAGCTAAGTATTTCCAGGGCAGCATGAGCATTACCCAGCCATATGTGGCAAGCCAACCCTGACTGATGCATATTAAATCTCATTATAGAATTTATGAGCGTGGCATACAGAGAAAACCAAACCAACCCAAAACAATATTTTATATATATATATATTGGAGCTCATAATGGTCTCTTTTGAAAGTGCTTCCCTACACTTGGGTCAAATTGTGTCCAGCTCTGCACAGACGCATGAAGAAGGAGGGAGGTACCTTTCTGCAAGAACCTAGCAGCAGGACTGCTCCCACTTAAGTGCTGCCAGGGGCACCAGCCACCTCAAAGCGATGAGCTGCACCTCCTCTTCATCAGTCAGGGTTGGTTTGAAGTGGGAGGCTGAAGCATATATCTTAGCCTCTAATATTTGCTCCTCCAGAGCCCCTGGAGAAATTTCTGCTGAGCTGTCCAGAATTCCTGCTGTTGCAGTCTGGGCCTCCACACCTCCTTCCATTGTGGTCTGTGGCTTCAAGCCAAAGTCTAGCCCAAAAATCAGAACCAGGGCACAAATCTAACAAAGGCAGATTTACTAGCCTTGTTGTACTCACACTTGTTGGAGTGAGTGTGGCCAACTGGATTGGAAGTCAAGAGCCCTATGTTCTATTCCCAGATCTACCTTTAACCTACTGTGTTACCTTAAACAAATCACTTTGCCTCTCTGTGCAGTGAGATTTAGTAGCAGTGCTGCATCCTGCAGAAAAACATTGTGCTTTTGGAGCAACAAAGTTCCAACCATATATGGATTTGTGTGCAGATGGAAGGGCTTTGTATTTAGCTGGTGATTTTACAAACCGATTTATGGAATAAACACTCCTGCAGCAGGCAGTTCATTATGTGAGGGGGCCAAACTGTAAAAAACAAACACCTAAGATGTGCACACAGATAGGTAATTGTAGCATGAATGGGTAAGTGCGTGAGTAAATAGGTGAAGGAGAGCAATATTATCCATTTAACTCATACAGTTACTTGCATGGTCATGGCTACTTTTAAGCACCTATTTTGAAAAGTTGGCCTCAAAATGGTTAACACCTGAATGATAGTCTTGCTAAACAAAATAATGTATAGGTGCTTGACATCATGCAGGAAGGAATGCTTAAATAATATATCTCTATTGACCTATGGCTTCCTGAGTATGACATCAGTTTGTTCAGTTACTTTGTTAAAGTGAGAGAACCACAAATCCTGATTTGAAAGATTTCTGATTTTATGCAAACCATTCACATAGATTTGAAATACTGGACTGAGGAGCCTTGAAGTTTCAGAATTTACCACTCATCTCATTCATGCTCATCACTTTACTTATCCCTGTTGGAGTTACTCAAATACAGAACAGGTTCATGCTTACGTATTGAACTGGATTCAATGTTATATCCTTAGTCCCACAGGAAATATTTGCTATTAATAAACAGCAGCCGAAAATAAAGGGTTAAAAATACAAACCTGCTCCCATTTAAATCAAGAGCAGAGCTCCCACCTACAGGAATGCAAACAGGAATCTTTTGTGTTTTATTGTCAGAAGTGGCCTGAATAATCAATTTTCTTGCGCTTAATTCTTTTTAAAATACAATTTTGTGCAAAACGTTGAACTAAGAGGCAACAGATACCTTTGCAGGATAGATTGATGAAGACAGTTATTGTACATCTAATCTTTTAGGGGATCTGAACACTTATCTCCATATATCTAGAAACCAGCTCTGGAACCCTGTCAACAAATTACCTTCAAGTCAGTTTCTAAGATACTGACAAAAAGAGTGAACAGCACAGTCAGATTACATGTAATGGCCACATCTCCCATCTGACAGATTGCACAATAGAGGTTACAAATTATCGTGACTCAGGACTGCATTTCAAAGAACTTTTACCACATAAGGACTGAGTTCTGGAAATAAAATAGGATCAGAGCCTGAGAATAGGATTTTCTTTTATACTTGCTGCCTCTGCCTGTCCTGCAGCTATTTTGTGGATAATGACAAGCATTGTCAGCCCAGCACATTTAATGGACACTAAATTAAATAAAACAAAGCACTGAAGTAGGGAAAATTTGTTAGTTTTTTGTTACATTATTAACTATATCACATTTTGATGAGCACATGGGGTAAGATCTTGCAGTATCCTCTGCATTGTAGGGAACATTTTGGAGTGCTTCAGTAATTTAACAAAGAACTCACTATAAAAATCTATGAAAGTTTTGTTGTTTCTATATTGTTCCTTGAGCTTCATGTTAAGGATCATTGTCCTGGCCAGAATATCACTAATGAAAGCAATTAGTAAGTTTCCCTGTATCAACATGTGGTGTTTTGTGCTGTGTCAAAGCATAGCTGCTCTTTATAAATGAAACCAATAGAGGTCTCTTGCACTAGCACACTTTAAACAATGCCTCTGCTTTAAGGAGAAAAACTTCTCAAAAGCACCAGGCCTTTATATAAGAAATTGATAGAAATACTAGAAACTCTTCTGATCTCTCCATAGTCACTTGACTTTAAGACTTTACACTATGTGGAACATTACAGCTGCAAGGGGATTCATATGTAGATGGAGTGATTGTGGCAACAACATAAGAATTCCTCAGTTTCATCATCCTTTGGCATGACTAACTAGTAATGCCTCAAGCTCTAATGGCACTTGTCATTACTTGATCTCTTTATAAAATGGGTACGTATAACTATTCAAATAGGTTTTTTCCTATACACATCTCAAATTTAATGCATTTCCTTGTGGAGTTGTATATATGAGGTACTTTGATGACCTAAATTCTAAAGAAAAGAACTTGCATCCAGAAGTACATCCCACCTTTCACTTTGCTCCCAGACCTAGGGTGACCAGATGTCCCGATTTTATAGGGACAGTCCCGATTTTGGGGTCTTTTTCTTATATAGGTTCCTATTACCCCCCACCCCCATCCCGATTTTTCACACTTGCTGTCTGGTCACCCTACCCAGACCTCAAGCACTAGCATAGCTATGAAATAGTTGTGAGCTGGACAAGCATTCTGGGTAGTGTGCAGATGAGCAATCCAAGCTACCACTCTGGCTCAAGATGCAAACAAAATACGATGCAAAGTAAGTGGTCTTTTGCATCCTGATGATACATAGTATGTTCTTAGCTATTTCATAGCAGTTCTTGTGCCTAAACTGTGTGTGGTTTTCAAGGAGACGAGTTCTTTTCTGTATCCTTTGCAGATACCTTTTCAGGGTAGATTGATGAAGACTGTAAGCTTTCATAGCTTTATTATCCATCTCCTCTACGTGTATGTCATTTCAAT
The DNA here is from genome assembly GCA_003942145.1 of Platysternon megacephalum. Taxonomy (NCBI): domain Eukaryota; kingdom Metazoa; phylum Chordata; order Testudines; family Platysternidae; genus Platysternon; species Platysternon megacephalum. The sequence goes on along the minus strand of QXTE01000100.1, from coordinate 3,615,159 downwards.
CTTTCTGTTTCTTTCTGCAGACACTGATTTCACCAACAATTACCTTCCTTCATTGTATTGTTTAAGATATGTTACTTCCATATTTCCAAGTGATGCAATGGCTCTCAAAAAGGGCAGTTAGTCCAAAGTAAGTTTATATCCATTTCAATATACAATTTCTTATAAATAGCCAACAGTCAAATAATAAAGCAGCACTATGTCAAGACCTTCCTCCTACCACCGGAAGGGATGCAGGCTTTACAAAAATTAAATATGGTAAACACCTTCTTTAGAATTCCCCACTGCACTATCATCCATCCTTGTCCTTCTGGAGGCACCCTAATTCCCTAGTGGACTAGAGAAGAGTTTAATTGTATCCTTCTGGCCAATTACCATCTTCCTCAAAGATAAGAATATCTCCCGTGTTTAGCTAGCTGTAATGTATGCCCGTGAGCAGGCTGTTGGACCACATCAAGTACTTGGTCACCTGTCAAGCTACAGAAATAATACAGCATCAATCAGTCTAGAGAATTAAAGGAGCCTTTTATTATTATGCCCCAAGAAAGAATTAAAGTTTGTGATTTCCTTTGTCTGCACAGTATATTGAATATTAAACATTTCCCCTTGTTCTCAGGGGAATGGGTAAGAAGGGACACATCTCCTGAAGAAGAGCTCTGTGTGGCTCAAAAGCTTGTGTCTCTCACCATCAGAAGACTGAGGGTGGTGGGGTAATAGGTGCCTATATAAGACAAAGCCCCAAATATCGGGACTGTCCCTATAAAATCAGAACATCTGGACACCCTATATCTGCTGTTCTTGGAGACTACAACCAAGCTCTATCAGATGTGCTTGCCTCCATGCCTGATAGAAAAGCATTCTTATTCTTTATGGAGTATTTTTCCATAACACATTGGGATCCACAAGCAACCTACATTTCAATCTGTACTTTATTCTGTGAACATAAGCTGAGTATCCTTCAAAATCCATTTTCTGTATGTATGTTATCAGTTATTTGTGGGGATGGTTTTTAAGGATAATTTTACTGTAATTCTTTAGATCTTTAAACCCTATTATTTAAAAGGAAAGTATTCTGGAGATTTGTGAATAATGAGAAAAATAATTAATTGACTTTTCAGTGACTTCTAAACAGACTTTAATTTTGATTGCCGTTTCATCTATTTTTGCTCTCTTTTTGTGAAGCAGAGTCCTGTGCAGATGAATGTTCATATAAAGCTACATTTTGAGACTGTTGCCAAGAGTCACTTAATTACAAAACAAAATTTGGTTTAGATGGAAACTGTATCTGTTTTCTTTCCCCCACCAAAATGCAAACAATTGCAAATAGTGAACAAGACCCAACCCTGCAAATACTTAATGCTTGTGCTGAAGTGTTTGCAGGATCTGGACCCAAATTTGTAAAATTCAGTCAATTCAATCAAACTAAGGAACACAAAACAGGATTCAATTCACTGAATAAATATTTCATTGCAAATTGTTCGCTCAACTCTATTCAAATAAATCATTTGAAAAGTCTAAGGAATATTTTAGTTGATTTCAGTATTATTCTGTGTTTGTGGTTTCATCTTTTGTCTGACTTGTTTTGTTATGTTATTTTAAAAGTGAAACATTATAATATTAAAAACACAGATTCTCAAATACACTAAGGCCTCTTAACACAGCTTTGGCAGAGTGAAGGGGTTTTAAGACAGATGTAAAGGTCACTTGTGCCTACATTAAGGCTCTGTTACATTTCAGAGTTATAAAGGGCCTGTCGAAGGTTAACGTCTTGAGGTCGTCCCCTTAGGGCCGGAGCAGGCACATTGCTTACTCTTGTATCATTCTCTGGGCAGCTGCAACCCTGTGGTCTGGTTCTGAAGTACAGCCCTCCAGCTGTGCCTTTTAGTAAGTCCACCCTATTTTGGGGGATATAAAGCAGTCCATACAAAAGGAAAATACTTCCCTGACCCCATTCTTTGTGCTAGGGAGAAGAAAGCAGTCTTTCAGGCCCTGCAGGCAGCATCAGTTCCTGCTTCATAGAGAGAATAGATATCAGGGCTTAATCATGGAGGAATTTGTAAAAAGAAAACCAGCCCGGCCTATCTGCTTCCTCGGACAGCTTGGGCAGATAGCTTACGCAAACCACAGGTCAGTTAGTGCCATCAGGCTGCCAGTCTGGATGCTCTGAGCCCTGGCTCTCCTTGCTTCTGCATGCCACTTCTACGGCACTGAGTTTCTTCCTTTTTAAAAGGGAAGAACTCACAGGTGTGGCAGGTTGGGGCTGATTGTGACCACAGGAGTTCCTTAACACTTGCCTAGCTGGTGCGGGGGCATCTGCCCTGCCATTGGGCCCTTAGTGTAAATAAGAACTGAGGCTCACAGAGTCCTCTTTCGCTTCTAAAAAAATCCTTGCTACTGTTACTGTTTACTGCTGAAGGTTTCATATTTTGTTTGCTTTTGAAAGGCTTCGGTAGAAGTATTTGTCTTGGTTCATCTGTTAGGTTCAGCAGTTAAACTAATTGTCTAGCAATCACAGTTAAGTAACACACACATTCACACACTGTTGTTGGAAGCACTTGGAGTTTTAGGCTATGTCTACACTACAGCCTATGTTGGCATAACTTATGTCCCTTAGGGGGGTGAAGAAACCACCTCCCTGAGCAACATAAGTTACACTGACATAAGCGCATATGTGTGTGACGAGTTGGACCACCTGTCTGGGATGCCACTTGATGTACTGGGGTTTCATTGAGCCTCTCCTACTCCGCCAACCTGGATTCCCGCTCCCTGTTTTGCTGAATTAGGCTCTCTGGCCTCTTGCAGCCCACACACACAGGTAGGGCCACACCCAGCTGCAGACACAGACTGAAGTCAGCTCTGTGTGAGAGGACTCAGCCAGCACTCACGAGCACACCCCTTTTGGGAGATAAACCAAACATAATATTGTCTTGCGCTGTAGAGTAATCTATATAATGTAAATTCATACATTTGCCCCCCCCCCCCCCCCGGTAGAAATTACATAAACTGGGTTTAATAATAAACAAAACAAATTTTATTGACTATAAAAGGCAGATTTTAAGTGGTTAAAGAGATAGCAAACAGAACAAAGCAGATTACTAAGTAACTAAAACAAAGCACGCAAACTAAGCTCAATTCACTAGAGAAATTGGCTACAAATAGTAATTTCTCACCCTAAATACTGTCAAAGGCAGATTACAGAAAGTCTTGAAAGGCAGCTTCACTGGCCAGCATCTTGAGACTTCAGGTATTATTACTCACAAGCTAGACACCCTTCTAACTTGGGTTCAGATCTTCTCCCCTCAGTTCAGTTCTTGTTTCCAGGTGGTTTTCAGTGTCTCTTTGGATGGGGAGGCAGAGGAGAACCACAATGATGTCACTCCTCTTCCTTATATAGCTTTTGGATATGGCGGGAACCCTTCGCCTTCCAGTGGAAAAACACCGGCATTTCAAGGGATGAGGGTCCAGTACCAGGTGACCCAGACCCATGTCTCTGCAGGGCTGCGGCAGCCATTACTTGCAGGCTGTCTGGAATGTCCACAGGAAGACTAAGCCCTTTCACAGTCCATTATCTTTGCTAATGGGCCATCAGTCCTGTCTGGCTTTTCATTGTTGTACCTGAAGGGCTCGTTGTGGGTGATACCCAAAATAGCACATTTGAAATACAGATACATGGTCAATATTTCTAACTTCAGATACAGAAATGATACAGGCATACAAATTGGATAATTACATTCAGTAAATCATAGCCTTTCCAATGATATCTTACATGAGCCATCTTGCATAAAGTACATCCCAGTTATGTCATATCCATATCATAAGCATATTTTCATAATGAATATGGAGTGTAATGTCACAATATGCACCATGCTATGTCAACGGGGAGCTTCTCCCGCCGACATAACTTCTGCCGTTCGCAGAGAGCTCTCTCCCATTGGCATAGTGTCTTCACCAGACACGCTGCAGCAGTGCAGCTGCATTGGTACAGCTGCACAACTGCAGCACTGTACATGTAGACATGGCCTTATAAGAACAGTGATGAATATAACGGGTTTTCCAGTCGACTCAAGGTAAAGTAATTTTATAACTGAATGTTAAGAGAAGTTTCAAGAGGGTGTATAAAAAGGGCAGGATGTAAGATAGGCAGCACTCTCTCCCTTGATATACCTTTTCCCTGTTTGCATGGGATCACCTGACTTTAATATGAAGAATCTGCAGTTTTAAAAAAGAAAATTAGTCATAAGTGCATGCATTGTCCAATGTGCAAAACAGACATGTCCATCAAAGATACAGCTGAACTTTTCAGCAAATAGGAGGTCATGTGAGTTAATTATGCTTTTTTCCTCCTACCATTTAATAAGAAACAAAGTTACCATGGAGACTGACTGAATAAGGCATTCTATTTTTGGTACAAAACACCTACTAGAAGGAACACACTTAGTGAGGCATTTTCAAAGGCAGCAAGATGAGTGCTCTGTGGAAGAAAAGATTTTGGTTGTTCTTTGCCATTTTCTTCATTTGCATGTGCAGGATAGTGGATTTTCAAAGAGAGCTCATCTGACCTGAGAGTGGTACCCACAAATAGATGATACAACAAACTCACTCTAAGGTGGGAAAATACAGTATATTAGTGCAAAGGACACACCCTTTTGTTTGAGGGGAAGAAAGATACACTTAGCAAATGTACATTGTATGTACAGCCCGGTGGAGTGCCCTGACACAAAGAGCATTAACGTTGCTCACAGATACTGTCCTGTCTCCTGCTCCACAAGACAGACACACGCTGTCCCCTCTGCCTTCATGAGTAAGAGAACACTGGAATTACAGAGTTTGCCTGAGGCAGCTTATCTATGCAGGAGATGGCAGTAGTTCATAGGTATGTACAAAGCACCGTTAGCACACTCTCTGGTACAATGTACCATGGTCACTGGGTGTGCCCCTGGGACAGCAGCATAGCTTTGGCAGAGCAGGGGAAGGTAATATGGGGCTGTGCACTACTGAGAATTTTGCATTTTTCAGGATACACTGTACTGGTCACTGGGAGATAACTAGAGAGGTTGACAGCCCCTTCCAGCTCAACCATCTTTATAATAGGTATGTACCATAATCTTAACATCCCAACGCTGTGTTTGCAGTAGTGTGTTAGCCCCTTTTCTGCTCATCCAGCCCAACTTGAGGCACTGCTTTTTGTCAATACTTGGGTTTAAAATTCTTCCATTCTAAATGCCATAATTTAGGTCTATGTAGAGATATATACAGACAAACAAAATGTCACGTCAAATATTGTAAACAACATTTCATAAAACCAAGAGAGCAGAGCAGTGATTTCCAATAACGCAATCCAATTTCTGGTGCTGATGAGCCAGCAGAGCAGGGGATCCCTAGAACAACACTATGTAGAAGAAGATAAACAAACAACAACCAAACAAAGCCATAGTAAAGTTTCACTGGCATGAAGTAAAGTGGTAGGTTACAAGGAATTTTGGTACTGGTAGTAGGGAAAACTGTATCAGTTTTGTGAAAATAGTAAGCATCAGTTGAAAAGGCATGATATATCTGATTCATCAATGGTCCAGAATAACACACTACTAATGGAAGAACAGCATTTATTCAATAACCTTTGCCATTCTGAGAAACCCATTGAATGCTCTCCCTGCCCCTCCTCCTCGGCAATATACTGTTTGTCTCAGGTAGTCTAGAAAATGCTATCACCCTTCCTGCACTAGCACATACTGTATATGTTGCCAGCAGTAGGTACAGAATGTGCATTGTGTAGGCAAAGCTTTAGTTCTGGCTTTACAATATACATTCCAAATATATTCTCCCTTTCATATAGCCACTGTACATAATAATACGTGATAATGCTAATAACACTTAACATTGATGTACTGTTTCAGAGCACTATACAAAGAAAAGTGCCTTGCATGGTGTCAAGTATCAGGAGGTAGCCGTGTTAGTCTGTATCCACAAAAACAACAAGGAGTCCGGTGGCACCTTAAGGAGCATCTGAAGAAGTGAGGTTTTTTACCCATGAAAGCTTATACCCAAATAAATCTGTTAGTCTTTAAGGTGCCACCGGACTCCTTGTTGTTTTTATACAAAGAAAAGCACTCCAGCAAAACTTCCCCAATGCAGGTCTCCAATGACCTCTTCTTGTTTTTAGTTATTTTGCTAATCTATATACTCTCCATCCTTTTCCATATTTCTTTTCTCCATGTTATGAAAATGGTTCTGAATGCTAACAGTATTTAATGCAATTGCAGCCTTTTATTTTAAAGTAATTATATAGGGCCAAGTTCTGTGTCCCTTTTTCATATTGAGTAGCACCTTACTATGCCAGGATTCTCATTGATTTCAAAGGAACTACTAGCAGGCTAAGGCACTTCTTAACAAGAGTAAGCTTGGCAGAATATGGGCCACAGTGTGTGTATCAAGTACATGACTGAAAATATATCAGGAGCACTTGCCAGGTTAAGGGAGCACTTGCCAACTACACACGTTTAGACTCAAGAGCATCTCTCTTCACATGCACCATTCATGTATAAGCTGCTGCTTTAACCAGAGAGAGATGACTCACCCCTCAAAGTGCATGAAAAAAATACACAAGACAAGATAGTGTTCTCTGGATTCATATGATTTTGAGCATTACTGGAACGTTTGCCCACTTTGTTTGACTGTAGAAAATGAATAGAGGATTTATGATGTGTGCTACTGTGTTAGAAACAGAACTGAGCTCATTTAACCGAGAGCATGTAGCAATAATATAGTTGAAATCATTTTAATTATTGTCATTGGAGAAGGAGTCAGGTTTTTTTCATTAAAATCTCTGGCTTGTTACATTGACTAATCTAGGCATTTTAAAATCAAATTACTTACTGGTCTCCTGCTGATCTTTGTGAAAACTTAATATAAACATCTGGTATCAGGATGATGCAACACAGCTTAAATGTATATGTTTATTACATTTTTCTTTACATGCAAAGGGACAAATCCTGGCTCCTCTGAGACCTACCAAGCTTAGGAGTGGGAGGAGGCATCTGAATGGCACTGTTTGTATAATGCCTTCTGGGCATGTGGGAGGAGGGTGAAAGGCACCTGATGATACACCCTATAAAAGAGTGTAGCCAGCGCTACCTCCAGGGCAGTCATGACCATTTATTGGCTGTTTAGCAGCCTTTATAACACACTGTAACAACTAATTGCTCCAAATGTTGCTATGGTCCATTCCTCTCTGCATGGTACAGGTGCTTGCTGGCTGCCTATTTCTCCCATTGATGGTGGTAGGGCTGAGGACTTTTATCCTTGTCAACAGCCCTTCCGTGTCACCCTGTAAATAATCTATGTGGATGTAGGATTATATACAGTATGTGGATAAAGATTTGGGTGTCATGGTAGATAATCAGCTGAACATGAGCTCCCAATGTGATGCTGTGGCCACAGGACTAATGCAGTGCTGAGATGCACAAACAGGGGAATCTTGAGTAGGAGTAGAGAGGTTATTTTAACCGTTATATTTGGCACTGGTACCACCACTGCTGGAATACTGTATCCAGTTCTGGTACCTACAGGTCAAAAAGGATGTTGAACAATTGGAGAGGGTTCAGAGAAGAGCCATGAGAATCATTAAAGGATTAGAAAACATGCCTTAGAGTGATAGACTCAAAGAGCTCAATCTATTTAGCTTAACAAAGAGAAGGTTAAAGGGTGAGTTGAGTACAGTCCATAAGTACCTACATGGGGAACAAATATTTAATAATGGGCTCTTCAATCTATCAGAGAAAGGTATAACACAATCCAATGATTGGAAGTTGAACCTAGACAAATTCAGACAGGAAATAGGGCATAAAATTTTAATAGTGTGGGAAATTAACCAGTGGAAAATTTACCAAGGGTTGTGATGTATTCTCCATCACTGACAATTTTTAAATCAAGATTGGATGATTTTCTAAAAGATATGGTCTAGGAATTATTTTGGGGAAGTTCTATGGCCTGTGTTACACAGGAGGTCAGACTAGATCAGTGGTTTTCTACCTGTGGTCTGCGGACCCCTGGGGGTCCACAGACTATGTCGCAGGGGTCCACAAAAGGTTGTTGTTACTATAGAATAGTGGTTTTTATGTTCTGGAACTAGAACAAGTGTAATGTTTTGATGCAAAGAACTTTTCTACTTCTCTGGGCTTCCCACTTCTACTTCCTTGATCTCCCTAATCCTCAGTCTCATTTGCCTCTTAACATCCTCACTCCCATACAAATAAAGCCAGCGTATATACAGAATGGCCAGGAGAGGACTTCCAGCACAAACATCTGTATGTGCATAAATATGTGCATTCTTACAAATGAAACTCCTCCAAAACATTCAGGAAAACAAAATGCGGTTGCACAAACGTCCACACCCACGTCAACAAAATCACTATTGATCAGGTCAAAGTGCAATTCAAAACTGGCAAACATGTTTGGGTATAATTTCCCCCAATGATTAGCCCAGCTCTAGTGGATTTCCAGATAAAGAACAAAATACTTTGCACATTGCAGATACATTATAACACTGGTCTACAATTTTTGAGAAGTCGTCAGCTTCAGAGATAAAATGTGATATTTATTATGTATTTTGATGTGCTGAATTCAAATATGACAACTAAAACAACTGATTGGCTACTGTTTCTAAGATATTTAAGTTTTTACATTTTATGTCTATGTATATTGTGTAGATAGTAGAGTTTTAATCATAAATTGTAAACCTAGGTCTTTTCATGTGTTTATGGTTGCTTTACATGATAATATTTCACCTGTCCTGTTTATGTAACACTTTAAAAATCAGCAAAAGGGTTATATAAATAAAATTTATTATGAAACAAAAGGCAAAAAACTATTATGTACATAGTTTAGTCCTATTCAGTGTCTACTCGGCGCTTCTTGGCTTGTCTCTTGTATTCATTAAATGGAGCATCTCTTGTCACTGTCCAGCAATAGTCTGCAAGCATTGATGGGCTCCATTTGCCCTGATAGCGTTTCTCCATTGTTGCAATGTCCTGGTGAAATCGCTCGCCGTGCTCGTCGCTCACTGCTCCGCAGTTCGGTGGAAAAAAATCTAGATGAGAGTGCAAAAAATGTATCTTTAGTGACATGTTGCAACCAAGGCTTTTGTATGCCTTGAGGAGGTTTTCCACCAACAACCTGTAGTTGTGTGCCTTGTTGTTTCCGAGAAAATTTATTGCCACTAACTGGAAGGCTTTCCATGCCGTCTTTTCCTTGCCACGCAGTGCATGGTCAAATGCATCATCTCGAAGAAGTTCACGAATCTGAGGACCAACAAAGACACCTTCCTTTATCTTAGCTTCACTTAACCTTGGAAATTTTCCACGGAGGTACTTGAAAGCTGCTTGTGTTTTGTCAATGGCCTTGACAAAGTTCTTCATCAGACCCAGCTTGATGTGTAAGGGTGGTAACAAAATCTTCCTTGATTCAACAAGTGGTGGATGCTGAACACTTTTCCTCCCAGGCTCCAATGACTGTCGGAGTGGCCAATCTTTCTTGATGTAGTGGGAATCTCTTGCACGACTATCCCATTCGCAGAGAAAACAGCAGTACTTTGTGTATCCAGCCTGCAGACCAAGCAAGAGAGCAACAACCTTCAAATCGCCACAAAGCTGCCACTGATGTTGGTCATAGTTTATGCACCTCAAAAGTTGTTTCATGTTGTCATAGGTTTCCTTCATATGGACTGCATGACCAACTGGAATTGATGGCAAAACATTGCCATTATGCAGTAAAACAGCTTTAAGACTCGTCTTCGATGAATCAATGAACAGTCTCCACTCATCTGGATCGTGAACGATGTTGAGGGCTGCCATCACACCATCGATGTTGTTGCAGGCTACAAGATCACCTTCCATGAAGAAGAATGGGACAAGATCCTTTTGACGGTCACGGAACATGGAAACCCTAACATCACCTGCCAGGAGATTCCACTGCTGTAGTCTGGAGCCCAACAGCTCTGCCTTACTCTTGGGTAGTTCCAAATCCCTGACAAGGTCATTCAGTTCACCTTGTGTTATGAGGTGTGGTTCAGAGGAGGAGGATGGGAGAAAATGTGGGTCCTGTGACATTGATGGTTCAGGACCAGAAGTTTCATCCTCTTCCTCTTCCTCGTCTGACTCAAGTGAGAATGATTCTGGTGCATCAGGAACCGGCAGTCCTTCTCCGTGGGGTACTGGGCGTATAGCTGATGGAATGTTTGGATAATGCACAGTCCACTTTTTCTTCTTTGACACACCTTTCCCAACTGGAGGCACCATGCAGAAGTAACAATTGCTGGTATGATCTGTTGGCTCTCTCCAAATCATTGGCACTGCAAAAGGCATAGATTTCCTTTTCCTGTTCAACCACTGGCGAAGATTTGTTGCACAAGTGTTGCAGCATATGTGTGGGGCCCACCTCTTGTCCTGATCTCCAATTTTGCAGCCAAAATAAAGGTGATAGGCTTTCTTAACCATAGTGGTTATACTGCGCTTTTGTGATGCAAAAGTCACTTCACCACAAACATAGCAGAAGTTATCTGCACTGTTCACACAAGTACGAGGCATCTCTGCTCACTTTGGCTAAACAGAAATGTGTCCCTTTGCAAAATCAAACACTGACAAATAAGAGAGCACGACACTGTATGTTTTCTAGAGCTGATATAGGGCAATTTGTTCAGCAGAGTGATGTAAGCTTCGTTATGATTGCATTATCCATGACTTCTAGGAATAACATGATGCAATTCATATCCTGTATGACGCAATACCAGCTTCAGATTGCATCATTCATTGTTTTGCCTAAAAAGCAAGTACTGTCCAAACCCAGTCATAGATTTATTCATAGATCCAGTCAAAGATGTATTTTAGTCATTTCTGGTTTAAATTGAGATCCCTTCCCTTTATAACTCACTTATCCTCCGCCATTCCCAAGTCAAGGGTCGTATATACTGACCCAATAGCATATCTTGAAAACTAGAGCCAATCAACAATTTTAAGCATCATTTTCGTTCTCAGTGACCCAGAATTAGTAAAGTTTGACTACATTTATTTCAGAAGCATTTTGGCTGTAGAGCAGTGTAATCCATGCATTTGTTAGCAAAGATTTGAAAATAAAAGGAAGAGTCTTTGATATAAAAATCACACAGAAAACATGACAATTTCAGTAAAAAGAATGAGAGAAATAAAGCCTAAGCCAGGGGAACCTTGAGATGGGCTCCCTTAAATAAAGACTTCAATACATGAAGTGCTGTATAGAATGCATTTGATTCCTCGAGGAAATGTAATTTGCCCAAACCCCATTATCATCCTTCCTTTCTTTTTGTTGTTTCCGGCTGCTATTGTAGCCTCTTTCTGTCTTCCCCTAGTTTGATAGGGATGAATGAGATGCAATGATTCATTGCATGGCCATTACATATTTTTGGCTATCTCCCATTGAGAACCCAAAGAAAATGGGCCAACATGTTCAAACCTAAGTGACTAAAGTTGGTTCCTAAATTAATGTAAAAGAAGTCTGATATTCAGGGGTGCTGAGCATCTGCAGCTCGGACTGACTTATGCTTGCATTGCTTCTGAAAATCAGGTCACTTTTACTTAGGTGCCCACATAAAGATTTGGGTACCATACTTTAGGTACCCATGTTTTGGCCATAGCCCCTGTCTGTGTACAGTATTTATAAAGCACATATCACCTTGTTATCTAATTTATTTAAGATCTGTTATCATACTAGGTGTGCTAGGTAATATTTTCTTCTCCATTTACACGTATCACTTCCATTGCCATTGAGACTTCTGTACCTCTTTTAGCAGCTTCAATTAAAACTTATTTAAATGTATTGTATTCAGTCTTTTAAAAACAAAACCTTCTCCTTTTTTGAAGCATCATTATACTTGTTTATAGCTGGAAACGGGACATAAGATGTTCCTGTTCTATAATTGCACCCCTGTCCTAGCATTTATTTTTCAGAGAGATTTTTGTTTTCTTTGACTTTTTGTTCTGTTCTTGAAAGCATATGATAATCTAACTTTGTTCTCCTACTGATAGTGTTTTCAAGTGGCTGCAGTTATAAGTAGCATACCTGCTGAGATGTTATTTACTTAGAATTGAAGTTCTGTTATAGACAGTTAGACTTTCAGAGACAATACAAACAATTATGGATGGGCAAATGGATTTAGAGAAAATAAGGACAGAGCTAAACCTCTAGGACAGTCTCATGGGTTAAGGCCCAGCAAGGACTGGGCATCAGAAATCTGACCAGACTGTGTGATATCTTGGAAAAATCACTTATGCAGGAATTTTCAAAAGACTACTTTTCAGCATATTATGAAAGTTGTTCATGCCTCTCACAAAGCACTTCAAGGCATCAGTACCACACTTGCAAATGCTTTGTCTATCATAGGAAAAACGAAAATGTACTAGTGAAGGAGACTGGAATGAAACATGGAAAGGAATCCCAGAATTCTTCCAAGACAACAACATTGCAGTGCAGATGAAGACACACTTCAACCAACAAAAAGAAGAAGAGTTTAAAAAGCCTTGGCAACTCTTATGGACTTCATTGTCCCAATAAATTTGGGTCAAAATAAGTATGTAGAAGAGGCAACAAGTGCGCGTGAAATGCCCATGACTGTAAGTGTACCTGAAAAAAATAGGTGGTGTCAGAAGTTATCCCTTTCTGTTTTGGAATCCATAATTGCAGAGTTAGAGAGACGATTCTCAAAAGAATTAATGGCAATTGCTGAAGCTTCTGATTCAGTATTAAGGTGTGACAAAAATGGCAATCAGCCACTCTTGCAGAAATATGCATTCCCACTCAACATAAATTCTCAGCTTGCAGCTGGAGAAATGGATATTTTTGACATTACTGAATCTCCTTTTACCTTTCAAAGAATTAAAGAAGAAATATCTCAAATTACATACCCAAACTATTACAAACTCATTCAGTTAGCTCTCACATTGCCAGTTGGGACGGCCACATTGGAACAAAGCTTTTCTGCAATGAGATGAATTAGAAATGGGTTGTGTTCAATGATGAGAGAAGAAAGAGATTTTCTTCACTGGCTCTTCTTCACATAGAAGCTGATTTAACTGTGAAGCTGATTCCTTAGAACTTTGTGGCTGTTTATGCTAACTGAAGGGGAAAACGATTGCCTCTACATTAAGGTAAATACAGTATTTCTACATTAAGACAATGTTTATGTATCTCTAAAACTAAGGAGACATGATTCATAGTTACATGAAAGTGCTTGATTCTGTTTAGTGGTAGCTAGTAAACGTCAAATAATTAAATTTAAAAAAAAATGAAGGATGATTAAATAATAAACTGTGTTTGTGATTTTAGGTACATTGTAATTTAAGTACCACTAATAATAATCAGTAAATTAAAAAATCAGAGCTATACTTATTAAGCCCTTCCCCCCCCCCCCCCCCACAAATACAGAAGTCAAACTCCCCGTATGGTGAGGACTGGAGAGAATGCCTGACAGTGAGACTTGCAGAGTTCAATCGGCTCAGTTTATCAAAAAGAAGATTGAGAAGTGACTGGGTTTTTCATCTAGAGAGAAAGGCATAACAAAAACCACTGGCTGGGAGCTGAAGCTAGAGAAATTCAAATTAGAAATTTGCCAGAAATATGTGACATTGAGGGGGATTAACCATGGGAACAAATTCCCAAGAGAAGTGGTGGATTCTCCATCTCTTCGAATAAGACTAGATACCTTTCTTGGAGATTTGCTTTGACCAAACACAAGTTGTGGGTCTCCATATAGGGGTAATTTAGTGAAATTCTAGTGTTTTACATACACAGGTCAGACTACAAGATCTAATAGTCCCTTCTGGCCTTAAAATCAATGAATCTATGTCCAGAAAGTGCAGAGTGTCCCCTCCAGAGTCTGCCCTTAACTGTGGCATTATGCAAATAAGCCATCAAGGTGGATTCACAGTGTGGCTGAGTCTGAGCACCCGCCTTTTCCCAGTATCATACACCTTTAATAATGTCCAGAGGTATTTAAACAAACTGGAATGACAAACCATTTTTCAGACCCCATCTAGAACAGGCAGTGAACTGTGCCACTGTAATCTCCTGTCACTCACCCTCCTCTGCCCCTTTAGTTTCTTTGAACTGCAACCAGCACAGTCAATATGCATATCCTGTCATTTTAAAATTCCATCCACACAGACAGAGAAAACAATTTTGGTTACTGCCAGAGCACTAACTTTAAAAGAGCAGCGGGAAAAATAAATGATGGTGTTGTAACAATGAATACCGCTATTTCCATAATACGTATCCAGTAAATGCTCTGTGACTTACCTTCTGTGACTAGCTAGTGCTAAGCACATTGCTGGCCAATGAATGCGCTTAGCATAAGCTCACATATTTTTTAGGGCACCCAAAGGGTGCACAGGGCTTAAAGCACCTTGCGTTCAGCAAATTCTCTGTGGGCATGGGGCAGGGCAGAAATGCCCAGTCGGTGCACATTAGCATATGTAAATTATTTATTTAGTAAGCTAATTAGGCCTAGATGGGAAGTGTAAAAGCAGGCCGTTTATTTATGTTAGGCCCCAACCAACCAACATTGGTGTCCCATTGCACTAGATGTTCAGTATTGCCAACCGCAGGTATTAAAAAATCATTAGTCAAGCCCTCCCAAAATCATGAGATCAGCTTAAAAATCTATATATCTAGCCATCACAGCCATGAACATCAACTTTGCACTACATAAAGCCATTACAATCACGTTATATCTTGCTGCAGGCTGTATCTCTTACCTTTATTCTCCTCAAAGGGCACTAATTCTGGAGTACTTGGAGAATCTCTTGGTACTTCTGAAAATTCTCTTTGGTGCCTATATTTCACAATTACAGCATGATTCTCTCCTTGAATCCCTCAAGTTTCCTAGTGCCCAGCAACATGGGAATGCCCACGTACAAACTGAAAATCCCCAAGGCACCTAACTCCCATTTGAATAATGTTTCCTCTAATATTCTTCCATACATCAAGAGCAAACAGATATTTTCCTTTAGAATGACCTTCATTCTTGTGTGATCATTTGGGGATCTGTCTGTACAACTTATGAATTGTGGTTGATATTTTGATCTTTTCCCATGAAAATTGCTGTATCAATGAATGCCTCTATGTAAATGTGGGATCCATCATGGCCTTGGCAGGGCCTATCACACATACCCACGAGACTAAGGACAATGGAGAGTAGTTAACCTTAACTACTGCACTGTCACCACACAATGGGTATGCTAAGGAGGTTGGCTGAAGCTTGGAGAACCAGTTTTCTCCAACCACTCAACAGGGAGCAGTCATTTAGAGAGCGGAAAATTTCCAAACAAGTTAAAGAGATAGAGATGACAAAACAGGGGTTTAAAAAGGACTCATTGGGGAAGGCTTTTTAGAGAGACACAGGAAGTTTGGGGCAGGAGAGGGGAATAGGCAGCATGCTTTTGCAGCAGGATAAAACAAGATCAAAGAAAACAAGCTAATTTAGGAAGAGAGAGGCTCAAATGGCTCAGAAGTCAAGCCATAAGCTGTGGTAGAAAGATCCTGGACATCCTCAGACAACCCTGACCCGGCTCAAAGAATATTCCAGAGTGGTGAGGAAACAGAGACAGGGGTTCATTATTTTTTATAGATCTGTGTATTTCTTATGCTATTAAATAAAGAGCCATGATGTTTTAGAATCCTGTGCAAAGTCTGTGAGTATATTAGACCTATCACGTGTTCCTGAAGAGGTTAACTGTAAATCCAGAGCACCCTCGTACTGAAGTTCTGGAAGAGGGGTGTTCAAGCTATGGAGAGGGGAGGGAGACAGCGTGTCTCCGTGTGCTGCTCGTGCCCGCAAATGCCGCCCCCGCAGCTCCCATTGGTCAGTTCCTAGGCAATGGGAGCTGTGGGGAGAGTGCTGGGGGCAGCGCATGGAGCCGCCTTCCCACCCAGGGGCCGCAGTGATGTGCCAGCAGCCGAGCTGCTTCCGGGAGTGGTGTAGGGCCAAGGCATGCAGGCAGCCTGCCTGAGCCCTGCTGTGCTGGGGCTCCCCTTAGCCCGAGGCCCTGGGCTGCAGTCCCTAAAGCCCCGGCATTAATCCGGCCCTGGTCACACAGGAAAATATTTTTATATGCAATCATCTGAAACCTGATAGTTTTAAAAACAGAATACTTTGAATATTTCATGTCTTCTTTTCACATTTAATCAAAATGGATTTAAACAGATTCTTGAGATTGTGTGACATTACATTAGTACCCTTGCAACTTTATTCTACTGTCAGAGGTTGAGACTGAGGAACATTACTGGCTCCAGTGGTATTCCCCGTTTAAAGCATAGGCAATTTCTCAGACCAGTAGAAGTTTCAAAATGGAAGAAGCTTTTAAAGACCAACTGCTGTCTCCCAAAAACTGTTATAATGCATTGCAAGGAGCTTCCCTCCATTGTGCCAAAACTTTTCCTGGGGTCTCCACTGGCTGCACTGCCACACTACACTCCTGTACACAGACCAGGACCTAGCCCATAGTAAATTACGTTCAATTATCACCAAAATAAACATATTTAAAAAAGCAACAAAAACATAACTACTCTCCAGCACTAGCCAATAGTGTGGAAGTGCACACTCAAAACCAGGCTTCCAAAACCTTCATAAGAACTCTGATTCATACAGTGTAAGAAATAAAATATTTCTATTAGCAAAAATTCCTATGTTTTCAGCAATATTTCCATACAGTTGGAATTCGTTGCACATCTGCTATATTTAATCATATACATGATCCAAATAACTGCTTTTTTAATGACTGTCCAAACCCCACTTTCATGAAATGAATTTCATACCAAAAGGAGCATTTATCTCAATACGTTTACTGATTTCATCTAGCATTTTTCATGAGAGACTAAGGTCTCAATTCATCTTAATTTTACTTACTTTGTGTGGGTGTAACATCATTTTTCTACTTATCTTCTAGGAGATTTGTCAGCTGGACTGGACACATCAATGTGTGGGTGGAGTTTCAACAAACACATAGTTGTGGGAAGATTTCTAACTTACTAATGGATAGAAAAAGACAAGCAGGACATTTTGTTGCTAATTTTTAGTGCTATTAATCAGTGACTGCCTGTAACTGTCAATTCAGCGTGATTTTCACT
Organism: Platysternon megacephalum; assembly: GCA_003942145.1. Taxonomy (NCBI): domain Eukaryota; kingdom Metazoa; phylum Chordata; order Testudines; family Platysternidae; genus Platysternon; species Platysternon megacephalum. Next base: position 3,598,014 of record QXTE01000100.1, on the reverse strand, counting down.
AAGGGCAGCAGGTAAAGTTCAATCAACCCATTCTTCCAAATTGCATTTCCTTTTATCTATTTAATTAAAAAAAAATCTTTTCACCATTTTTCTTTTTGTGAATGTGAAATACATGTCAGGAGAAACTTTATATTCATTCACGAGAACTTCTGATATTCAGCTTCTGGAGGAAAAAAATGCAGTAGCTCAGTTCCTGTAAGCTTTTGCTCTCTTTGGTAAATAGGGGGCTGATTTTCAGAGGCGCTGAGCACCCACATATCCATGTGGACTAAACGAGAGCTGAGGCTGCTCAGCACCTCTGAAATGTCCTAGTTATATAAAATTAACAACTGCATGTGGCAGCAAGAAACAGTTTGGCTCCATGGCATGATAAGAAAATTTCACCAAGGGAAACCACTTTGGGAGATCCAGATATTGACTTACGTTATTTTTAAGGCCTCTTTCTCTGTGAAACTGCTGCCTCTGCACTCTCTTAACTCATTATTTGTGCCTAGGGACCCCAGGCATAGAGTAGGGCCCCACTATGCAATGCAATTGTCTGTTGGCTTTGCACATGCTCAGTTGATGGGTCAAAGTGCAACCTCCAGATCGCTATATAGGGTGACCAGATGTCCCGATTTTATAGGGACAGTCCCGATTTTTGGGTCTTTTTCTTATATAGGCTCCTATTACCCTCCACCCCCTTTCCCGATTTTTCACATTTGCTGTCTGGTCACTCTCTCTCTATATGTCATGAAAAAGAAGTATAATTTCAGCTCAGAAGAGCTGGAAACAATAGGCCGTGGTTCTCTAAATGTTGCTAGTTCCTTTTTAGATAAGGTATTCAGAAGGGAGGCCTTTTGTGCATCTCACGAGCTGTGTAGTATTTAACTTTATAAGAGCCGTGGGGAATGAGTGTGCACAGCATTGCCTCAAGAGGCCCTTGGCTCATCCTCTGCACACCTTAACTATGCCGGAAAGTTAGCTCTATATCCACGTACATATAGCATGCCCTTCCTCGGATGCACGTATGGGACCAGATCCAAATCTCATTGACATCAGTGGGAGTCTTCCCATTCACTTCAATGGATGTTGTATTAGGTCCGTTCTGAGCATATGGGCACTATCATTGTTACAAATTTACTGTGCATGCTCACTGTGCAATTTTCAAATGTTCATGAGTCAGTCAAATCAAAACTAATCTTCACCTGAACAGCAAAACACACTTCTCAATGGAAGGCTATTCCCATACCATATTTCACCTTTCTACCCCTAGATACTAGAGCTGTTAAGAACATTATTATTAATCAAGATAAAAGTATATTTTCACTCTCCTAGATTTAAAAAATAACAGGTTTAGTTTGGCATTAACTTTCTAAAATACTTTACCATTGAACATAACCAGGCCTGAAAAGCCTAGTAGATGACAGTTTCTGAAATTAGACAGCTTGAATGGGAACTGTTACATGGCAGTAATTAGAGTTTTCAGTCCCACTCCTGCTATGATAGAAGTATTGTTCCGCAGGTGATTCAGAGACTTTGCACTTCTGTTGATCTTAGGTACGCTTTTATTAGTACACTCCAGCTTCTGCCCAATCAATTTGTTGTTTTCCTGCTGTGTGCAATATTTGTATTGTCCCCTATCTGGGATCTCGACATGCCTCCTTTTCCCCAGTCAGACATCTTATTCCAGGGGATGAGATGAGGTGAAGTACAAAGCAGGAAAAAGGAGCAATCACCTGAAGAGTCCCCATATGCTGAAGGAATCCTAAGGAAGTTGATTCCGCTGGGCTTTATGGGCCCTTTTCTTCACTATTGCAGTGCAAAGGAGCTGTAGCAGAGCCTATGCTCCTTCCAAGTATTTTAAGAGAAGAAAAAAAAAAGACCCACTTAAAAAAACCCAAAACATTGCAGGTCTTCTTTATATGTCATAAAGAAGGAAAAATGGCCTTCTTCTTAATTTCCTTCCAGTGTGGATTTAAACAACATTTAGTTCAGGTTCTTTATTTGAATTAAAGGAAGAGAGTATGTTTAAATGAATAGTTTGGGAACTTTTTATGAACTGTACACTTTACAGTTGTTTATAAATGCTTGGCATTGTTCCTGAAGAAAAGATGAATGCCATGAAACCTCAACAGCTAACTGGATTTGCCAGTTCTGTCCACACCTGTGAGAGCCTTAATGGCCAAGAGAAAAAGAGAGGAGAATACAGAAGTCTGATAAACAATCAGAGACTTGAGTTCACCAAATTATTCCTGTAGTTCCTCTTTTCTTCTCTGTATCTTTCTTTCCTTTCATTTTCTTTTAGTTTATCTGGTCTGTTCTTGAATCAATTGTTGTAATGAACTGAATGAAGGAGGCTTTTATTCCCATTAAATTGTGAAGGATTCCATACTTGTGCTTTCAATCGCCACTGCTGAATAAAATAATCAAGGCTTTGATATCAAAATCAACTTGTGTTTAAGGCCCTTATAGAATCCAAACTGTTAACTAGCGAGGTGCAGGAAATCAACATGACATATAAACTGAGCATAGTCTATAGATTTGTGGGCTTGAAAGAACAAATCCTAATTTGTTACCAGAAATTGTTTCAAACCTTGCTGCTGTTAATTTCAATGCAGCACCACACTGGAACAAATCCACTAAAAATGCCAGGAGTTCACCTTCATCCCCCTTCTCCCTTAAGGATTTCCTTCACCTGAGTCTACTATGTTCACAAGCTCACATTTTATTTTGCCACAGTTGTTCCTTTTCATCAACTCTGTTGCCTGCCAGAAACATTGTGCTACCTAATTGGAACACTTCCCCCCTGTAGATCTGCAAGAATGTTTGCAGTGAAAATTCCACCCAGCTCTTATCTTTCAAAACACTGCCTTTTACTGGCATTTTTCACATAGGGCCAAATCTTTAGGTTCCCACTTACATTAGGTGCCTACTGTGCATCCCATGTCACCTCCCACATCAAGAGGTGATAGGGAGATTGGGCCAACAGAAGGGGAATTCTGCCTCTGTGACATGCTCACCCTCTTCTTCTAACCTTGCAAAAGTCCTCTGAGGGTTGGCTCAGCATAGTTGAAGGACTGAGGAACTGGCTGGTCTCAGGATTCTTACTACCATGCAACCTTCACAGGTGAGGGCTATATTAGACTGTGCTGTTTCCCTCCCCCACTCATCATGCTGTGGAATCCCCTTTTAAGGGAGTCTTATGGACAACTGGGGTATGGAAGAACCCCAGCAAGTATGTCTCTGGCAGGAACTGTGCTTTCAGGAGGCTGGCTTGAGCAAGCTGGGCTTGATGATAGAGAAGATGCATGGAGCATCCATGTGGTTGCCCTGACATTCTGCTGATCTTGGAGAATTCTTAGTTAAGGGGATTAACACCCCCCACCCCAGCTTCTTCTGTGGTGGGAAGCCATGCCCTTGCCCTCCCAGTCTTCTTCCCTGAGGGAAGATTGAATAGAAAACTCCATGAGTTGAAAATGAGTTCTCTCACTTATGTGGATTATTCTTACACATGGGAAAATGAAGCCCTCTGTTTTAAATCTGTTCTTGTTCAGGCAAACTCTTGTTTACGTCAATGGGAATTTCCCAAGTAAGAACTTCAAGATTCAGCCTACAGTTATTGGTTGCAAATTAAATCCAAAATCCAATATAAGCATCCATTGTGCTTAGTTTTCAACTGCTCAAAATGTTAAACCAATCTTCCAGGGTTTTTGATTGGTGCTAGTTTCCATGACAGTTTCCATTTGAGAATTTGGCTGCACTGTTTTAGAATCTGCATTCTATCCCTCAATATTTTTAGAGCAGGTCTGGCCTAATGACTATTTGTGAGGGTTTTGTTGTTGTTGAGCCATTGTCTAAATTGTCTGTGAATTCCCTATTTTCTTTTTCCCATTCTATAACCAGACTCTCTTTAATACTGTTTACCCCAAATTTAAAAAACAACTGTTAAGCTACTCCAGGTTAATCCAAGCGTTTTCAGTCCGTTTCTTAGGCTGGGTGAGGGGCTGTCATTATGCACTTGTGATCAGTGTTGGGCAAATACAGCAAAAATGCATTAGTAAATATTCTTGAAAATAAAAACCCCAGAGTTACAGTAGAACCCCAGAGTTACAAACACCTCTGGAATGGAGATTGTCCATAACTCTGAAATGTTTGTAACTCTGAACAAAACATTATGGTTGTTCTTTCAAAAGTTTACAGCTGAACATTGACTTAATACAGCTTAATACAACTTTACTATGCAAAAGAAAAATGCTGCTTTTAACCATCTTAATTTAAATTAAACAAGCACAGAAACTGTGTCCTTACCTTGTCAAATCTTTTTTTTAAAATTTGTTTTAGTAGTTTATGTTTAAAACAGTACTGTACTGTTTGCTTTATTATTATTATTTTTTGTCTGCTGCTGCCTGATTGCGTATTTCCAGTTCCAAATGAGGTGTGTGGTTGACTGTCTGTTCATAACTCTGGTGTCCATAGCTCTGAGGTTCTACTGTACTTCTTTGTAATTTACAACCCTTTATATTGCTTTACTGGTAAACATCCCCCTAGGTGACCTTTTTTCCACAAAGCAAAAACACCATGACTAGCACTAGTAGAATGCTAATGTTGTAAATATCATTCTTATGAATGCCTATTTGAACCATTTTTCTGCTGCTGAATTTATCTTTCTGCTGCTGAATGCATCTTCAGTCCTTCAGCCAAATTTCAAGCAGCTGAACAGGTTTGAAAAGGCAGATTTGGTGGCAAAGAAGAGGTGCAGTTCTCTGACACAAAGAAAAATCAGGCACACTATATATTTTTTACAATGCATTATATACACTATCATTGAGCAAATTAAATTATGCACCATACAAACTGTAATTGAGATATTCAATGTTATGCACCTTTTTATTGTATGAATGTCTCAATCCTCAATTAGTTAGCACAATAGGGGTTCTACTGTGCCAATAAATATTTATGAGAGTGTTTGCATTGGAAGAGCTCCTGTAGCCATTTTGAAAAGCTCTTTTTATTATCCTCAAAATAGATTAATTTTACAATGCTTGTGGATAATTTACAAACAGGAAAAGGATTCTGTTTTCTTAAATAATTTTATATTAAATAAATACATAAAATCTTAACTTAAATAAGCCTTAAATAATTTAATCGTGGAACAGAAACAACGCCATGGAATTTACCATTGTTGACCAATTATATGGTGTGAAAACATATAGGGATCTGTTTACAAACTATAATTTTTACAGGCTATAATTTTTTCTCACACAGCAATTACACAGTGACAAATTAATAACAATCACAACCTCTGTGTGTATAAATTAAAAACAGAAGAAAGGGCTCAATTCATTGTGTTAAATATTTACAACAAATGATTCAAAATGGCCAACTAGTGATGTTCTTTCCTGATGTCTCTTCACTTCACATCCCTCTTTCTTTCTTTCATGCTAAGGCCAGTCAAATTTTGCACAGTATGCATACTTAACAGAACTGATCCCCTTGTGTGCACTGACTAAAATGGTCAAACTGGGTGCCTAAAATTAGGCTCTGAAATCCACATTTAGGCCTCTAAATAGAAGTGATCTCATTTGAAGAGGTATTGATCACCAGCAGCTCCCATTGACTTCAATGGGATTTTACAGTGGCTGCAATGGGACACAAGTGACTAAGTTTTCCTCTCAGTTGTAAGAATATAAGAACGTAACATAAGAACGGCCATATTGGGTCAGACCAAAAGTCCATCCAGCCCAGTATCCTGTCTATCGACAGTGACCAATGCCAGGTGTCCCAGAGGGAGTGAACCTAACCGGTAATGACCAAGTGATCTCTCTCCTGCCATCCATCTCCACCCTCTGACAAACAGAGGCTAGGGACACCATTCCTTACCCATCCTGGCTAATAACCATTAATGGCTAGTAGCCATTAATCCAAAGTAATTGCACTGCTGGTTTGCAAACGATAAAATAGATAAAACCACACAAACCCATTTTGACACATAAGCCCTCCACACATACTGGCAAGGACTTCAGTGGAGTTACACAATGTAACTGGCAGGAGAATTTGGCCTGTCATGTTCTAACTGTCTCTGCCCATTCTGTTGCATAACCTAATGCAAACTTACAACAAAAAATGTTGAGATACATTTTAACAATGAATACATGATTCCCTTTTACAGTATCGTGTGTAAACGATGACCCCTTGTAGTTTACATTTCCCCCAGAAAAATCTCCTTTTAGACTCAAAATTGCTTTTTAAAGGTACATGGCCTCTTCAAATATCCCTCTTTCCCCAGTGCATTTCCTGTCTCAGGGCAAGGCTTACACTTTTCAATATTAACCCTGTTCAAATCAAAATAGTGAAAAATCTGCTGCCTAGTAAATGAAAGGAGTAAATCCCATAAATCCATTCATACACATAAGCTGTACAAAGATTCTGGCAGTGATATGTGCTTCCTGTCGCATGTATCTCTACCATCCGGTCGAGGCAGTTAAGGACTCAGTATAGCAAGCCATTAAATCCCAACTAAAGAATACCAAGCTACGGTAGTTAGAGGCTCACATACTGCTAATGCTGTGCTGATCTCCTTCTGGCCACATTCCATGTCATCTTTTAATTCCTTTTGTGAAACAAGAATGTCAGCTTTCAATTGCTTTGGACAAGGATCTTGGCTAGATTTTAGTTCTTCCAGGATGACAGCTACAGTCTCTATTTGAGCAGGAACTATACACCATCATCATCTCAATTTCCTTCCCTGGAAATATTCCACATTGCTGATGCCAGTTGTCATAAGCTTCTGAGTACTCAGTTTGGACTCTTGGAGTGACCTATTTCCTTGTTGTGAAAAAGTGAGTGGAAACACTCAATATTTCTTGTATGTTAAAATGTTAAGGGACAATTTACATTGTATTATTACTCCTAATGTTTTACTGCTAAAAGATCTAACCAAATGTTGTGTGAATAAGAATGGTCCCTTCATGCTTTTAGTGCTGAGCTCTCTATTAACCTTTGACACTCATTGACAAACTTTTGGATTTGCTATTTACTGTCACACTGCTATATAGTGGGAGTTATTGGACAGACGGGGAATGAGGTCACTGGATGATGATATCCTAGTGGAGTGTGCCAATGACTCTGTTTTAATTGATGTGTGCTTTGTTGGCAGATAAAGGGTCTGATTCAACTCCCACTGAGGTCAATAAGAATCCTTTTACTGACGTCAAGAGGAGATGAATCAGGCCAAAACTGAGGACCAGTAGTAGGCTGGGCCAGTATTTCATTCTTGAAGTCAATATTCAGTACTCATTCTGAGTATTGTAGTTATATATACCTACTTTTCCTGCAGCTAGGTTTCTGTCAGTAATTGGGAAGTGGGCAGGCATGCCCAGTAGTTAGAACAGGAGTCAGACCCAGTCGTTAGAGCCAGAGTTGGTAGCCAAGAATTGGAGCTCAGGGTTAGAGCCAAAGTCAGAAGTTGAGAATCTGAGCCAAAGGGTCAGAGCCAGAGGCCAGAGCCAAGAAGTCAGGAACTGGAGCCAAGGATCAGGGCCAGGTTACCTGGAGCAAGGTAAGGCAAGGCTGGGTCCAAGGCAGGAACAGGGCTGGGAACAACAGCCACAGAAATGATCACAGCTGTGGATAAATGCTTTGAGCAGCTGCTGCTGCTGGGCTTAAGAGTCGGTCTGCTGACTCTTCCAAACAATCAGGCGATGTAGTCAATCAAGCAGTCTACTACAGGCCAGCTGTGCTCATTAGGTTACCCGGTGACTGGCTCTGCTGCAGAAACTGATTCTTGACACTTTATTCTATTACAGTATTTGGACTCAGATGTAATATCTCTATAATCCAAATTTTTTTATTTAATTATACACATATGCTAAGAATTGCAAGACTGCTATTCTGAGTGAACTAGTACTACCTCTGTTGTCAAAAAAGAAAAGTTTCTTAAAAATGAACTCTCATTTCTTTAATATGTTTATTACTGCATGACACTAGGTTGCTTCTTTGGCAACACTTCAAAATTATGGCTCAGTAATACTGAATGGAAGTGACCAAATTATTTATGTTGAAGTGTTTGTGTCATTTATGTTATTACCAAATGCTGCACAGTCATCATGATTAATGTTAATACAATAAATAATTAATTATGTCATTATTTTAAAGAGTTACTGGATTTTTTGTGAATTAGCACTTCTTAATCTTAGTTCTAAAATATGATATTCTGAATCGATGTATATCAATCCCCCTGGGTACTTAATCATATATACAATGTATCCATTAAAGGGTAAAATAATTCTAAAGTGAGAAAATGCATTCACTAGGTCAGAATCTGGAGTCCAGCCAAGTTGCATGCTGTACAGGTGAAACTATTTGTTAGGGATGATATGGAAACTCTTAGAGTTTCTTAAAACATAGTTGGGGTTGGTCCTGCTTTGAACAGGGGGTTGGACTTGATGACCTCCTGAGGTTTCTTCCAACCCTAATCTTCTATGATTGTATGATTGTTGTTGGGGCAGAGTTCAGGATAGCTGGGTTTCTTGACTGCAACTTTCAGCTTTTTCAAATGATTAGTTTTCTTTTAATTTAACATTAACTCTGAATTTACTAACCTTTAAAAAAATAAACACAATGTTCTTGTAAGTGATTTTACTTCTAAAACTCCAGCTTAATGAAGTTTATTTTTCTGTGAATAATATGTAGTTTCTGATAACTTCTGTAGGGTGATAGACAACGTATTGTGACGATAAGCGGTAATTGCACAGCTAAGTGATCATGGTATTGCAAGATGCAATGCACAACCTCACACTATCCTAAGTCTTTTCTTTCTCTTTATATTTTTCTTCATACATATTTAGTGGTATATTTGTCAGTTTTACTTTTATACAAACTAATGAACCAAATGACTAAAATAAACAGTGAAACTCTTTGGCCTAGATTCCCAGATCTGGCTGAGGAGTACACAGCACTCTCAGGAAGATGTGTAAAATGTATCAAGGTGCCTTGATTCCAGCAAATCTCTAACCCATCAGCTACACCATCTATTCTGGAATAAAGGATGATCATTTTCCATATCCTTTATTTATGTTAGTATAGTCACTTCTACTAAGTCCACACTCCTTGCCCTATTGTACCTTAATGCCTCAAGATTTGCTTTCACTTTGAGGGTGAACTGGTCAGCACTTGGTGAAGAACTGGAGATGTCAGTTTTGCTTTGAGCCCCATGTCTTGAAGGAACAATTTTTGCTGAATAAGGCTTGATTTGGCGTATTTCAGATTGGGCATTAAGGCTGGGTTAGGGTTGCCAACTTTCTAATTGCACAAAACCAAACACCCTTGCTCCGCCCCCTTCCCTGAGGCCCTGCCCCTGCCCCGCCCCTTCTCTGAGGCCCTGCCCCCACTCACTCCAGCCCTCCTTCCCTCTGTCGCTCGCTCTCCCCCACCCTCACTCACTTTCACTGGGCTGGGGCAGGGGGTTGGGGTGCGGGCAGGGGAGAGGGCTCTGGCTGGGGTGTAGGCTCTGGGGTAGGGCTGGGGGATTTGGAGTTCAGGAGGGGGCTCCAGGTTGGGGCCGAGGAGTTTGGAGTGCGGGAGGAGGCTCAGGGCTGGAGCAGGGGGTTGGGGTCTGGGAGGGGATGTGGGCTGTGGGAGGGAGTTTGCATGCGGGAAGGGCTCAGGGCTGGGAGTTGGGGTGCAGGAGGGAGTGCAGGGTGTGGGCTCCGGGAGAGAGTTTGGGTGTGGGAGGGGGTTCCAACCTGGGGCAGGTGTTGGGGTGCGGGTGGGCGTGCCGGGTGCGGGGTCTGGGAGGGAGTTAAGGTACAGGAGGGGGTTCTGACCTGGGGCAGGGGGTTCAGGGAGCGGGCTCTGGCCAGGCAGAGCTTACCTTAGGTAGCTCCTGGGCAGCAGGGCTAAGGCAGGATCCCTGCCTGCCCTGGCTCCATGCTGCTCCCGGAAGTGGCTGGCATGTCCGGCTCCTAGGCAGGGGCATGGCCAGGCAGCTCTGCATGGTGCACGCTGTCTGCACCTCCAGGCACTGCCCCCGCAGCTCCCATTGGCCACAATTCCTGGCTAATGGGAGCTGCGTAGCTGACGCTCAAGGCGAGGGCAGCACGCGGAGCTTTCCTGGCTGCCCCTGCGCCTAGGTTCCGTAGGGACATGCCGGCCGCTTCTGGGAGCCGCGCAGAGCCAGGGCAGGGAGCTTGCCTTAGCCCTGCTGTGCCGCCGACCGGACTTTTAATGGCCCAGTCAGCAGTGCTGACCGGACCCGCCAGGATCCCTTTTTTATCGGGCATTCCGGTCAGAAACCGGATGCCTGGCATCCCTAAGCTGGGTGCCTAGCTCCCATTGATTTCAGTGGGAGTTATGTACCTAAATACTTTTGTGAATCCGACCCTAAGGGCCTGATCCAAAACCATTTGAAGCAGGTGGTAGTCCTTCCACTGAATTCAACAGGCTTTGGATCATGTCCTACCTCAACAAAATTGGGAAATAGTACATGATGCTTGTTACCTGAAAGGAAACTATTGACAAAGCAACCACCAATAGGCCCAGGGCAGGTCAAAACCTGTCTGTTTTCCTCTTGGGTGCATGTATTTCTTCCACCCTCCCCACACAACTCTGTGCAATGTTAATAAAAAAGTCCAGGCCCTGGTATAACATAACTCTAGTCCAACATATATTTTAAATCATGTAAATACATTCTGGTTTCCTGACCAATTAGTTGCATTACATGTTTCCCTTCATTTAGAAGAAAAGGCATATTGTTGACTTTTTTGGATCCAAAACACCTTATCTTTTTAATTTCAAAAGCATGATAATTTCTACATCAGCTTCATCTGAAAAACAGTTTATAAAGCTATAATACCACTATGACAAGCGCCTTGCTTTTTGCATCTAACTGACTCAATCTCAACCACAGACCTATTAGTATTTTCTCTGTGCTCATAATATGGTGAATGAAACGGAACCAATTGATTACAGTAACATGGATGACATTTAAAATTCAAGAACAAATGATTCAGAGAAAAGTGACACCAGCACTACCTACTTCTATTTTATTGACTCATTATAAACAGGATATATAGCTGTGGAAAATCTCTCCCTCTAGAAATTTGAACTAAGGAGTCCAGAATCCATAAGAACAGCTCCATCACCTGCGTTAAAGAAGAATCTCCATTAGCTATCAATAGAGCTAAGTGTCTAATTCACAACAGAGACAAGGTGGCTGAGGTAATATCTTTTATTGGATCAATTTCTGTTGGTGGAGGGGACAAGTTTTTGAGCTTCACAGAGCTAAATATTTCCTTTAATATCCGGGGAGCAACACAGCTACACCAACACTGCAAATACTAACTTACTACAAACCTTTAATGCATTAAGTTAGCCTCTCTTTCTGGTCATGGAATATCAGGAAGTAGATAATATCTTCAAAACTAATTGTTAATACAAATGCATATGGTGAATATGATTATTAGAACTGGCCAGAACATTTTCAACATTTCTTTTCATTGAAGTCAAACGTTTCATGGAGAAGTCAATTTGATGAAGGTCTCCTGAGAGTAAAAGACTATCCCTTTTGCCTGGTGGGATACATGAGATCCAGATTCAAGTCCCTGCTGTGCCTGATTTAGAGTGATTTGGGATGAAAACTCTGCTCTGAATCAGGTGGCGCAGGCACTTGATTAGAGCATGGGCTTGGAATTAAAGACCCAGGTTCATCAGGCTACTGTCAGAAGACTGGTTTGTAGGCAGTCAAGCCAAGTGGTCAGAGTCCAAATGCCAAAGCCCAAGGTCAAAGCAGAGTCAAAATCAGGGCCAAGGATCAGAAGCATAGTCAGTGTCCACATGCCAGAGCCAAGGATTGAGACAGAGTCGTAGCCAGGAATTAGAGCCAAGGGACAGAACCGGGTTATCTGAAGGCAGAAGTAGGGCTGGTTCCAAGGCAGAAGCAAGGTTAGGACAGGACTTAACAAAGCTGGGTGCAGAGCAGGGTCTAGGCTGGGTGCAGGGCAAGGCATAAGCTGGAGCAGTGCAGGAGCAAGAGCAGGGCTTATAGCAAAGCAAGCACAGAGAGGCAGAGAATCCACAGGCGTGTGTAGGGAGCAGCTGCTGGGCTTAAGAGCAAGCCACCTGACTGCCTTATCTGATCAGGTAGTTCTGCTGTGGCCCAGCTGTGCTCACACTGCCTGATGACTGGGCAGGTGCAGCTGCAGACCCTCATTCCTGACAGCTACCCACACACTTCCCTGATTATAAACGTTCGGGTTTGAACCAAAAAAATTGATATTTTGACACAATTTTGTTTTTGTGAAAACATTCAAAAGGCGTTGGTTTCATCCCCACACTTAGAATTCTCAAACGGAATTGTTGTCCTCCGGTCAGCTCTAATTATTGTGTCATATATATTGTTGTTATTTATTGTGAACAGTTCTCTGCAGCTATTCCATGGACCTGATTATGCTCGTATTTACATTGGTTTTACACCTTATTTACACCACTGTATGTGAGAATACGATCTGGTCTAGTGTTTGCTGTTCAAACTGTGTTGGTTAATTATGACTGGTCAGATAAGTCAGATGGTATTCTTTCTGTTCCATGGCTAAATAAGTGCACAAGCTGTTTTATCTCAAATACGTATGTGATTGAAATTGAATCTAGTATTTCATTTCCACCAGTACTCTCACAGATAACTTGGTAATATTCTTTCTTTGAACACTCATGTCAGTAAAACTGGACTGCTCAATTGTTCAGAGGCTGAATCTATTATGGGTTATAAGCAGGAAATGCTTGTGCTAGCAAATGGAATAAAAACTCTGCATGCATCTTTGCATGTCTGGAGATGACTAGCAAAGAAATTGGAAAAAAAAATTAAACTCAGAAATATTTGTTGCAATATACTTATTCTTGTATATTATTGCACCAATATTGGTGTATGCACATGTATGAGCAATGAAGGACTGAAAGCAATTTTGGATTGCAAATCTATGCTTTAAAATTCACACCTAATTTATAGCGTTTGGTTCATGCAGTACCTTGCATGCAACAGATCTGCAGTAAATATGTGATGGTTTAAAATTTTTTGAACTCATAGATCCAGGTTCTAACTTCCATTACACTTCTGCAATGGGGTGTAACTGAGGGGTGAATTTGGCCTGTGCATTCAAATTTTTCTTCCTACCTGATAAGTCTGTTTTTTCTAATTTAAAAAATGGTTGTTAAATAAAATTATTCCTTTACTTACAACCACATTATCTCCTGATCAATTCATCTAACCATTGCCTAATGGGGCTGTGTTCCTTGAACTGAATATGATTTCTCACTTACATATATTTTCTTTCTTTTCGGGTAGTCAGGGATATTAATGTAGTTGATTATACTTATTACATTTGGAGAGACAAGGAGTGTGTTGCGGGCCTCAGAAAGCCAGTCAATACGTGGCTCTTGCCCTAAAGAGTACACAGTCTACATTTAACCTGCACAGCAAGCAAAAGGGGAAAGATAGAGAAGGGACAAAGGTGATAATAAGATCATGTGGCCGCTCAGGAAGGCATGTCTGCATCTTGATAGCTGGGATTAAGCGTTTTACATATTTTAACATGTTAATTTTTTTATATTTTTTTAAAAATAATTTTGTTTCTTATTTTGCAGGCAAGATGGCAGAAGTGAATTTTAATCAGGTGAGGAAGTTGGCTTGATGAGCAAGTTAGGATAGCATGTTTCAAGTTTAAGGGGAAGCGTGGAATAAAGCATCTAGGGCCTGTTGGGAATGCTGTCTGTGCTCCCGAACAGGGATCTAAGGGGGCATAAGGACTCCTGTCCCCTTATTTACTACTATGACTTTCAGAGACACTATTCAGGCCCTACTCTGCTCCTGGACAGCGTAGTTATGTGCTGCTCCTTATTCAGAATAGACTGCAAAATGCTCATCCAGCCTATAGACATTTGTAAAAGGAGGAGGCAAAGAGGGTATCAGGGCTGGCATGACTGGTGCAATCGAGCTAGTTGGCGGGGCTAGATTCCTTCTGAAGCAGCCATAGCAATGGTTTTTTTTTGCGGGGGGGGGGTTGGGTGTGTTTTTTTTAAAGAATAATGCTAAATAATTTAGTTACTTTTCAGGCTCCAAAGTACCAAGGATTAACTGCAGTTACTCTCATGTGTAATGCTGTCATTCCTATTCTTAGCAACAATGGTTGTTGGTATCCAGTCTGGCCACAGCATCATGAAACAATTCACATATGTGATGCAGGAGTAATGGGAAATCTCTTACTTCTCTGGGAAAATAATCAATAATATGTCAAATTACTTAAAGTAATCTGTTGCTGCTTACTGAGATGGATGACAAAAATACATTCTCCAGTGACCTGCACCTTATTTTGCTATGTATACCTAGAATCATAGAACCATAGGATTAGAAGGGGCCGCAAGGGTCATCTAGTCTAATCCCCTGCCAAGATGCAGGATTTGTTGGGTCTAAACCATCCAAGACAGATGGCTATCCAGTCTCTCTTTGAAAACCTCCAGTGAAGGAGCTTCCATGGCGTCCTTAGGCAGTCTGGTCCATTGTCCTACTGTTCTTACAGTTAGGAAGTTTATCCTGAGATTCAATCTAAATCTGCTGTGCTGTAATTTGAACCTATTGCCTCTTGTCCTGCCCTTTGCCAACTTTTCTTCATCTTTTTTATGGCAGCCTTTCAAATATTTGAAGACCAATGTCATGTTCCCCCTCAATCTCCTATTTTCCAAACTAAACATACCCAGTTCCTTCAGCCTTTGCTCGTAGGGCTGGCATTTCATCCCTTTGATCATCTTTATCAGTCCTCTCTGAATCCTTTCCAGTTTCTCCACATCTTTTCTATACATTGGTGACCAAAATTTGACAGTACTCCAGGTGAGGCCTAACCAGTGCCAAGTAGAGCAGTACTATCACCTCCTGCGACTTGCATGCTATGCCTCTGTTAATACAATCTAAAATTGCATTTTTATTTTTTTTGCAACAGCATCGTATTGCTGACTCATGTTGTGGTTGTGATTCACCACAACTCCCTGTCCTTCTTAGCAGTGCTGCTGCTAAGCCGGTTATCCCCCATTCTGTACTTATGCATTTGGTTTTTCTTCCCTAAGTGTAGCACCTTACATTTGTCTTTGTTGAATTTCATTTTGTTGTCTATAGCCCAGTTGTCCAATTTATCAAAATCTCTCTGAATTTTAGCTCACTCCTCCAAAGTATTGGCAACCCCTCCTGCTTTGTATGCTCTCTATTAATACATATAGGTAATTAATAAACACCACACCCAAAACAGCTCCCTGTGGAACCCCACTTGGGACCTTCTTCCAATCTGACATCATTCCATTAATAATTACTCTGTTTGCAGTTGTTTAACCAATTATGTATCCAATTAATGGTAGTTCCAGCAAACCTGCATTTCTCCAGCTTACTTATCAGAATGTCATGTGGTACTGTGTCAAAAGCCTTACTAAAGTCCAGGTATATTATATCCACTGCATTCCCCCTATCCACCAAACCAGTTACCCTGTCAAAGAAGGAAATGAAGCTGGTTTGGCATGATTTGTTCTTGGTAAATCTATGCTGGCTGCTAGTGATGAGCCCTTCATCCTCCAGGTATTCGCAAATTGAATGTTTTATACATTGCTCTAGTAGCTTCCCAGGTATTGAGGTCAGGCTGACTGGTCTATAGTTCCCCAGCTCCTCCTTTCCCCCCCCTTTTAAAGATGGGCTTTAACTTAGCCCTTGTCCAGTCTTCTGGGAACTCCCTTGTCCATGAATTTTTAAATATTATTGCCAGTGACTCTGAGATTTCTTCAGCTAATTCCTTCAGTACCCTCGAGTGAATAGCATCACGCCCCACTGACTTGGATTTATTCAAATTGGTCAGAAGATCTGACATGTTCTTTATTTATCCCGATTTGCAGCCCTTCTCCTTTATTGTCTATGGTAACTTCGCTAGTCATCCAGTCACATGTTATTTTTTGTGAGAAGACAGAAGCAAAGTAGGCATTGAGCAGCTCTGTCTTCCTGTCATCTTCCATTACCAGCTCACCTTCTCCATTGAGCAGAGGACCCACACCATCCTTAATCTTTCTTTTTTTTGTCTGACATATTTGAAGAACCCTTTTTCAAGATCTCTAACATTCCTTGCCAGCTGTAACTCATTCTTTGCCGTGGCTTTCCTGATTTTGTCCCTACACGCTTGTGCTGTTCCCCTGTATACTTCCTTAGTGACATGCCCCTCCTTCCATTTCCTGTATGTATCCAAAGCTCCTTGTGCAGCCACATTGGCCTTCTGTGGCTCTTCTTATCTTTCCTCAGCATCAGACTAGCTTGATGTTGAGCCTCTAGTATTACATTATTTAGGAACTGCCAGCCCCTTTCAAATCCTTTTCTAACTGGTCTTTCCATGGGACCTTGCCTACTATTTCCCTGAGTTGGTTGAAATCTGCCTTTCTGGAGTCCAGTGTCCTTGTTTTGCTGTTTTCATGTCCTCCTTTCCATAGGATCTTGAATTCTATCAGATCATCATCACTTCCTCCAAAGTTCCTGATCACCTTCATGTTTGCAACTAATTCATCCCTGTTGGTCAAAACCAGATCCAAAATAGGTGACCCCCTAATTGTTTCCTCAACTTGCTGAATCAGAAAGTTATCCCCTACACATGCTAAGAATTTGCAAGACATATTATGTTTTGCTGTAATAGTCTTCCAACAGATATCAGGGAAGTTAAAATCCCCCATTAATACTATCTCATGTGTGTTAGCTAATCTTGTTACCCACTTGTAGAATGACTCATCCACTCCGTCTTCCTGATTTGGTGGTCTGTAATAGACCTCCACATAACAATTCTACTGTTCTTTTCCCTTTTTATCCTCACCCAGAGACTCTCAATAGGTCTGTCACACTTCCTCTTGGACCTTAGAGCAAGTGTATACATTCTTGATGTACAGTGCAACACCTTTTTTCCTCATACCTATCCTTTCGGAACAAGCTATCCCCCTCAATGCTGGTACTCCAGTCATGGGAGTTGTCCCACCAAGTCTCTGTAATGTGAAGTAGGTCATAATTTTCTTCATATACCATGACTTCCAGTTCATCCTACTTGTTCCTCATACTCTTTGCATTTGTATACAGGCATCAAAGATATTTTGCAGACTGCCCTGGTCAAAGTGAATGTAAATTGTTACCTAATCAGAATAGTAGCATTTTACACTCACTGTGCACAGTGGTAAATGCAAACACAAGGTGCAAGACAGCGGAGAATAAAATCCACTATCACTATTCAACAAGCAAAAGAAGAGAGTTAGTTTTAGTGCCCTGACCAACCTTATGGGATATTTCTTCCCCAGATGAAGTGGTAGTAATGAAAATTCGGATAGCAGCGTGTGAAGTGAGCCTCGCACATAACAGCTACTTCATTGCTTTGCATATAAGCAATCAGGTACTTCAGGTACTTCAAAACACTTTGGTTCATTTGATTAAAAATGAATGGAGGTAGCAACAGTTCTTAATGTTTCAGGGTAACAGATCCTTCCAGTCTGTTTACATATTAGTTCTATACCCCAATGGCAGTAATCAGATTATTGTAATACCACACACATTAATTTGTTTAGTTTTACCGTAGTGTTTTGCTCATTCTTACTATCCCTTTTGCTTTACCCAATTTATTTCCTGCCATTGCATGTTTCCTCTTAGTGTCTCTTGTTCCCCTTTTCCTTCTTTTTAATCCATCCTCTTTCCTTCATTGTGTTTTGATCTCTCCTCTCTTCTAATGTTCCTTCTGGCTCCTTCCTCCCCAACCTCTTCTGCTTCTCATCTCATTACTCTCTTTTTACTTTTCCTGCACTAAATCCACTTAAATCAACAGGAATTGAGCACACTCAGCACCTTATAGGATCAGCTTGAAGGCAATGGAATTAATTCATGAATGATTCTATGAAAAAGCACACATGACAGCAGGATTGGGGCTCCATGTGTTAAAAATGTAGTGATTCATTTGAATGACAACAAATTGAGAGTTTTAAATAAAACCCACTACCATTACAGACTACCTTTAAAATAGAGAAGATAATACAAATGTGCTTCACCAGCCAGAGGTCACATACAGGGGAATATTGACTTGTAAATTAGTGTCCTGGGAGCTCCCTTATTCTTTAACGAGTGTAGGAGAAAAACAATGAAACATTATTAATAATAATAATAAAGAAACTGAGGGAGAGGAGAGGTAGGAAAGAGATTTTAAAATGACACAGTTTAGACAAGATGCATTATCTAATTCAGATCTAAATTTATTTTCATGAAAACTAGACTTTGACTGCTTCTTCAGAAAAAAAATCATAGAATCATAGAATATTAGGGTTGGAAGAGACCTCAGGAGGTCATCTAGTCCCCCCCCCTGCTCAAAGCAGGACCAACACCAACTAAATCATCCCAGCCAGGGCTTTGTCAAAATAGGCCTAAAAACCTCTAAGGATGGAGATTCCACCATCTCCCTAGGTAACCCATTCCAGTGCTTCACCACCCTCCTAGTGAAATAGTATTTCCTAATATCCACCCTAGACCTCCCCCACTGCAACTGAGACCATTGCTCCTTGTTCTGTTATCTGCCACCACTGAGAACAGCCGAGCTCCATCCTCTTTGGAACCCCTTCAGGTAGTTGAAGGCTGCTATCAAATTCCCCCTCATTCTTCTCTTCTGCAGACTAAACAAGCCCAGTTCCCTCAGCCTCTACTCCAGGGCCACCCAGAGGATTCAGGGGGCCTGGGGCAAAGCAATTTCAGGGGCCCCTTCCATAAAAAGAAGTTGCAATACTATAGTAACATGCATTTGGAAATGTAAAAAATAACCAGTGAAATACATTCAAAAATTAATTTTTAATAATTTGAAAGTACACGAAATACATTATTTAAAAACATTAAATGCTTTAATGGTATGTATACATTTGCAATTACATAATGGGCTGTCGCTGGGTGATGGTGATGGTTGGTGCCAATGGGCTGTTGCTGCCTGGGGGTGGCGCTACTGTTGCCCAGGGCTGGGTGGGGAGCTGGGCTCTGGGTCGGGGGGTGCCCAGCTCAGAGGGGCTGGGCTTGGAGCTGGGGGTCAGGGCTGGGGGGGGGGATGGGGTCAGGGGGTGCTCAGCTCAGAGGGGCTGGGCTCAGAGCTGGGAGTCAGGGCTGGGGGGGGGATGGGGTCAGGGGGTGCCCGGTTCAGAGGGGCTGGGCTCGGAGCTGGGGGTCGGGCAGTGCCCGGCTCAGAGGGGCTTACCATGCCGCTTATCCCCTCTCCCAGAGCCTCAGCGAGCCGCGTCCAGGAGCTCCTGCCGCTCGTCCTGCGGAGCTCGCAGCCCCCCCCCCTTACCACGCGGCTCCGAGCTGGAGGACCTCAGGCCCCGCCCAAGCTATGCTGCTGCAATGCTGTCCAGGGCAGCTCCTGGACGAGGCGGGCTGAGGCACTGGGGGATGGGGAAAGGCGGAGGCGGGGGGAGCCTCCAACATTCTCGTGGGGGCCCCTGCGGGGCCTGGGGCAAATTGCCCCACTTGCCCCCCCCCCGGGCGGACCTGCTCTACTCATAAGTCATGTTCCCCAGCCTCCTAATCATTTTTGTTGCCCTCCGCTGGACTCTCTCCAATTTGTCCACATCCCTTCTGTAGTGCGGGGACCAAAACTGGACACAATACTCCAGGTGTGGCCTCACCTGTGCCGAATAGAGGGGAATAATCACTTCCCTCGATCTGCTGGAAGTGCTCCTACTAATACAGCCCAATATGCCGTTGGCCTTTTTGGCATCAAGGGCACACTGCTGACTCATATTCAGCTTCTCATCCACTG
Organism: Platysternon megacephalum; assembly: GCA_003942145.1. Classification (NCBI taxonomy): domain Eukaryota; kingdom Metazoa; phylum Chordata; order Testudines; family Platysternidae; genus Platysternon; species Platysternon megacephalum. Next base: position 3,578,203 of record QXTE01000100.1, on the reverse strand, counting down.
TAATCCCCAAATCCTTTTCTGCAGAACTGCTGCTTAGCCAGTCAGTCCCCAGCCTGTAGCAGTGCATGGGATTCTTCCTTCTTAAGTGCAGGACTCTGCACTTGTCCTTGTTGAACCTCATCAGATTTCTTTTGGCCCAATCCTCCAATTTGTCTAGGTCACTCAGGACCCTATCCGTACCCTCCAGCGTATCTACCTCTCCCCACAGCTTAGTGTCATCTGCGAAATTGCTGAGGGTGCAATTCATCCCATCATCCAGATCATTAATAAAGATGATCAACAAAACCAGCCCCAGGACCGATCCCTGGGGCACTCCGCGTGATACTGGCTGCCAACTAGTCATCGAGCCGTTGTCTATGAGGGAAAATGAGGGAAAAGAATGAATAAGGAGGTTCCTATATTTTAGCTCCATATGTATCCATAAATAAGTTACTTGTTGCCATGTTTTTTGTTTGGTATGTGGTGTTAGAATGATTAGGCCTGTGTGCTGTGTGTCCTGAAATAGATGGTTGGTTATTGTTAGCACAATCCCCAGATTCCCCATAAGAGTCATTCCTATATAGATAGTAACCAGGGTGCCATCTTTCTAGTGTAGCTTTTGTCACTGCCATGACTTATAATATCTATCCATTGAGATAAGAATATGCTCCTTTGCATTTGATAAACCACCCTGGAACTTTTTTACTTGCTCCAGTTGATAGAGCGTCTTTGGGGTTTATTTTACCAAGGGGTAAATTTGGGCTTGTACTTCATTGACATGCTCTGAGGTGCAAAAGGACATGGCAATTCTCTTTCCATCCCAGCATGGCCATACAGAACTCAGAGTGCTGGCAGCAGTGTCCCCTGAATGTCCCTGGGGAGGCTGGCTAGTACACATATGCTATGTACTTAAATGCCAGCATTACTCAGAGGATACTCTGCTATATATTTCATTCACTTCAAATGCAAACTATGCCATTCCCCAGCTATTGTAATGCTTGGATGAGATCACTTCCTGCATGAAGAGCAACTGTATGGAGCTCAGTATGGAAAGACAGAAGTGATGCTACTGGATAGACATTTGAAGAAGTTTTCAACACCATCCCATTGCTTTTATAGTGGGCATCTGCTCCACCATCACCAAAACAGCTTTGAGTTGCTGTGCTCCTGGACATCTCTCTGATACTAGACTCCCAAATGGCAAAATCAGCAGGAAAAGCCTTCTCCTACCTGTGGCTGGCCAGAAGATGGAGAGCCATCCTGTCATACGCAGACCTGGCTCTGATTATCCATTTATTAGTGACTTCCAGACCTTATTGTAGCACATTATGCACAGTCCAGGCATGCTAAAGGAAATACAGGTGGAGTAGTTTCCCTGATGACAAACACAGGTCAATAGGAGCACTTCAGCAGCACTGGCTGCTCCTTGAATACAGTCTTAGTTTTGATCTTCAAGGCTTTAAATGGGCTAAAGTCAAGCTGTCTCAAATACTGCCTCTCGTTCCATGACCATGACCTCCTGAGGAACAAGAGAGAACAAGAATACAAGCCCAAATAAGTAGGGCCTTACCAAATTCACAGCCATGAAAAATGCATCACGGACCATGAAATCTGGTTTCCCTCTGTGAAATCTGGTCTTTTGTGTGCTTTTACCCTATACTATACAGATTACACGAGGGAGACCAGTGTTTCTCAAATTGGGGGTCCTGACCCAAAAGGGAGTTGCAGGGAGGTTGCAAGGTTATTTTAGGGGAGTCACGGTATTGGTACCCTTACTTCTGCACCGCCTTTATAGCTGGGTGACCGGAGAGTGGTGGCTGCTGACTGAGTGCCCAGCTCTGCAGGCAGTAGTGCAGAAGTAAAGGTGGCAATGCCATACTATGACATCCTTACTTCTCTGTTGGCGGTGGCTCTGCCTTCAGAGCTGGGCTCCCAGCCAGCAGCCACCGCTTTCCTTCTGCCCAGCTCTGAAGGCAGTGCCGCCACCAGCAGCAGTGCAGAAGTAAGTACAATATCCTTGCAAACCCCCCCACAACTCCTTTTTGGATTAGGACCCCTACAATTACAACACCATGATATTTCAGATTTAAATAGCTGAAATAATGAAATTTACAATTTTTAAAATCCTATGACTGTGAAATTGATCAAAATGGACCATGAATTTGGTAGGGTCCTACAAATAAGAAATATATCCTAAAGAAAACCTACCTACTTCTGGATAGGGTCAGAGAAGAAGAAAATGCAGCCTTTGTGTTCTATATTCCACAATGATGGGTGTTGTATAAAAACCTTATAGATGAACAAATGGACAAAAAGCTCCCAATGTCATTAACAATGACACATTTGCAGCATGCTTTTTATACATGCAGAGTTTTATTATGAGGGGGGAAATCCTTTTAGTAGTCATTTGTGTTGTATCATGTAGGTCACAGCAGAGTTTGGCCTCTCTTGTATAAACAATCTACACTGATAATGAAAACTTTAATCCAAAATGGAAAAAATCTTCTACAAAATGTGCAAACACAGTCATAGGGAAACAGTTGAAAGCCATAACAGCTATTCTGGGGAAACAGTGATTGATGTTTTGTGTAATTAGAATACAAATCTCATACTAAATAATAAGTATGCAGTCACCAGCCAATTAATTACTCAAACTTCATTATAAAGAATGCCAGGGCCACAATTAGCTATTGCATATTCACCTCTCATTCGAATTACATATTTTTAGACAACACTAAAAAAGCAATACATTTATTTATTTTGATTTAAAATATTTTATAACCACACCCTGTCATAGGCTCTAGGCACTTTAACTTATAATAAAAACAGCAAGTCATGTATATAATAGAAGCACCACAACAATGTAACACTGGCATTCATTTCTGCCTTCAGCTACACTGATGGGACTAGGAACGCCATTGGTTCCAAAGGGTTCCACCAATGGCTGTGAGGGATCCAATGGGATTCCATGGCAGTAAGTGAGGGCACAATTTGGTCCTGGAAAATTAAAGCTATACCAACAGCACAGCTTATCATCTTCTTTCAAGAACTTTCAGGGAAAGCAACTTCCTCAGAGAGTTCCACAGGGACACCTTGACAGATGTGATTCTGGTAGCAGTCTAGGAAGTCCTTTAAGAAAGGCAGAATGCACAGTGCTTAAAGGCCTCCTTGCTGCAGATATAGGCCTAAAAATATTTTTATCCTCAACTATCAATGGACGGGGAAATTGACCGGACTAGCCATTGCAGAATGAGTTGTTCTGCCATAACTATTCTGGCATAGCTCCCCAGGTGGACATTATTCTGGGATAAAAATCATTTATTCTAGAACTATTACTCCATTTTAGAAGTGCACTAATTATTCTGGAATAAAGAAACTTTTGTTCTGAACCAGAGTGTCCACACAGGGAGCTATTCTGTAATAGCTATTCCAGTCAAATTCCCCATGTAGACAAGCCCTGAGAAAGACAAGTGAGAGAGTAATACAGTGGGAAGGACTGCAGTTTCTTTCTTGTTCATTCCACACAAAGCATTCAGAAATATGTCAGAATGTGTGGTGCCTTGAGAACACACCAGGGTAATTTCCATTCATTCAACACTTGTCATTCTTAGATGGAAAATTCATAAATGAGCTCAGGAACCAGAGATCTGTGCAATGTCTTATGCATAAAGGAATCAAACTATGTAGGGTTAAAAAAAAGTGATGAAGTGTCAGTTTCCTTTTGTTGCTGACAAGGCCAGTTGATACTTGGACTAGATGACCTCCTGAGGTCCCTTCCAACCCTGAGATTCTATACTGAACTGTGGGGATGCTGTGTTTATGAAACACTAAGTAGTGATAAAGAAATGATGTTATGAATGGTCCACATCTAAGCAAAAAAGATCCAGGAGGATTTTAGACTCTGGAAGTCATTTTAACAAATTTAATTGGAGTAGTAATTTGAGAGCCCAATTGTTTCCAGCAATCACATACACTGTGATCTTCAGATATTACAAGACACAATCTATCTTGATGTTTACTGACAAGAGGATAGTCTGTGAGCAGTAGCCTGGGTACTCAATGAAACTATGGTTACTTAGTGGTGTCACCTTTTGAGCTTACTTCTTGCTTTTATTAGCTGTGACCATATGGAGCTCACAGATGGCAAATAAAACAGTTACATCTTGTTCAAATAAGTGGGGGAAAGAACAGTAAATAAATTGCTGGCAAAAATCAAGATCAGTGATTCATGGGGTACGTGTCAGTGGGGCCTCAATGTCAGATAGATCATGGCACTTTTGTCCCTTAGGGAGTTTTCAGTTTTAAAATTTGAATCTACTGGACTTAGAAGTCAGAAAGGATCTGACACTAATTGCCTGGGGTGAGAGGGAAAAAATGAGGCAGAAACTCATTCCCTGCCTTCCAACCCTCAGGCATTTCCTCACTTCCCATTCCTAATGAGAGGCTTCTTCTCTCCTCCCTTCCCTAGAAGATTACCTGTGGTATTTTCTCATTTCACCCCTTCATTCCCCCACCCACTATGAAAGTGCTTGCTCAGTATGCCCCATTCTATCTGATTGGTTAAGGAGTGCTTTTCTGATTGGTGTGCTCGGTTGCCTCTGCCTGAGCCCAGGGACAGAGTGAAGCACTGACTGATATGGTCCATTTGCAAGCACAATGGTGCCGATGTTTACACAGCCAGAGTGAGTAGGATGTGAGGATCAGGAGGCCAAAATTGCATCCTCACTAGTTAGAACTTGGGTGGGCCCCCATTCACAGCACTACCAAGTTAGTTGTTGAACTTTTATGATTAAAAGCATTCTCTCAGCGGAAGGGTTTAGCAGCAATAAGGTAATGAATGTGGGGGTGCTTGATCTTGAATATTGATCTACATCCCAAAATGTGTATAGGATTCTTCGGGCAGTGTGTTGGAATGTCAGGGGAGTAGACACTTTCAGCGCTCTCCCCCGAGAGGCAAGACCTGGGATTACAAGCTAGTACGGCTGAATAGGTCTAACCGCCAAACAGTGGAGCAGCCATCACAGGGGAATATTCTAGATGGCTGGGCTGGCACAGTTAACCTCTGCTCTTATGGGGGTTTTAACCCCAACCTCCCTACCATCTATACACAAAAACTTCGGACCCAGGTTTGGAGGTGCTTTAAGTCTGGGCCAGCTTACCTGGCTGGGGGTATAGGTTGGAACCTGGGTGCTGATTTCATTCGGGCAGGAACCCACCTACTTTGCAGTGAGGATGCAGGAAAAACAAATCACTCAAGTTCTTACAGTCCTCCAATGCCCTTCCTACAATTCCTCCCACAGTCCCACTATTAATACAATTAACTGGGAAAGAAACTCAGAACATCTCAGAGCCATGGGCTATACCCCCCAAACATATGTGGCTAACTGAAGTAACAGTGAGGACAGTAATATGGCTATGCAGTGGGAACACTCAAATCTGGGCTAGGCTAACCTGGACAATCAGATCTAGGTGCTAGACACCCTGGTTAACTGCGCAGTGAAGACATACCCTCAGGCAAAGGAAGGCTTCACACCTAGGCCCTGTAACAAAAGCCATTGAGATATAGGATACTGAGCTCAGGTTCACACAGGGAGGGTGAGGCTTGGAGGATCCTTGACCAGGGTGAGGGGAGGAAATGGTTTAGGGAACATACTCTCTAGAAGGCAAACTGAGATCAGGCTGGGTCCTCCAAGCTCCTGGGCTTGCTAAAAGAACATCTGGTAGGTCTGTTCTGTTCCCATAACTCAAGAGGGAAGCCTGTCTATCTTAGCTGGTAGTGAAGTGTAAGATTATATGAGTCAAGGCTGTTTATTGTTTTGAAATCATTTTCTCTAATGCTCTGTTCCATTTATTAAACAAATCTACTTGTTTTAAATCTGTCCATCACTATAAGATTTGTCACAAGCTCCTGAAGAGTTCCCCATGTCCAGTCAGAGCTGCATGGTAATAAGCGGTTATCATGGAGTGAGTGTTGTACCCAGATCTGGGTCTAAGAGTGGGAAAATTGCAAAAATTCCTTCTCAAATAAGGAAGGAAGTGCACTGAGCGAGCACAAAGGAAACAGATCCGAACAGCTCTGTTACCATGACAAATCGAAAATACAATAAAGAAATAATGGATTAAAAAAAACAAACGTTCAGCACCAATTGATAGGAATATTGGGTGGGTAAAAGCATGACGCCTAAGTATTGCAGGCTGTGGAAGTGCAGAAGTGAAGAAATACACTACATTTTACCAATTATAATCACGTTATACTACAATTCTCAGACAAATGAAAGATTTCAGTGGTCCAACCAGTGGGTAAATAGTTAAAAGAGCTTAGCCAGGTGGCGCAAGACTCTGAGATACCAAGGTTTCCTCTCACATCTGTTCACTAATTTGCTTGGTTTTCTTGGCATTCTTTAACATATTCAGTGTTCAAGTTAGTTCTTCATTCAAGAGCATGGGCATTCACAATGGTGGGTAACATTAACCTTCTGCCATTTGATGCACAAAAAACTAGCTATGGTTAGAATTAAGTCAGATCAGTTGGAGACAGGATATGTGCAAAGAGAAGCAACATTTAGCAACTATGTCTAGAAAGAGGAGTGTGCACTGTTTGGATATGTGTGCTGGAATGGCCTCCTTGTTAATTGGCAGTTTATATTTATGCCTGTGTCTGTATGCAGTGTTTTGCATAATCTATTCTCCCCCTGAGAGAGAAATATAAGACAATGTAGCTGATAACTGAATTAAAGAGAGAGAAGACCGAGAATTATTGGAAACTAGGAGCTCTTCCCTTCACTCTTACTCAAATACTTTGCTACTATAGGTATATCATACTCCATGTACTACATATCCTTTTCTACAGATAGGAGTCAGCACTGGTACAACTACACCAATTGCTTATTACCAGTTTCTGTATAGGGACTATTCCTGACCATGGACAAATGGTAACATTTACAGAAGTGCCTAAGGGCCAGATTTTTAAAGGTATGTAGGTCCTAAAAATCCAGGTAAGCACCTAGTGGGATTTACAGAAGCACCTAAGTGCTCATCTGCCATTGGAACCTGAATCTTTAGGTGCCTAAATACTTTAAAAATGTAAACAGGACTTAGACTCACTTTCATGTTTTTGAAAATTTTACCCAAAGCCTTATCGAGGATGCAGTAGACTGGGAAATCCCACTTGATTGAGACCTTTCCTAGGAAACAGATCCGAACAGCTCTGTTGCCATGACAAATCGAAAATACAATAAAGAAATAATGGATTAAAAAAAACAAACGTTCAGCACCAATTGATAGGAATATTGGGTGGGTAAAACCATGACGCCTAAGTATTGCAGGCTGTGGAAGTGCAGAACTGAATTAAGCCCAATGAGACATTTAGAATGCCACAATGCTGCTTCCTTGAGATGGCTATTCTGATGAGTTAGGACCCCTGGAAGTGGTACTCATCTACGATCTTCATGATACTAAGAAGCTGTTGGTGTTTTCTCTCCGCTAAATGAAATCTACAGCAAACATGGTTTAATGTCCCCTTCCAGGTCATTTCAAATATTCCTTAAAATTAACTCTCTTCAGGCTGGCAGGATCACCAGACTAATCAGAAACTTGGTTCCATTATACGTCTGTAGTTCAATTGCATTTTGCCAGAAGTTTTGGAAATAGCACGCTGGGCCCTTGTTTGTTGCAACCCCTCTTGCTCTAGGAGCTGCAGCTTCTTGTTTGTGACTTGGCCTTCCGGCTAGGTCACTATGGTCCTCCCCTTCAGGGGTATAGCAGTCTTCCAACATGAACTTCTCTCTACCATCTGCCCTGCGCCACTTCCCCAGTGGCTGGTAGGGGAATCTGGGTCCACCCTCTACTCTGGGGTCCAGCTCAGGGGCTCTCTCATCAGGAGTCAAAGTCTGCCCTACCCCATATCTTGCTGCCTTTCCTACCTTTCTGGCTGTCCCCCTTCTCTGGGTTTGCCAGCCCAAACTCCTTCCTTTTAGGGAGTAACTGTAGGTTACCTATCTACCTCCAGCTTCTTTTGTTCCTGTCCAACTGAGCCTCATTTAATCAATCCGTGCTCTCTGGTTCCTCCTCCGGGTGCAGCCTGAGCAGTTTATTGGCCCACCTGGACACCTTAACCCCTTCAAGTCTTGTGTGGGGTGGACACTCCATCATACTCTTATGCCAAAATAAATCCCACCCCTCAACCCTACTACGGGATGTCCATCCCCAAAACTCCTCAACCTGTCCCCATACCCCAAAACTGAGCTTATAGGTTTGCTATGTGAAAAGTAAATTCATCGGAGCACCATTTCACATACGAAAAGGCATCCTCTGTGCTAGCCTGAACTAACTCCCTTTGAAGTGGTTGGATAGGCTCCCATTCATTTCAGTGGGAGTTGGACTGAGCCCTTTTATCAGGTATACATCTTAATCAGAACAAGAAGTCACCCAATGGGGCCTCTTGATTGAGCAGATATTACAGTATGTAAATTAAAGACCTTCTGTTAGTTTAATCAGAGGCTATGCCTACACTACCACTTTTGTTGGTAAAATTTTTGTTGGTCGGGGTGTGAAAAAAACACTCCCCTGACCGACATACGTTTCACCGACAGAAGCGCCGGTGTGGACAGTGCTATGGTGGCAGGAGATGGTCATAGCTATCATCACTCATTAGGGGTGGTTTAATTATGCTGACGGGAGAGCTCTCTTCTGTCGGTGTAGAGTAGGGTGACCAGACAGAAAGTGTGAAAAATCGGGATGGGGTGGGGGGTAATAGGAGCCTATATAAGAAAAAAGACGCAAAAATCGGGACTGTCCCTATAAAATTGGGACATCTGGTCACCCTAGTGTAGAGTGGCTACACAGGAGACCTTACAGAGGCGCAGCTGCAGCGAGACTGCTGTGCTGCTATAAGGTCTGTCATGTGACAGCCTGAGACGACTTCTCTTTCCTCAATTAAGCATAACACAATGAAATAGAAATTGATCCCAATCGAGCCAAGAGTTCACCAAAGTCTGAGTTCTAATGAGAGTTTTTGTGCAAAAGTCTGTGACATCTTTGCTAACAAGGTACAGCAGCAGCCTTGAACAGTCCTTAGAAAAGTCTTTTCATTTTGGGACTGGCTCTAGAAAGATTCACTCCCATTCTTTTGTCATCAGCATGGCCAAGCACACTGCCAAAGTAGGATTCAAGAAAATCAGATAAAAAAGATAACAAGTTGGAATTTAGGCTCTATTAGAAAGTATTTAAAATAGCCACCGTGTGTGGTTCCTAGTTAGAAGCTATAGTATCCCAAAACAAGTAGTAATTGAGGAGGAGAATTAAAAATAATTAACAGAGTCCTAAAGTGAATCAATTACTATAAACTAAGAGCTTATTCCAAGTTTCTGAGTGAAAATTGGCAGTAATTTGGATTAGAGAAACTTCTCAAGCCTGTGATATGATCTTTAGTCGACAGATTTTACAACATACCTGAGGGGAAAATGGAAATAACTGATTTTTGGGAAGGTACCTTTAGTTTTCTCTAACTTTGTGAAGACTTTTCACTGCTTTCATAAACTGTCAGAAGGATTTTCACTGACTCAAATGTAATTTGAAGGGAGGTGAGATTTTGTTTTTAAACGTTGTGTTTTATATTCCATTTCCCTAACTCTGGAAACAAAATACAAATACAATATTCCTTAAGCAAAATCTCATTACCTCTCTTCAATCTCAGTAATGTTTTTGTGACCTGAGATTCTGATTACAGGAACAATAATGTGGGAGCATAGCTGTCCTTCATTAGTGAAATCCTCTAGAAAACCTTTTATTTCACAACAAAATGTTCTCCCATTACTAAATGTCACTATGCCAAATTAACTTGGTTTAGGTGAAATGAGTGGGGGTGGGGTACATACTGGAACCCCTGTGAGGTTTGCCTTTCATTTGAGAACCCTGGTAGCCTTTCTTTGACACCCAGGGAAGTTGGCTTTGATGGGAGGCCCATATAAACATAAGCCATACAGACCGGGAAACTCGAGAAGTGTGCTGCTTGCTTGGAGCTAGAATTCAGGATATGATGGAGTGTCTGCCGAGACTGATCAAGCCCTCGGACTGATACCCCTTCCTGCTTTTCCACGTGGGCATCAATGATACTGCCAAGAATGACCTTGAATGGGTCACTGCAGACTATGTGGCTCTGGGAAGAAGGATAAAGGAGTTTGAGGTGCAAGTCATGTTCTCGTCCATCCTCCCTGTTGAAGGAAAAGGCCCAGGTGAGGACCATCGAATTGTGGAATGCATGGTTGTGCAGGTGGTGTTGGAGACAGGGCTTTGGATTCTTCGACCATGGGATGTTGTTCCGGGAAGAAGCATTGCTCTGAAGAAATGGGATCCACCTAACAAAGAGAGAGAAGAGCAGCTTCGCAGGCAGGCTTGCTAACCTAGTGAGTAGGGCTTTAAACTAGGTTCGCTGGGGGATGGAGATCTAAGCCCTGAGGTAAGTGGGGAAGTGGGATACCAGGAGGAAACACAAGGAGGAGGGTGCAACAGGGGAGACCTCCTAATTCATACTGAGAAAGTAGGGCTATCGGTAAGTTATCTTCCATACATGAATGCAAGAAGCCTGGGAAAAAAGCAGGAAGAATTGGAAGTCCTGGCACAGTCAAGGAACTATGATGCGATTGGAATAACAGAGACTTGGTGGGGTAACTCACATGACTGAAGCACTGTCATGGATGGGTATAAACTGTTCAGGAAGGACAGGTAGGGGAGAAAGGTGGATGAGTTGCACTGTGTGTAAGAGAGCAGTATGATTGCTCAGAGCTCCAGTATGAAACTGGAGAAAAGCCTGTTGAGAGTCTTTGGGTTAAGTTCAGAGGCGAGAGCAACAAGGGTGATGTCTGCTATAGACCACCAGACCAGTACAATGAGGTAGACGAGGCTTTCTTCGGACAACTAACAGAAGTTTCCAGAGCACAGGCCCTGGTTCTCATGGGGGACTTCAATCACCCTGACATCTGCTGGGAGAGCAATACAGCTGTGCACAGACAATCCAGAAAGTTTTTGGAGAGTGTTGGGGACAACTTCCTAGTGAAAGTGCTGGAGGAACCAATGAGGGGCTATGCTTCTCTTGACCTGCTGCTCACAAACAGGGAAGAATTGGTAGGGCATGTATAAGTGGGTGGCAACCTGGGCAGCAGTGACCACGAGATGGTCGAGTTCAGGATCCTGACAAAAGGAAGAAAGGAGAGCAGCAGAATACAGACCTTGGATTTCAGAAAAGCAGACTTTGACTCCTTTAGGGAAATGAGGGAAAGGAGTCCAGGAGAACTGGCTGTATTTTAAAGAAGCCTTATTGAGGGCGCAGGAACAAACCATCCCGATGTACAGAAAGAATAGCAAATATGGCAGGCGATCAACTTGGCTTAACAGAGAAATTTTCAGTGAGCTTAAACACAAAAAGGAAGCTTACAAGAAGTGGAAACTTGGACAGATAACTAGGGAGGAGTATAAAAAGATTGCTCGAGCATGCAGGGGTGTAATCAGGAAGGCCAAAGCACAATTGGAGCTGCAGCTAGCAAGGGATGTGAAGGGGAACAAGAAGGGTTTCTATAGGTATGTTAGCAACAAGAAGGTCAGGGAAAGTGTGGGATGCTTACTGAATGGGGGAGGCAACCTAGTGACAGATGATGTGGAAAAAGCTGAAGTACTCAATGCTTTTTTTGCCTTGGTCTTCACAGACAAGATCAGCACCCAGATTGCTGCGCTGGACAGCACAATATGGGGAGGAGTTGAGCACAACTGAGTTGAGACCAGTGGTGAAAGAACAGGTTAAGGACTATTTAGAAAAGCTGGACATGCACAAGTACATGGTGCATCCGAGGGTTCTGAGGGAGTTGGCTGATGTGATTGAAGAGCCATTGACCATTATCTTTGAAAATTTGTGGCGATTGGGGGAGGTCCCAGTCAGTTTTGTTCAACATCTTCATTAATGATCTGGATGATGGGATGGATTGCACCCTCAGGAAGTTTTGGGGAGAGGTAGATATCCCGGAGGGTAGGGATAGGGTCCAGAGTGACCTAGACAAATCGGAGGATTGGGTCAAAAGAATTCAGACAAGGTTCAACAAGGACAAGTGCAGAGTCCTGCACTTAGGAAGGAAGAATCCCATGCACTGCTACAGGCTGGGGAGTGACTGGCTAAGCAGCAGTTCTGCAGAAAAGGACTTGGGGATTATAGTGGATGAGAAGCTGGATATGAGTCAGCAGTGTGCCCTTGTTGCCAGGAAGGCTAATGGCATATTAGGCTGCATTAGTAGGAGCGCTGCCAGCAGATCGAGGGAAGCGATTATTCCCCTCAATTCAGCACTGGTGAGGCCACATCTGGAGTATTGTGTCCAGTTTCTCCCTCCTCCCCCCCCCCACTACAGAAAGGATGTGGACAAATTGGAGAGAGTCCAGCGGAGGGCAACGAAAATGATTAGGGGGCTGGGGCACATGACTTATGAGGAGCGGCTCAGGGAACTCGGCTTGTTTAGTCTGCAGAAGAGAAGAGTGAGGGGGGATTTGATAGCATGCTTCAACTACCTGAAGGGGGGTTCCAAAGAGGATGGGATCTTCTATGATTCTATGAAATACAGTCCTACTTGTAGCAGTGGCTCCAGAACAATCTTTTCCTACAAAATCATGTGATTTGGAATAGTTTGTGGCTCTAATGTGCTATATCAATGAGTCACCCTCTTCAGAAATCAGCCAAGAGTGTCTGGGAGAGGTCACCAGGGACATTTTGAATTAATCAGAAACTAGGGACTTTCCCCCAAGGGAAGGGGGATTAAAGGGATGGGGAAAGGTAGGAGACATAGGAAAAGTCAGCCGGAGAGTACTCAGGGGAATTAAAGGCTTAGGCAGAGCTCACATTTTACTGCAAGCTCCTGATCCTGCTGCTGGCACAGGAGACCCAGGGCCCTACATACTGCCTGTGCGGACTTCCAGGGGAGCTCTAGAGATCAAAGGAAGAGACCCCCTTCTCAGGACAGGGGCACACAAGCCTGCCTTCCTCAAAAAAGACTTGAGGTCCCACAGTCCTCAGCACCTGGTTCCCACCATCTCCAAGATGGCTGACAGTTGTGCTCTTAAGACTGAAGTGTTTGTAACCACAAGCTACTTAGTATTCTTTGCTAACCCGTCAGAGGAATTGGGAATTACTGTTTAGGTGTATCCATTCACTAGGGAGTGTGGATTGTGGATTTTATTATTAATTTACTTACAATAGAGCAGTTTAGCCACCCCTTTTTTGTTGCAATTTTCTATTATTTTCAGTTTCTTGTTAGTTTATATAAAACCATTCGAAGTGGGGTGCCTCTTTCTGTGTTTTCCTGCTCGTTCTGTGTGTTGTTTTGTTGATTCCTTCAATTATAAGATTGATCTCCTTTATGTGAGTGGGAAAGGATTAAAAATGTGAAGGTAATTTGGGGTGTTCCCTCAGGTGGAAATACCAAACATTCAGCCTGGTACCAGAATTGTCCTACTGGAGAGCCCCCACAAGACAGATGCATATTTCCTGCTTAAAGCCCAAGGATTGTTGCCCTGAAACCAGACGCCTATCTTAGAGGCAAGTGCACGGAGTCCATGTGAAGATGGTGTTACAGTATGTATGTTAATGGTGGGGAGGAGGGCAAATTAATAATGTAGTAGGATGAATTTTCACAGCACTCCGATTCTCATTGTTTTTCTCTCAGTGGATTACAAAGGTGATGCTGAGATTTTTTTTAAAAACAAATCTGTTCAGCTCCTGACCTTCACTGCTGTTGAACAATTTTCACCTGGCATAAGCATCCCTCTCACTTGCTGAGAGATGAATACAAAAATGTGTCTAGTACGTTAGGAAAAAAAAGAGTGTATTTTTTGAAGGAGACGTGTGTACTTCTTGACACTCACTGCTGACCTTGAAGCAGATGATATAGGACAACTGTAGCTGCAGGGAAGCTCATAGCTAGTCCAGTCTCAGTCACTGTCCGCAAGAGTCATGTTGGAATGCCTTCCAAGGCAGTACTTGGCTTAAAATAACTTCACATTTTAGAATTTTTGCTTTTTACATTTTATACTTTGTTAGCTGATTTTCCAAAGTACAGTGACCCTTCCTTCCATCCTATTCCATACCATCCCCTAGCTCTCCTCTTCTCCCCTCCCTCCTCTGGTTTGTTGCAATACCAACATATTCTTTAGAAAAAGCTTGTGTCTCATTCAGCAGAGCTCTACTATTTTTCATTAATAGAATGTTTAAAGCCACTATCAGTCATGACAGAATGGTAGGGGAAGAGGTTATCTTATAGTCCTTTTGTGCGGCTTGAGATAATAAATTCAAAACCTGTAGATAGCTGCTCCCATACAGGATTACATATATCATAAAAAGGCTTGGGAATGCTAAATGAATAATCAAACAGGTCAAAATGTGAAATGTGAGGGAAAATCTCTGATGAAACTCCAGCCTGCCACATTTCTTTTCACTATAAATAACAAGTTTGTCTGAATTAACATAGAAATCTTTCATTCTAAATGCAGCCTGGCACAATATATGGGTTTCCAACTACCTTTGCCTTATCTCAGAATGTTTTTAATATAAGCTTTGCAATACACAATAAAAAGCCCTATTGCAACAAATGCATGCATATATTTTAAATATATAATATATAATTCAGTTTTTTTGGAATCACCTACATATAGGGATGCTCAAATATCTGTAATCCACATCCTTCATCACGCCCCACCTTGGGGTTTATAATGTCCTTATTTGTCCTGTTCATCATACAGACCCTGATTCTGCAAACAGTCACTCAGATACTTCAATTTACACATGAGTGTGAAGTTAAAACATGCATAATTTTTCTGGCAATTTGAGATCTCAGATTTGAGGTTTCTTGTGTCAGAGACCTGTATGTACCTCTATGTATTTCCTATAAAATAGTAAAAAAAAAAAAAAGAATATAAAAGATATTGTAAAAAACCTACAGCTTTATTCCTTTTTTTAATATGCTGTCATTTGGGGATGGTGCAGAGCCTGCACTGCTGTGTAGGAAAATTGGATTCTATCCTTAAACCTGGACTATCTAATCTGGCTGTGCTGCTGAGTCAGTCTCTGGGGTAGGAACATCTTGCATCACTCAGCAACCTTCCATTCATTCCACACATCACCATTCTCTCATATAGAGCTGAACAATATGATCTGAAACAAGTCCCGTCCAGTCTCTCTTGGTTAAAGAAACAGAATCAGAAAACTAGTGATGTGATGGCAGGATCCCAGGTACTGAGAAACTTGTTTCTCCTTGAGGATGTGGATCCAAGACTGGAGGAGGTTTTAAACTTACTGTGGAAGGGGCACTCCCAGAAAAGTGGGATGCAGGAGACATCTCTAGAGGGCAACAGAAAGGGGCAACAGGTGGAAAAATACCTATAAAACTCTTTCCATGATGAAAAAGTATTATAAAAAGTGAGAATGCTGAAGAGAATATTAAAATCCAGCCCAATAATTGAGCTTTAGACAGTTAAACATTTTAGTGTAGACAGATAAATATTACAATAAATAAACCCTTTCAAAATGAATATTCTTTATCACTGCAGTAAAGTGCTGGGAATTGATTTTTTTGTTATATCTCTAAGCACTTGTCTACCCAATCCCCAAAGTAGACTACATTGAACTGACTGTGATTTCCCCTGTTATCTAAACAAAATGGACACCTGATTGAATCTTGAAATGGCAAGGTTAAGGGCTGCTTCATCAGCTTGAAGTGACATATGTAAGTTGCCCCTGCTGCACTGTGTATGACTATTGATATTGACAAAAACTTGAGCTGTAGAGTTGCAAGCTAAGCCTGAATCCACATACTTTCAAAGGGAATTAAACCAATCAAATTATATCAGCTAAATTCTGATACTTGAGATGGATTTTGAATGTAAACAAATAGATTTGGATTTGCCTCATGCACTAGTAATTCTTTCTCCATGATATGCAGTCCAATATGAATGAGTTACCTAAAACAAGCTATTCTAGAAAGGCCTTTTATGTTGTGTTATTGATGGACATAAGCTTTTGGTGTTTTTAGTTGAAAAGGAATTTCTTTTGTAGTTAAATGAAAGCCTGATTTATTAAGGTTTTGCAGTGAGTTTATGGTAGGCAATTAGTTCTGTTGCTAGGCAGCGCTAATAACAGTTTTGAAGTACAATTTGCTTAAATGTATTAAAATGGCTTTGCTCTAGGCTTGGAACAGTTTGAATTACATTCAGGGAGTCTCAGGCATTGCTATTTTAATGAATTTGAACTTTGCAAACTATCTGGATAGTTTAGTACAACCTTGAATGAACCTAATTCTTTTTGCATTTAAAGAAATGTGAAACTTAAAGATGATAGAAAAAGTTATGGTGATGTTTGATACCTCCTCATCTCTTGCCTCCTAATTATTGCTCATGGGTAGCTTCTCTGGTACCGTCAAGAATGCCAGCATCACTCTTTTCTCAAAATCCTTCCCACCTAGGCTCTGTTTACATCATCAGCTACTGTTCCAATCTTGGCTATCTCATTCTTAAACAGTTTTTTAGAAAAAGTATTTTTCATGTATATAAACTCCTTTTCCTGTCACCCCTCATCCTCCTTTACCCCTGTCATACACCTGATATTTACAGCATGCCATCCTTCTCAGTTACTCGGCAAAGTTTGCCGGAGTATCAGCATCTTGATTGCTTGGTTTCATTCTTACCTAATAACAGACATTCCTCTGCCTCTGAATGTAGTGATCCTTACTAAGATTCAGTCACTGTCTCTATCCTATTCTATCTATTTCAGCCCTCTTGGTCACCGTTTTTTTTTTAATAAGCCTTTGTTTTATTGAGTATTTTGAAGTGTAACCACAGCAGATATGTTGGTGTCTAATATATAGAAAACAATTTCATGACAGGATTACAAATGGATACATATCATGAGAAATGACATTGCTGAACTTCTTTCACAAGTTTACAAAAAGACGGCTATTAAAAAAATGTAGTGTCCAATTCTACCACCCTTACTCAGGTTGAGCAGTGATTTACTCTAAAAGGAATCCCATTAATATAAATTTTAATGCTGATATGAGTATAGGTAGCAGAATCTGGCCCTTCATTAAAAATATTGTTCATTACATTGCTTCATAAAACCTATTATATAAAAAATAAGTGAATATATGTATGTCAATGGGGGAGAAGAAAGCAGCAAGCAAAGAGCTATTTGGAATTAAGATATACATATCCATTTAGTAAGGGGTTATCATACATTAGTAAGGGGTTATCATACATTACTGAAATTTTATATTGGGCCATATCTTCATCTGATGTGAATCTCCATAGCTGCATCATCAGTGGAACTATGCTGATTTGCATCAGCTGAGGATCTGGCCTATTGTTCTAAGAACTGCTTAGAGTAAAGAGTCTAAACACCCAATAGCTAATTTTAAAGAAAAATACTTTACAATTTAGGACTTGATGCCCATTGAAGTCTGTGAAAATATTCCCACACCTCCTGCAATGCACGGATTTGCCAATGGCCTTCACCTTCATAAAACAGGCCAAACAAGGAAAACTAAAATTATGAATCAGTATAAAATGACGTTCTAATGATAAGAAGATAATTAAGTTAAACTTTGCTCTGGCAGCCTCTATCTCAGTCTGTCTGGCTCATACTAGATGATTAAGCTAGAGGATCTGTCTCTCAAAATATGCATGTTTATAAAGAAATAATTAGGCTCGAAATGTAGTAATTTCCATTATTAAAATAATAGGAATCCTACATAGAAAAAACCTGAGAGGGTACAAGCAAGGCAATGTGAAGCAAAGAGTTTGTTGTCGGGATTACACATAAAAGTGAGCTTTGAAAAGAAAAGTCCATAGGTATTAGTCTATTGCCAAACTGAATCTTGAAGTAAGGATTCTGGGGCATTTTCTGAGACCTCTGACTTCCTATGTTGCATTTGAGTCTCGTCTTTCTCTGGGTTGTCTGATTACCAAAGGTCAAACAAAATGTCCCTGGGAATAACAACGAATTTAAGTCCCACATCTGTTGTTTTTTTCTAGTGAAGCTTTGATGGCTCTTCATGAGATATGAAGAGTAATCTGAAGAGATCCCAATTTTAGAATTAACAAGCCTCAAAGGAGGAGTCCCGCTTGCACAAGATAGAATCTTTTTTCTTACCGCAAAGGGCTCATAAGCGATAAGAATAGTCCTAGGATTCCTATGATCTGACAGTTTTCTGCCCAGAAATCTCATGGCAGAGGTAAGAGCAATCGGTCCCTATGTTTCTTGCCAATTCAAAAGATATTGAAGCCACTGCACAAGAAAAGCTTGTTGTCAAATGCATCCATTTTATAGTGCATTGTTTTGTTTTCCATATGTTAAATATTCCATTATATCCAGTGTAGTGGGTTTGGTGATCAGCTATCAGGTCTTTAGGTCCTTCTAAACTCTGGGGAAGAGACTCTACTGCACATTTTTACCTAGGGCAATGACAGAAATGTACAGTGGTTCAGCTCTTTCATCACTTTTTATCTCCATCCAACTCACCAACTTCTGCCTCTGCCATACTTTTAAACTACCTCCATCACAATATAACCAAAGTGACATCTCATTACTTGGCTCTGGATAGATTCTAGACCTGTCCCTTCAACCTCTATTGAGAGGGATGTGCATTGTCATACCACATGGTATTTAAGGATCCCTCCACTGCATCTTATGTTGGCAAATGGTTGAACTTTTATTGTGGCAGGTGCTATGTCTGCCACTGCTTGTGCCTTTTTGCCAGAAGACATTCATTGTTGCTTAATTTGGACATTCTTATTTTTTAACGTTAATCATTTTAAATTGTCAAGGAAGTCACAATCAATGCTAATTTTGGCCCTCATGAGCTCTCAAGTGTGATATTCCAAATACAAAGGAAGGGAGAGAAGGAACAGAGAAGTTAGCTCTAATTGTATCTTTTTCACCTGCCCATTTAAACAGATAATAGCCCTTCTGTGATTTGGTTCCTTGTGTAATTATCATTCCTTTATCATCCTGACCCTCCTGATGCCACATCCTTCCATTGGCTTCTCATACATGTCACTTTGGCCCATGTGCAGCCGCAGAAAAATGTATAGTACACCATCTTGTACAGGATAGGGCTGTTACGCCATCAAGGACTTCTGATGACATGAACACAAAGCTCTGGTGGTTTATTAATTGGCATATTCTGTCTTTGGCATATTTTGCCGCATTTGAGCCATCAAAGCTTTTTCACTCATATTCAGGGGCTTGACAGTTTCATGGTGAGAGCTATTTACATTCCCCAAAGTGAATAATAAGATTTTTTTTAATTTTGTGCTTTGCTATCACTTTCTTATATGTACTCTCCTGACATTACTTTCCTGTTATGACATACTGAAGAGTAATAACAAAGAAAATATCAATTTTTATATTGCATCTTTCTAAACTTTTTTATAACTGTTCAGTGCTGACATAAATACTGAACATTTAATAAGAGTGTGAAGCTTCACAGTTTTAGAATCTTCTATGTATTATATAAAAAAGGGCTTCTGTTTTTTCTGGCTCAAAGTAATTCAGGCTTCCAGCCTTTTGTTATCAGATAATTCTCTAGGGCTGTATCATTTCAAATTGCTTTTTGGCCTTGAATTTCTTTCTCTGCTCCTAAGCAGCGTCTGCCAGTGCATGAAGTTGGTACACCCTGTGAGGGAGGCCCAGCTCTCCCTGTATAAACCAGACATCAGCTATCACTCTGGTAGAATGTCTGTGTAGTATCTTGGAGAGTGCTAAGATAAAGTACTGCAGGACGTAAGTGCTTTCTTCTCTATTTCTTATGCACTGGCTAGTGGTATGGTTTGTTTCCATCCTGGAGAGTGATTTACTCAGCTCCCTCTGAAGCTATTTTCAATATAATTTAATGAAGTGGCTACTTGGGGCATAATGACTTCGTTATGACTAGCAGCTCTAGCAGGAAGGAATATGCTGATTCTCTGAAGAAAGATGAAGGTACCTGCTTATTTCAATGATGGTGAGAAATACCTCTTCACATTTTCATGCTACTATATTATAGTAAACATGAAATGTTACAGAAAGGGCAGTGGAATGGTCATCACCTCTATATTAACAATGCCTAATATTTTCCATTTTCAGTTGCTTACAGCTTTGACAAACTTTACCTGTGTAGGCTGAAATTTGCCCTAGCTAATCTCTGGCTCCCTCTTAAAAAAGTTTCAGCAAAAACAGTTTTCAGCCATTTAAAAAAATTAAGTTGGTGAATAATAAGTAGTGTTGTCCCCCTCTCTCCTCCATCTGTTCTTTGAACAGCTCAAGCGTTTTTATTTGGCGTCAAGCTTGACATCTGGCAACTCCATCCCAATTTGGCCAAATCAAATCTCAATTTGCACATGCACAACAGATATTGCGAAATGAATCTGTAGCTCTTTCAGGCTATGTCTACACTATTAGCTGGGGCTGTGATTCCCAGCTCGCATACACTAGCTTTGTGGGAGCTAGTGCAAGTATAAATAGCAGTGCAGCTGTGGTACATGGGCAGAGGTGGCACAACTGAGGTGGGCCAGGTACAAACCCACCTGAACCCTGTGGGTATGTCCTCAGCCTTCCTCAGCTGTGCTGCTGCTGCCCATGCTACCACAGCTATGGTGCTATTTAGACTCGTGCTAGCTCTCTTTGAGCTAGGCAGGGGCGGCTCCAGGCACCAGCGCAGCAAGCGCGTGCCTGGGGCGGCAAGCCGCGGGGGGCGGCGTGCCGGTTGCTGTGAGGGCGGCAGTCAGGCTGCATTTGGCGGCATGCCTGCGGGAGGTCCGCCGGTCCCGCAGCTTCGGCGGCAATTCGGCGGCGGGGACGCTGAACGCGCGGCACCGGCGGACCTCCCGCAGGCATGCTGCTGAATCTGCGTGACCAGCGGACGGCCCGCAAGCGACCCGTACTTGGGGTGGCAAAAACCATAGAGCCGCCCCTGGAGCTGGGCAAGTATATGTACACAAGCTGGGAATCACACCCCTCGCCTGTAGACTAGATGTAACCTTAGGGTTTTCCATCCATAGATCTCAAAGTCCTTTTCAAAAGAGGTATGTATCATTATCCCCATTTTATAGATAGGGAAATTGAGGGCATGTCTGCACAAGGACAATGAGGAAAGTGAAGCCAAATTAACTACAGGTGTGAAGTTAAAGCACATTAAAACACTGTGTGGGTGCTCTGACTCAGGAGTAATGTGGCTTTAGTTCATTTTAGCTTAATCCTCCTTCTAAGGACACTTTACTTCTGAATCAGAGCATCCACACAGGGGTTTAATGCACTTTTACTAATGCACTTTTGTGGAGAAGGTGGCATTAATCTGTAATAATTTTATAAATATGGGACCTGGCTATTAAGATGGTCCATGCATGGCTATATAGGGTTATGGAAGTGTGGGAATGTATTGGCTGCTCTTCAACTCATAGTCCCTATGTGTATTTCACACAAGGGTACGCATGCACCCCAGGCACCTGAGTTTGGACATGTTTAGTAAGCAGTGTCCGTTGATTCACACATGCACAATGGATCTCCGCTCGTGCTCTGAACTGAGGGCAAAAAGGGCAGTTCAGACCAGAGCCTCTCCAGCTCCTTCTTACTGCCACTTGGCCTGGGCCGAAATTCCATGTCTGCTTCGATCTTCCTCTTCTGTGAACCTATGAATACAATTTGTAAATAGTTTCATAATTTAGTATTTTAGTGGTTTTATAGTTAACATAGTTTAGTTCTCTCCACCCTGGGGAGCTTCTCCCTTTGAAGAGGAGCTATGCCAAGATTTCCAGGGTTCAAGAACTGTGTCTTCTGCCCTTGTTCCTTCCCCGTCAGTCATGACCAACAGCACTGCCTTTATTGCCTTGGGGAGGCTCATATTGCCACCAAGTGCAACACCTACCACTCCTTCCTCCCTGAACTCACAAAGGATGCGAGCTCCATCTGTGGAAGCACCTCATGGAGCAGACTATGAAACTCCATTCAGATTCAGGCTGGGCACACCCCTCTGTACAATGCCTCAGACAGTGAGCAGCACCCCTCTGAGCATGAGCTTCGGAGTCTAGGCAAAAACTCTTAAGTTTAAGAAACCCTCTCATGAGAGTAGGGGATGTGAACATAGGCATAAGGACAGATCTCTGTCTAGATCTGTCTCTAAAGGAAAGCATCCCTCCTCATCTTGGTCAAAGTCAGGTGAACCCTTGCATGTGGGTCCTAAAGAATTAGGCCTGCATAAGCCTTCTGTCCAAGAAGGACAGGTGCAAAAGAAAAAGGATCCAACCGTTCTGGCTCTACCCTACAAACCTAAGGAGCGGTACCCAACAGTTCCGCCTGGGAGTTCAATGCTGGGATCCCATTTGACAACTCTGACATTCGCCCTGTGGTATTCCCTGAACCCAAGATCTTCAGATGACTCAGATATGCTGGTACCCTCCTCAGGAGTCTCCCAGAGGAGGGTACCTCACTGGAGGATATCTTTGCTTTTTCCTACCCACAATTTTCCCTGCTATCAGGTCCAGCTCTTCTTAGAGTCATCACTATGCCCCCGGAAACCACCTTGAGGTGGAGAATATCACCCCCAATTACGCCCACAACTAATATCCCCCACCAGTACAGTTGGTGCCGCTGGTAGAAACAGAGCCTATCATCTCATCAAGTGAATCTGATGCTCCAGATAAGGCATCCTCCCCAAGGGAAATAGTTTTTCCTAATATCCAAACTAGACCTCCCCCACTGCAACGTGAGACCATTGCTTCTTGTTCTGTCATCTGCCACCACTGAGAACAGCCGAGCTCCATCCTCTTTGGAACCCCTTCAGGTAGTTGAAGGCTGCTATCAAATCCCCCCTCACTCTTCTCTTCTGCAGACTAAATAACCCCAGTTCCCTCAGCCTCTCCTCATAAGTCATGTGCCCCAGCCCCTTAATCATTTCCGTTGCCGTCCGCTGGATTCTCTCCAATTTGTCCACATCTTTCTGTAGTGGGAGGCCCAAAACTGGATGCAGTACTCCAGATGTGGCCTCACCAGTGCTGAATAGAGGGGAATAATCACCCAGACTATGTGGCTCTGGGAAGAAGGATAAAGAGGTTTCAGCTGCAAGTCGTGTTCTCGTCCATCCTCCCTGTTGAAGGAAAAGGCCCAGGTAGGGACCATCGAATTGTGGAAGTAAATACATGGTTGCGCAAGTGGTGTCGGAGAGAAGGCTTTGGATTTTTCNGTCCGCTGGATTCTCTCCAATTTGTCCACATCCTTTCTGTAGTGGGAGGCCCAAAACTGGATGCAGTACTCCAGATGTGGCCTCACCAGTGCTGAATAGAGGGGAATAATCACCCAGACTATGTGGCTCTGGGAAGAAGGATAAAGAGGTTTCAGCTGCAAGTCGTGTTCTCGTCCATCCTCCCTGTTGAAGGAAAAGGCCCAGGTAGGGACCATCGAATTGTGGAAGTAAATACATGGTTGCGCAAGTGGTGTCGGAGAGAAGGCTTTGGATTTTTCAACCATGAGATGTTGTTCCAGGAAGAATGATTGTTAGGAAGAGATTGTATCCACCTAATGAAGAGAGGGAAAAGCATCTTCTGCAGCGATCCGCTCAAGGTCATTCTTGGCAGTATCACTGGTGCCCACGTGGAGAAGTAAGAAGGGGTAGTGGTCCAAGGGCTTGATCAGTCTCGGCAGACACTCCGTCACATCCTGAATTCTAGCTCCACGCAAGCAGCACACTGTCTGGATGGCAGATGGATGACTCCGTCCCCCTTAGGAGGGAGTCCCCAACCACCACCACCCATCTCCTCCTCTTGGGAGGGGTGGTCGTGGAACCCCCATCCCTAGGACAATGCACCCCATGCTTTCCAGTCGATGGGGTCTCCTTCTGATCCCTTCCCTCAGATGACTCTTCCAAACCATTCTCTGCTGTAGTACCTGTGCAGAGAGCCTGAAAACAGTTTCTTACCTCTATCTGCATTGGGGGTACATGGGTTCCCCTCTTTCTTCTTCTGGAGGTCACATGCAGCCAATTTCCTTCCCTGTTATGCACTGCCCTCTCTGATTCTTCAGCATGCTGTGCCTACAGTACCAAACGCTGACTTCTATCCAGAAAGTCTTCATTTTCTCTGATCAACACAGGGTTGATACTTGGGTCTCTTGTCCTTTAACCTTCTCTTCCAATATGGTGACCAGCTTGCACATCGTACAGATTAAGTCACTTCTGTCCTGTGGGAGAAAGACAAACATGGCACATCCTGTGCAGGTCACAACAGCTGATGGCTCACTATCCATATTGTCTTCCTTTAAAGAGTGACGATCAACACCTCTCCAGTTCATTTTTCTTACAGTGAATTTTGATATGATCCTCAGCAGAGAGGATGGAGAGTGGGTAGTAGAATTCAGATAGGGACCACACAAGGCTGAAGACTGACTAGCTATGTGGCAGTTCTGCAGAAAAGGACCTGGGGATTACAGTGGACGAGAAACTGGATATGAGTCAACGGTGTGCCCTTGTTGCCAAGAAGGCTAATGGCATATTGGACTGCATTAGTAGAAGCATTACCAGCAGATCAAGGATAAGGTTTAGGTAAGATTGGATGCAAATAGGCCTCTGATTGCTAAGTACCTTTGGGCAAAAGAATAATATGTATGTTTTGAAGAAGCTGTTTGAGTCACTTTAATCAGTTGCTGGTCACAAGCTCCTGGAGGGAAGATTCTTTCAGATGTCAGATATAGTTGGGACTGGTGAGGGAATCACAGATGGAAGCAGGGAGCTGCCACCCGAGGATCCAGTCTACCAGAGATCTGTAGAGAGGTGAAGGTAAAGAAACACATCACCTGAGGAGTGCACTCAAGAAGGACTACAAAGGGGTCTAAGGCACCACTCACCCTGTAACCATGACAAGATGGTTGGTAAAAGGGGGGAGAGGGCTGTAGTGTGGTGAACTGCAGAGTTCCACTTTGGAAGAAGTGCAGGTAGAGGCCTGTCACTTGGAAAGAGTGCCCACAGAGAGAGATCACAGGTGCAGCTCACCCCTGAATCATGACAACTTTCAATTCCCACCTTTCGTTAATTTGGCTTAACTTTCCTGAGTATGCTCAGGCAGACAAGCCCTTAGGCACAGAGACTTACAAAGTATCAACCAGCAGGCTAGTGGCAGAGTCAGGAATAGAACCCATCTCCTGAGTCCCAGGTCAGTGCCCTACTCACTGAAACACACTGTGGCTTGCTCAACATCACAATTGCACTGCACATGATCCTAGGTCCTTCTGGGCATTGTTATGAAGCAGCCTCATAGAACTAAGCTCCAGACTAGACACAAATACAATGATGATTCTTCCTGATGCTGTTTTGCCCTCCATCATACTATTTTTCCCTTCCTGCCTTATTCAGTACAGTGGATGGATGATGAATAAGACAGGGTTATGTACAATAATAAATATGACTGATTATTAATTATTTCTAGTACTGTAGCATCTCAGGGTCCAAGACCCCTTGTGCTAGGCGCTATACAGGCACAAAATAAGAAGATAGTCCCTGTCCCACAATCTAATTATAAGACAATCTAATTATAAGACAAGAGACAGCAGATGGATATAGACAGACAGGGAGTACCAGGAAACAGTGAGACAATATTGGTGATCAGGAGAGGCAGTGGTCACACCATACCAGCAGCTTCAACCTTGACAAGTTTTTTGTAGGCATTATGGCAAAAGAGAGCATTGAGGAGGGATTTGAAGGTGGATCATGAGGTAGCTTTGCAGATGTTTGTGTAGAGCACCTTCCAAGGGTGAGGGGCAGCATGGCGGAAATCAGAAAGGGGCGTGTTTGAAAACTTAACAAGTGGACGATGGAGGCTGGCATCATGGGCTTATTGGAGGAGAGCATCACCAGCTCTATAGCAAATGAGATGATAGGTAGGGTGGGGATTGACTGAAGGCTTATCTACATTTGAAACACTAGAGCGGCACACCGGCAGCACTGCAACTGCACCACTGTAGTACTTCAGTGTAGACATTACCTATGGGCGAGGTTCACTCATCGCTGTGGTTAATCCACCTCCCCGAGAGGCAATCGGTAGGGCAATGAAAGAATTATTCCATCAACCTAGTGCTATCTGCATCAGGGGTTAGGTCGCCATAGCAACATCTCTCAGGGGTGTGGCCTTTTTAACCCCCCCCCTCCCCCCGAGCATCGTAGCTGGGTCAAACTCTCTTTTTAGTGTAGGCCAGGCCTGAGAAGGGCTTTGAAAGTGAGTAAAACCAGCTTATGTTTGATGCAATAGAGAACGGGGAGCCAGTAGAGGGATTCAGAGAGTGGGGTCACATGGTTGATACAATGGGATAGGAAAACCATCTTTGCATCAGCATTGTGAATGGATCTGAGTGGGACATAACTGTATTTGTCAAGGCCAGAAAGAAGGATGTTGCTGTAATCAAGACATGAGATGATGAGAGCTTGGACAAGAGTTTTAACTGTGTAGGTGCATCAGAAAAGCTGTAATTTAGAGATGTTAGGCAGAAAGTATCAGTAAGTTCTAGATATAAACTGGATGTGAGGAGCTTGGGAAAGGTCTGAGTTGAAGAAGATGCCCATGTTACCAGCCTTCTCAGGGAGGGGGAGGAGAGCATGTGACTGGATGAAAATGGGGGATCCCGGGAATGGATCCACTGATGCTTTCACAGCCCCCTCCCAAAGAAGGACCTCTTTCCTATTCACTGGGAAAGTGAGGTTGCAAGAAGGATGGTCTTGTGCTTAAGGTACTGGCCTGGGACTCACGGAACCTGGCCTCTACTCTTCGCTCTGTGACGGATTTCCTATACAATACTGGGCAAGCCACTTAGACCAACATTTTCAGTGATGTTCACTAATTGTGTGTGCTTCATTTCTTGCATTCCTGACTTGAAGTACCTGGCTTTCAGATGTGCTGAGCCCTCACAACTCACATGGATGTAGGTCTCTGAAGTTGGGCACCCAAAAATTCAGTCACCAGAATTAGGGGTCATTTGTTTGCATCTGTAACATGGGATACTAGCACTTCCTTATCTCACAGTGGTGTTGCAAAGACAAATTCACTAATGTTTGTGAGGCTCTCAGATTTAAAATTTTTATTAGGGAATGTTTACAAATAGATGGTACAGGGTGTTGGGACTTCAGTTATTAGTCATCGGTGCTAACACACAGAGTATAGGGGGGGTGTTAGTACTTTGACACTGGATAGCATATAACACATACAATCTGCAATATCTCCGATGGGGGGGTACAAGATGGATGAATCAGGGTACAGTCAGCAAGCAGTGAGGGTACATCACTCATACAGGAATTACAGGCAGTCAAGGGTATAAATAAGTAGACCGGGTAATGAGGATAGGATGACCCTCATATGGTGGAGTTCCGTTCGGTTCGGTGGGTTCAGGGTTCAGGGGATAAGGTCCAACACGGAATATTACATTCAGTTTCCAGTATGTGCTGTATTCTTTTCAGGAAAGAAATGTTCATGTAGCAATCCCATGGCCTGCGGCAGAGTGAGAGTAGCCTCAAGCTGATGCACAGCCCTGTGTACTCTATAAACCTCCCTGCAGGGGACAAACAAGGGAGATAATTGATTAGGACTGGGTGATTAACCAGTTAATAAGGGTATCCTGCTCGTCCACTGGGAATGGTTAAAAGGGATACAGAAAAGGAGAGGGGAAGGCTCGGCAAAGAAGCCCAGGGTCTCATAGAAGTGAGACCGCTCTCTCCTCTACCGTTCACCCTGTGACAAGGGGGTACATCTAAAATTGGGGAAAGCATTATGGTGATGGGACATTGTGACAGAGTGGGAATTTCCATGGTCCTTGGATGAGAATCGTATGTGCCTCAGTTTCCCCTATGTGTTGCATGTTTAACCAGGTGGTGGGGAAAAGGTGTTCACTTTTTGGCAGAGTCCCCGCAATCCAGGTGTACTTGTGGCACCTTAGAGACTAACGAATTTATTTGCGCATAAGCGTTCGTGGGCTACAGCTCACTTCATCGGATGCATAGAATGGAACATATAGTGAGGAGATATACTGTATACTGTATGTATATATATCTCCTCACTATATGTTCCATTCTACGCATCCGATGAAGTAGGCTGTAGCCCACGAAAGCTTATGCTCAAATAAATGTTAGTCTCTAAAGTGCCACAAGTACTCCTGTTCTTTTTGCGGACACAGACTAACACAGCTGCTACTCTGAAAGCAATCCAGGTGTGACTGTCGCCTGGCTGCCAGGGTCCCATGCCCATGGAGAACCCAGAAGACAATGCCCCAGACATGTGGTTGTCTAGCAACTAATGACCATGGACTGACGATCTCCCGCCATCCCTTTTTCCCCCATGCAGGAAGCTAGCCAGTTCAGACCAGCTGGAGAACAAAGGAAAAAGGTGGATGTGAGGATGTTTTCCCGGGAAGACGAACAAAGGATGGAGGAGGGGAGTTTGGTTAGTGGAGTGTGGTCTGCTGGATGCAGGGACACTTGTGGACTGTGAGCTGTGAGAGGGCCCTGGGCTCTAGTTAGACCCAGTTGGACTTGAATGCAACTTTTCTGCTCTCTATGCTAACCCAAGGATTTCCTGCACTGAGTGCCAGACATTTAGCAAATTGTTCTGTTTTACATCACGGTCTGAGAATCACTCCAGTCTAAAGAGGTCGGGTTTGCATTGCTTCCTTTGTGTGTGCAAATCTCCCCCGTGGATCCAGCTTGAATGGACTCACTTTGTGGAGCTCATGGAGTGAGGCAGGTGTGCTGAAGGCTCAGAGGTGTGGGCCCAGGAGGTGGTGAAACCAAGTGGCTTACCCCAGCAATAGAGTGCAACCTTCGAGGAGGGCTGACACACTGAAGGGGTCCTCCCAGGGACTGTTACAAAGCCGTGAGAGAGCACTGGACCTGTGGTTCCATGACAGACATGAAGCTGTATGAGACATTGTAAAGGAAGTGCGTTGTGGTGAACTTACATAATAGTGTGAAGACTGCTTGCAAAGTGAAATCCAGGGGGAGGGAGCCCACCTGAGCCCACCCCATCACAGGAGGGAACCCACCCCGTCACAGGGCCCAGGTCTGCAGCCTTACACATGATGATTTTGATGAGCAACAATTGGAACTACACTTATGAATAAGGGCTGCTGGACTGAGCTTTTTCACGTTAGAATGATCAATGCAGTTTTCCCTTTACGAAACCTAGAAACTGACTCTTCATTCACTATTTTCAGGGGTTGCTTATTAGGTCTAACTTTACAAGAAGTATAATCCTGTATTTTCTTGGTGCTCAATCCTGCAATCCTTGAAGTCAACAGCAAAACTCCTGATGGCTTCAATGGTTCCAGATTGGGTCTTTGATTTGTAACTAGTAGTTTATTTTACTGTAAGACACTCAGGTACTTGGGTGATAGGACGATAATGCTACACTTCCATATAAATATGATAAAGTGCACACACATGGGGAAGACAAAACATTTATTTTAATATTTCTGTGAATTAGGATAAATGAACCTGCTCTGTTTAGCGACAGTCTCCTCTACACTGAACTTATTTCTAGTAGTAAATTATGCAGCTGAGTGGCAGTTCTCCTAACTAGTAACTTTCAAATACCAGTGTTCTTATATATTAACACATTCAGAATTTGAATTTGAAATAATTTCTTGGGTCAGATAAATATTTGTTTCCAAATACTAACCGGGTTATACTTGTATATGCCCAAGACTAGCTGCTTTGTAGGCTGATGTAGCAACATTTTTCATTTTAAGAGGGAAGTGATTTTTAGACTCGATGACATTTTTGGATAACCCCACTGTGGCTGATGGTTCATTCCCAGAAAAAGTGCTGGAGGAAAGATGTAATTACCCATTAGTTCTACAAACAGTTCTACAAACAGGCAAACAAAGGGTTAAGTGATACTGAGAAGTTGTACTGGCTTGCTTCATTGCCATGATATTATTAGAAGTGGGTTACTTATAAAACCTTGCATGGTTCTTTGGCTTCTACTTTTGAATGGTTTTCTATTCTGGGTCTTTCAGCTGCTGATAGATAATTATAGGGTTCTGAACTGAGATGGAAATTTAAGTCTGCTATATCATCTTTTAAGTTATCTACCCTTTTATTACTTAGAATGGCTTTGATGTTCATTATGTGCTAGGCCTTTGTCTCCAGGGTAGATAAAAATCAATGATTTTAAAAAAATCCAAGATTTTTAAAATTTGTCATTTTTTAAAATTTAAATCACATTGTTTTGATTTTATTTAAATTGTTATGTGTCTCATTTTAAAAATAAACCTGTTTAAAATGAAACCAGAATTTCTTATAAAATCTCTTACAACATTTAAATAAAAATAAATATGTTGATTCCATGACTGAGCCTCTGTCAAACACTTTGAGTTACAGGCTGCTTTGCTATATAAAGAAACAATCAGGGGAGAAATAACTAACTTTTGAAGTCAATCTTTATAAATATGGCACAATAGGTCATGCAAGGGCTTGAACCTGTGGTGTCCCAGTGATGCGCTACTGGTGCAAGAGAGTGGCTAAGTCATTACAGGTGTTGGGACCAAGCACCTGACTCTAGGAGACACGATCATGCGTATGAGAAGGAAACTGAACAGTGAGCAAAGAACATTGACAGGAAATTTGTTAATCTGAGTTTTTATGGGTGGAACAATGCACACAATGATCTAGTAACACGTCCTTGTGTGACAACAGAAGATGGGGTTGTTTATCTTACAGAAACAATTGGATACATCAGAAAATGCTCATACATCAGAATACTTAAAGGAAGTAGCAGTAAAAGCTATAACAAACTGAACAAAAATTCAAGTGTCAAGGACATAGCTTTGTTGCAGACAATGCTGCAAAAGTACCAAAGATGAGAATAAAGAAATCTAGAAAAAGATAATAAAGGGAACCTGAAACTTGTAACATATGGATACAGTGCTCATTTGATGCATCTTTTAACCAAAGACTTAAGTACAGCTCGAGGAATAAAGAAAAATGTTGTTGAAATTTCAAAATACTTATGTAACAACCACTTGGTGTCAGCTTCACTGAAGAGAACAGAAGGATCCAAACTAAGACCATGTCTACACTAGCACTTATGCTGGCAAAACTTTTGTCACTCACGAGTGACTGATAGGAAGTGTATGATCATGGGAGACTTTAACTTCCCGGATATAGATTGGGGAACGATATAGATATAGATATAGATTGGACTAACATATTTAGGGACCTAAAGGCGGAAGACGCCTGGGATTATTTCAGGTTAAAGTTGCAGGAGCTGTCGGAGGCCTGTATCCCGAGAAAGGGAAAACGGTTCATAGGTAGCAGTTTTAGACCGAGCTGGATGAGCAAGCGTCTCAGAGGGGTGAGTAAGAAAAAACAGAAAGCGTACAAGGAGTGGAAGATGGGAGGGATCAGCAAAGAAACCTACCTTATTGAGGTCAGAGGGNTGCGAATAGTTAGGGAAGTGGATTGGACTAACATATTTAGGGACCTAAAGGCGGAAGACGCCTGGGATTATTTCAGGTTAANAACTGATGGGAATGAAGGTGGGGGAGGGGGGTAGACATTACAGTATCCGAGGTAGAGGCCAAACTTGAACAGCTTAACGGTAGTAAATCGGGCGGCCCGGATAATCTTCATCCTAGAATATTAAACGAATTGGTGAGTCAAATTGCAAGCCCGTCAGCGATAATTTTCAATGAATCTCTAAACTCGGGGGTTGTACCGTTTGACTGGAGA
The DNA here is from genome assembly GCA_003942145.1 of Platysternon megacephalum. Classification (NCBI taxonomy): domain Eukaryota; kingdom Metazoa; phylum Chordata; order Testudines; family Platysternidae; genus Platysternon; species Platysternon megacephalum. The sequence goes on along the minus strand of QXTE01000100.1, from coordinate 3,546,470 downwards.
TTAGCTAATATAGTTCCTATATTCAAGAAGGGGAAAAAAAAGTGACCCGGGTAACTACAGGCCTGTTAGTTTAACATCTGTAGTATGCAAAGTCATGGACAAAATATTAAAGGAGAGAGTAGTTACGGACCTTGAAGTCAATGGCAATTGGGACAAATTACAACATGGTTTTACAAAAGGTAGATCGTGCCATACCAACCTGATCTCCTTCTTTGAGAAAGTAACAGATTTTTGAGACAAGGGACATGCGGTGGATCTAATATATCTTGGTTTCAGTAAGGCTTTTGATACGGTACCGCATGAAGAATTACTGGTTAAATTGGAAAAGATGGGGATCGAAATGAAAATCCAGAGGTGGATAAGGAACTGGTTAAAGGGGAGACTGCAGCGGGTCGTATTGAAAGGTGATCTGTCGGGTTGGAGGGAGGTTACCAGTGGTGTTCCTCAAGGTTCGGTTTTGGGTCCAATTTTATTCAATCTATTTATCACTGACCTCGGAACCAAAAGTAGGAGTGGGCTGATAAAGTTTGCGGATGACACGAAGTTGGGAGGTATTGCCAATTCGGAGAAGGATCGGGATATCCTCCAGGGGGATTTTGATGACCTTGTAAACTGGAGTATTAGTAATAGGATGAAATTCAATAGTGAGAAGTGTAAGGTTATGCATTTAGGGATGACTAACAGGAATTTTAGTTATAAGCTGGGGACGCACCAGTTGGAAGTAACGGAAGAGGAGAAGGACCTCGGAGTCCTGGTTGATCGCAGGATGACTATGAGTCGGCAATGTGATGTGGCCGATAAAAAAGCTAATGCGGTTTTGGGATGCATTAGGCAAGGTATTTCTAGTAGAGATAAGGAGGTGCTAGTCCCGTTATACAAGGCGTTGGTGAGACCTCATTTGGAGTACTGTGTGCAGTTCTGGTCACCCATGTTTAAGAAGGATGAATTCAAACTGGAACGGGTACAAAGAAGGGCCACTAGAATGATCCAAGGAATGGAAGGACTGTCGTATGAAAGGAGCCTTGAGGAGCTCGGTTTGTTCTCCTTAACCAGAAGAAGGTTGAGGGGAGATATGATTGCTCTCTTTAAATATATCAGAGGGATAAATACCAGGGAGGGAGAGGAATTATTTCAGCTCAGTACTAACGTGGACATGAGAACAAATGGATATAAATTGGCAGTCGGGAAGTTTAGGCTTGAAATTAGACGAAGGTTTCTAACCATCAGAGGAGCGAAGTTCTGGAACAGCCTACCGAGGGAAACAGTGGGGGCGAAAGACCTCTCTGGCTTTAAGATTAAGCTTGATAAGTTTATGGAGGGAATGGTTTGATAGGATAACGTGATTTAGTCAATAGGTCAATAACGTGCCACCACTGGTAATTAGTACTGAGGGTCAATGTTGGGATATTGAAAGTCTTTTTCCTGAGTGTCTGGCTGGAGAGTCTTGCCCGCATGCTCGGGGTTCAGCTGATCGCCATATTTGGGGTCGGGAAGGAATTTTCCTCCAGGGTAGATTGGCAGTGGCCCTGGAGGTTTTTCGCCTTCCTCCGCAGCATGGGGCAGGGGCCGCTATTTCAGTCACCTGCCCAAGAGTGGCTATTTCAGGAGTGGGTGAGTCAGCTTTTGTGGCCTGCATCATGCAGGAGGTCAGACTAGATGATCATAATGGTCCCTTCTGATCTTAAGTTCTATGATTCTATGATAAGTTTTACTGGCATAAGCACCCGAGTGCACAGCGCTATGTCGGCAGGAGAGTGTCTCCCGCCAACATAGCTACCGCCACTCATTGAGCTGGTTTTATTATGTCGATGGGAGAGCTCTCTTCCCTCTGCATAATGCGACTACACGGTACAGCTGTGCCGCTGAAAGCTTGTAAGTGTAGACATGGCCTAATTCTCCCCCAGGATGCACAATAGAAATCAGTTGGTGAGTGTTTTGAACTATTTATTAAGAACTGGCCTATTCTCATTACAATTTGTGAAGTAAACCATGACAAAATCGATGGAACTATCACAGCCAAAATACTCAACATTGGACTAAAGAGAAGTAGATGATATGCTGAAACCTATTTCCATAGCCTCAGACAAACTAAAGAAAGATTGGTGCTGTATTGCTGAAACTGATGAAATTTGGAAAGAACTTCAAGAGACATTGAAGAAAGAAATACCCAACAAACTTAAATTGCAGGCAGTAAAGAAGCGGATGGATCATGCACTTACACCACCTCACTTTCTTCCCAATATTATCAACCCAGAGTACCAGGGTAGATGCCTAACTGCTGAAGAAGAAGATGCTGCTATGACATGGTCATCTAATAATCACCCATCAGTCATGCTAACCATCATAAGTAACAGGGTTGGAGATGAACTGTTCAAGCAATACATATTTGCTGATGATGTTTTAAAGACAGTCACACCACTGAATTGGTGGTAGTCACTAGCTAAGCACTTGGTACCAGAATTTGTTGACGTGCTACACCAGCTTTTGACAACAGTAATCTCTTGTGCAGGGACAGGGAGAATATTTTCTTCATTTGGACTAATTCAAAGTTGAAAAAGCTATTGGGAGTTGAAAAAGCAGGAAATTTTGTCTCTCTTCTAGTCTATGAATAAAAATGAGGAGGGAGGGGATGGATATAGACCGGCCGATGGGGGAGTACAAGGAAACAATGAGATAATATTAGGTTTCAGATTAGCAGCCGTGTTAGTCTGTATCCGCAAAAAGAACAGGAGTACTTGTGGCAAATAAATTTGTTATTCTCTAAGGTGCCACAAGTATTCCTGTTCTTTTTGAGATAATATTGGTCAGCATGCTAGGCAGTGGTCTCAGCACACCAACAGCCTAACTCTTGTCAAGGTTTTTGTGGGCATCACAGCAAAGGAAATTTTTGAGGAGAGTGTTGATGGTATATCACAAGGTAGCTTTGCAAATGTTTACAGGAAGCTTCTCCCAAGTGGGAAGGGTAGTTTTGGAGAAAGCATGAAGGTACTTGTTTGAAAAGTTAGCAAGTGGGTGATGGCGGCTGGCATCATGGGCTGATCAGAGGCAAACACTGGCAGCTTGATAGCAAATGGGAGATGATAGATTGAGAGGGAGTATCCCATGAAGGGCCTTGAAAGTGAAGACAAGCAGCTTGTATTTGATGAGCTAGAGACAGGATGCTGGGATCCCCGAGATCTTCTTCCTTTTCGGTTTCCAAAAATTCAGTTTGATTCCAGAATTCCTCCTTCGGGTATCTTTATTTGGCATGCAGCAACACTCTGCCCAAGCTGGCCAGGCTCAAATGCAGGGTACATCATAAATCCAAAGTTACCCAGCAAAACTTTTCCTTATATACATCTTTACTAACACCTGCATTCCTGACTATAGACTGCATTATGCACTTCATGACTGCGTTTACTTTTCAGGAACCAATCCCTGATGCTATATGCTCTGTCCATGTATAACCTGATCTCTACATTCCGGGTTTATCTTGTCCATTGACCTGTTCCTGCCTGTCTTCGCTAGACTGACTCCAGCTTAATGCTTATTATGCCCTTATTTACAACTTTATCTTCCATACACCTTCCCAATTATGCCCACTGAGAAATGAGGTCTTACTTATGTCAAGTTACTCTTGCCAAGTTACTCCTGCTGTTAGGGTGCCAATGCCTGAGATTATGGGGCGTCCAGGATTTCCAGGTTTATGGATCTTGGGTAGCAGATAGAACACCCCTGCTCGGGGTTCTAGGGGTTTGTCTGTTCATCTATGTAGACTCCATCCTCAGGCCCTACACTACCAGCACTCCTAGCTATCTTCGAGACACCACTGACTTCCTGAGGAAACTACAATCCATTACTGATCTTCCTGAAAACACCATCCTAGCCACTATGGATGTAGAAGCCCTCTACACCAACATTCCACATAAAGATGGACTACAAGCCATCAGGAACACTATCCCCAATAATGTCACGGCAAACCTGGTGGCTGAACTTTGTAACTTTGTCCTCACCCATAACTATTTTACATTTGGGGACAATGTGTACCTTCAAATCAGCGGCACTGCTATGGGTACCCGCATGGCCCCACAGTATGCCAACATTTTTATGGCTGACTTAGAACAACGCTTCCTCAGCTCTC